>CM067321.1:55711575-56270572 GCA_034231615.1 Meghimatium bilineatum | reverse complement strand
TCGAAAGCTTTTTCTTGGTCCACGAAAGCTATATATGTCTTGGTTATGTTCTGTCGATCTTTCTGATAGTTGTTTGAAGGCGAAGATTGCGTCTGTGCCGCTTTTATGTTTCCGAAAGCCCAGTTGTGTGTAGTTGAGCTGTGGTTCTATATATGCGCACCTCCTTCTCTCTGGTATTTTGCTGATGATTTTTCCTATTTTGCTTAAGAGAGATATGTCTCTATACTTAATGCAGTCCCTCTTGTGGCATTTTTCTTCCAGATGGGCACAAGTACAGCTGTATTCCACTCATGTGGTGTCTCTTGTGTCTTACATATTACATTGAACAGTCTGTGTAACCACTTTATACATGTCACAGTTAGCATTTTTATTAGTTATATAGGTATTCCAGTCTATTCCTGGTGCTTTGTTATGTGGTGTATGTTTAATTGTGTCTTCAATGTCGGAAGTCAGGATGTATGGTTACATGTCTTCTTCTATTGTATTTACTATTCTTATTACTTCTCCGTCTTTAAATTTAACAGCTGATTGAAGTAATTTTTCCATCTTTCCATGATTTCTTGGGACCTATTTAGTATGTTGCCGTGTTCATCTTTGATTATTTCTGTTGGTTCAAAGATGTCTTTTTTTACATCTTCGATGCGTTTAGTCTATCCTTGTTAAGCATTTATATTCTTGTCACGCTTTAATTTTTGCATATTTGATGATTAATATGTGTTATTATGTTACTGTCTTGTATTCTAAGTAATCTTCATGCGTTTTGCTTGTTGCTCATTTCTTATATTTTTGTTTTTTATCTTTCGGTGCGTTCTTTACTTCTTCTCTACACCAAGTTGTTATTTTTGGTTTCGTGCCTTTATGATTTTTATATCCGCATATGTTTCCTGCTGTTTGTATGATGGCATTTTTGAACTTTTCATTCTCCTTCTGTATGCTGGTTGTTTTCTGGTAGCTTTGTGAATTCTTCGTTAACTTCTTTGATATATTTTTCACGCATATTTAGTTCTTCAATCTGTGCTTTTCTTGTGCTCGTTATTTTTCGCTTTGTTTCTTTTGACTTCTATTATTACTGATTTATGGCCAGTGTCCTGCGCACATGTTAGGTATTACTCATGCATCTGTTATTTTTCGTTGCGAAATCTACTTTGATGAGCAGTTATTCTTTGCACTTTAGCATTTTAAAACTTGTTATTACAAATTCAATTAAGTGATATTTCACCATAAAATGTTAGATGGTATCACAAGGCCGATAGTGGGACGACCCAGATCACACTTCGACTACTTCATGGCATAATAATCAATATCTAAACACAGTCATTCAAATTCTTTTTCATTCAAATGAATTATTTTGTGACAAACTGTGTATTACAACATCGGATATTTAAGAATAGCACATGTGATTTCTCTTCGTCATTGCGGGGGTTCGTACAGTGATCTAGTAACAATTCGTGTTGATTCAAACAATATCCATACTATTCAAGAACTGCACAGAACAGCTTTGAACAGACAGAATTGGAGAGATCTGACCTCTGCCTTATGCGCTAACTTCAGCGCAAAAGAAAAATGAAACACAGTATTTGTAGACCAGGAAAAAGCATTCGACAGAGTAGATAGAAACATTCTCTGTGAAACCTTAGAAAATTACATTAAAGACTAGTTGTTATACAATATAAAAGCATTGTACAAAAAAATATCAAGCTCATTAAGAACAACAGATGGAATGACTGAACCGTTCTAAAAATATCTGGAGTAAGACAAGGATGCCCGCTTTCACCTCTACTTTTCAACACATACATGGACAGAATAATACAAAAGCTCACATCAACAAAAATAAATGTAAACAATGCAATTAAATCTGATGAAGAATTTAATAATGAATTCAACGAACTACTACTTGCCGACGGATGATCAAAGTCTTATATACGAAAGTGAGGAAAATTTACAAAATCATCATGCATTGTTAACAGCATGTCAAAAGGACAACATGAAAATTAACGTACAAAAAACCGAACTAATGAAAATTAGGAAGTCTGCAACAACAATAGATAACACCAAAGTAAAACAAGCTAAATAATGTAAATGTCTAGAAGCATTTTTTCCGAAAATGCAAGACTAGACAGCGGAGTATAAACAAGGTGTCAGACAACAAACACAGTAATCTACCAACTTTCACCATTACTTCTTCATCCAAAGATCAAGATGGAAATCAACCTATAGATAATATCTATAATTCTTATACTATTATCGCCGAGTGAACAGTTCTAAATGTAGAACAAAAAATGTAGAACTGACACAAACAGAAAATACTTAAGACAAACGAAGGTATTTATTTTGGCAATTAACTCCACAACATTGTTAAGTATTTAGAAGTATTTTCGCCATAGTTTCACATTTTATAACACACAGTGTATGTTATTTTTTAAATCCGAATAAGATTGAGGATACATGCATTTAATTCTCTTCATTCGAATACATTTAATGTTCTTTTTTTTTTATTACCCAGGAGACTTCAGCTTTCGGCTTACTTTTTGCAATCGTATAAAGAAGCCTATTAAAATGCCTTCTACTCACTAGGAGCGGGTCTGGTCACGAGACGAGCTGGTATTTTGCCTGGTTCACCGCATCTTTCCTCCGGCGAGGCGCTAAGCAGCCTGCGAGATATTACCCCTGTTGTAAGGAGCTTCAATTTCTCCAATGGTCCCTAGGTCCCAGACACTTATTTTCTTGTCACACTTTAAGCAATTTAAAGAAATGTACTAGCAGTGTTGAAGTAAATGGCAATGTTCTTATTTGTTTTACCAGACATAGATACTGTTTAGGCCTACCGTTCTTTATAAATGATCAAAATAGTAGTTGTTCTGAACCTGGTGTTCGCCAGCACCTTGCTGATCTTGTAAGTACATGGGCTCTTGCAATGTGAGTTAAAACGTGCTCGCAAACACTAATGATTTCATGTGGGCGGTGCTCGCCTTTGAAAAGGTTTTTCATAACGCCTGATCTGTAGTACCCTTGTCATGTGATGTTTTCTTCCCAGAACGTAGTCTTCCTTATGAACTTCCTGAAATACCCGCTGTCTTTGTTAAGTTCCCGTTTCCTCTAGCAACAAGTGCATCATCATCATCACGTGGCATATTCTTTCCAGTTCCTTATGGATCTATTGAATTCTCCTCGGTCGAGAGCAAGTTGTCCCGTCTTCTTTAGGAGCATGTGCAGGCATTCCTGTATGTCTTCTGTCCACCGGCGTCTCTCGTCGGCATTTACCTTTGCCAACATGATCCCCTGCAACATCACTTTTTCCATACCGTCATGTCTCTTAACGAGACTGAAAAAACCTAGCTCTTTCTTTAATATGGTTTTCAGAAGCCAGCCCTCTTGGATGTTGATTGTGCTTAGCACCACCTGGTTTGTTTTCTTTGCTATCCATGATATCCTCAGAACTCTTCTGTAACACTTTAATTCAAATGATGTTATTCTTTTGGAAAATGTTTTATATAGTGTCCATGCTTAGCATCTATATGTCGCCAATGGAAACACACATGTTCGTAATAAGCACAATGTGGTTCTTATGTTAGTACCCTAACACAATTTCTTTAGCCGTTTTAGTTTTGCCTGCGCCATTGCTGTTCTTCTCTTAATCTCAACTGCTGCGCAGTCGACCGCATTATTTATATATAATTCTTAAATAATCAAAATATCTCACTTCTTCCAAGTCACAGTTCTCTATATTAATTTTCGGTCTTGATTTCGTTTTGTCGGTTGCCATAATTTGTGTCTTGTTCATGTTTAAAAGCAAGTTTTATAGTTCGTTAAATATCTGAGTTGAATAATTAAATTGGAGATGCGGTTAGTCAAGTACTGAAAAACGCGTGTGCAATTGTTGCTAGGCGATTTGGTGCCGTAGAACGGACTGGTTCAATTCCCGTTAGTCTCAAGAATTTTTAAAATTGTCCTCTGGCTTCCTACTTAAATTTACTTGTATTAAATTCAGTAAGTTTTGTTCATTTGTTGTTAATAGCACTGTGTCGTCCGCATATATAATTTCTGGAATCTGCAGCCTTCCTATATGTATGGGTCTGAATTCAGGCTGCATTATTTCTTGTATCACTTTTCTGATTATACTTTCTGCATAGATGTTAAACAAGTATGGAGACAAGGTACAGCATTGTCTTACCCCATTTTGTACAGTAAACCACTCTGATCTTGCACCATCCACTTTTACCGCTGCTTCTCATTTGCATATCATCGCTTTCGGATGTTGGTATATATATATATATATATATATATATATATATATATATATATATATATATATATATATATATATATATATATATATACATACACTGATCACGAGTGCATGCGTTCCTGAATAACTCTTGTCCAATGACGTATTGGTCGA
Organism: Meghimatium bilineatum; assembly: GCA_034231615.1. Classification (NCBI taxonomy): domain Eukaryota; kingdom Metazoa; phylum Mollusca; class Gastropoda; order Stylommatophora; family Philomycidae; genus Meghimatium; species Meghimatium bilineatum. The sequence goes on along the minus strand of CM067321.1, from coordinate 56,266,173 downwards.
CCTCTGCCTCTGCTGCCTTCTATTGCCCCCTCCAACAACACTCTCTCAATGCCATCGTGTCTCTTCACATGGCTGGAAAAAACATAACTTAAGCCAGAAACAGAGAATATTAAAGTTACAGGAACCATTATACACAATGCGATTAGACCACAGGTGCTCAACATTGTTCAATATAGATTCCCATCTTACAGAAGAAAACTTACCCGCGACCCCGATCACCGATACATTTAGAAAATGCATTTAATAGAGTAAAATAGCGGGTATCGACGTTCGATTTCTTTAGCATAATATATTTATGTACATCGGGAAGCTGTGATTTTATGTTTCCGAAAAACTGCTAATGTAAGTGCTTCAGGATCGGCGCGTTGATGTATCTATGTTTCCGCAGTGTATCCACTGGCAACATTGATCTTTGAATCATTCGTATATATATATATATATATATATATATATATATATATATATATATAATATATATATATATCTTTGTATATTCCATGCCGTTTGGTGTTGATAGTCATGTCTTTCCACAACTTTCCACGTGTCCTTTCTTGTGCTGCCAATCATTTCCAATATCAATGTTCTCCCCATGCCACAATTTCATATTGTCTAGCATCTATATTCTTGATCTTTCCATTTTCCTACCTCTCTTGTTCTTCAACTTTTCCGTTATCATGATGTGTTTCATCTCTTCTTATCTCATTTCTCACAATATGTTCCAAAAATGTGGATTGTCTTAATCTCTCTCAAGTGAGCAGCTCTATTTTTAAATTAGCTTCATTTAAATTATCCCTCTTGTTAATATAAAAAATTCTCGAGTCTAACGGGAATTAAACCAGTCCGTTCAACGGTGAGAACGGTGAAACAGTGACTTGAGTGCACAGTTTGAAAGTCTTGACAAAATCGCATCTTTTTTTGGAGATGCGGTTAGTCAAGTACGGAAAATCTCGTGTACGAGAGTTGCTATGCGATTTAGTGCCGTTGAACGGACTGGTTCAATTCCCGTTAGACTCGAGAATTGTTAATTTATCCTCTGGCTTCTTTCTTGAATTTATTTGTTAATATTACACTTGTTTATCTGTCTATGGTGATAAATATACTGTTCAAAACAAGAAAAATAATATTATTGCAGTGCTAATGGCACCAATTTGCAAACGTGTACCAAAATTTATTTTACAGAATTAATGTTTTAACCGTGACAAGAAAAAACCTTTAAGGCTTTAATAATGAAATGATGTTGAATTTGGTTTGGACTTTTATTCTTTGCGACTGAGGCCTCTATTTCAGTAAATTGTATTACCTCATCTTGCCTCTATCAGGGAACAACATCTCCTCGACATGGATCCGATTAGCTGTTGAATTTGTTGTTGTAGGATGGCTGCACACTCTTCCCACAGTGCAAGAGACAAATGTCAGAGATTGGCTGGGGCCACGTCTGGCTGGTGGATGCGTCTGTCAAATTCATCCCATAAGTGTTCTATTGGGTTCATGTCTGATGATATGGCTGGCCACGGAATGGTATGGACGTTGTTGTCAGCAAGGAACTGGGTGGTGAGTTGTGCTACATAAGGTCGAGCGTTATCTAGCTGAAAAATCGATCATCATCCAGCCAAATCTTCCAGGATGAATAATTTCAACGACGTCTCGTTCGGCATTCAGGCGTCTTTCAAATTGTCACATGTTTCCATGAAGTTGTTCTCCCCTATCCACATCAGTGCACCTCCACCACCGTCTGCAAAATGAGACTTGCGGTTTTTGGCAGGAGTTGTGACTCTGGGTATTTCACAGCGCGGCTGGTCTGCACTGAGTCAGTTTGTTGATATCACCTCCAAATGCGACTAATTGTGCTTCTAACATTAAATTGTCTGGCCACTACACTTTGTGGTTATCCAGTCTCTCCAATGATGATGTATCGTTGTTCTGTATTGAGATGAGCCATACATGCGCATTGAATTTTACACTAAGTTATTTGAGAACTACAATCTTTCACAGACATTCAATAATATGATCATAGACTTTTGTGTTCAGTAATTTTCTCGGGATTTTTATTAACCTGTCACGAATTATTTCCAAAGATGTTGTTTTAACCTTGACCTCTTTCATGAAAGATAAGGTGAGTACAATTAAGGTAACCACGAGAAGTTAGTGATCAGATGGACGCACTCAACGAATATCTTTTATAAAAGTAACACCAAAAACGTTGCGTTTTTTAAACTATATATATATATATTTTGATTGGTTAAGTAAAAAGTACTTCCATGCTGCAGTACGCACTTTTCAACCGCGGACATTAGTTCATTTCGGTTATATTCGAGTTCATAACTATCAATAAATATCTACATATATTTGTAAACATTCATTATTATATTCAAACTCGCCCGTGTGTTGCCGGGGCCCGAAAGGGGAACAAAGAGTAGCAACACTGTTTACCTTCCATGCATGTCGTAAGAGGCGACTAAGGAGGTTATGGATGAGTTGGCTGTCCCATCGCATATAGGGTCAGTGACCCAAAGCCATGCTAAAGTCGGATGTGTCAGGCCGAAAGGCGCAGATATCGCAGCAATGCTGTAAACCATGACACAACGCATTCCGTTATCCGGACTACATCCTGCTAATCTGCAGGAGTTTGAGAACGAACGCAGAAGAAGAAGAAGATATTCAAACTGTTAGCGACCTTTAGTATAACCGTCTGTATTAAAGACCTTCCAACAGAATTAATTAGGACCCTATTTGTTATGTTTAAAAAAAATTATTGTGGGCGCTCTGTTGGTCACTATTTACTTACTTGGAACTGCATGCCAAAAATAGCCTAGACGACTCTAAGCATATAAATAGTGACCAACCGAAACCCAAACAATAATCAAAAACTTAACGAATGGGATCCTAATTAAATATGTTGGAATGTTTTTTATACCGCCGACTGTTTCTCCTGTAATACGGTATTGACTCGTGGCGTGGGAACCGGTGAATTAGACGGAAACAATGAATCATTATTTGTTTATTTCTTGCACCAAATTGCTGCTGGTTACCTCCCATTTTTAATGATGTTTAATTTGACAGATAATATTCTTATCCAAGCGGTATCTTCCCCTGTTATATGATGTTCATTAACTTCTAACTTGTTTATATGTGTTTTACTTACACAAGTAGGCACCCGTGTATTACTGGGATATGTCATGTTCTGCTTTCGTTCTTGTTAGCAGAGTGTAGCTCCTAGAATTGAATGTATTGTATTACTTCTCTCTCATGACTTGGGATAGCCTTATTGGTGGATCTATTTTGTGCATGCTATTCTATGAATTCTTCTGTAACATTTGGTTTCACATGTAACTATTTTGCTGTTCCTGTTATTGTGATTGTCCAAAATTCACAGCAAGAATATTATGAATTATAAAATATTAAAATGAACATAGATGACATTAAATGATGTATTCGTGCTATAATATAGTAGTTATCACTGGCTTCGCATATGAGTGGTCCTGGGTTCATTTCCTAGTTGAGGCGGAAATGTTTTTTCAGATCGCAAACGGTTCCCGGGTAGACCCAGCCTTAAATGGGTACCGGATTAATCCGGGAAGTAAAGACTGCGAGGGAGAGGAGATGGCTACCGCCCACATTTGCAGAGCCTCTGAAATATGGTATCGCTAACATCTCACACCCCTACGGCATTAATAAATGCTATGGGTTACTTTACCTTTTTTATAGTAGTTATGTCATACCAAATTGAGTCATATTTTACACTATAATAGTTCATGATTGTCGAATTTTCTTTCAGCTCCAAGGAACTTATCAAGCAGGCTATCTTAGACAACGATTTCATGAAAAATTTAGATATGGGACAAATACGAGAGATTGTAGATTGTATGCATCCGGTCGAAAATCCCAAGGATTCAATCATCATCAGAGAAGGTGACGTCGGATCGTTGGTCTACGTTATGGAAGGTAAGAACATGAGTGAAAGATAAATGAAATATAGAGGAAATCGATGAGAAGAGACTAAAAGAGTTAAATTAGGAAGTTGTACGACATACTCATTCATCAGAAAGAAACAATATAACAGTATTGATCTGCAGTGACTTTGGACAATATAAGATATATTTGCTAATGGGGAAATCTTACCTACTAAAATGACTAATTTTGGGTATTGCCTGCATCTTTATTGGCTGTCACACAAAGTATAATGATAGTGACCAATGATAATCACGGTACTTGTCAAATGAGTCATTAAAAAGGCTTGATTTTCCATTAGCCAGTAGGTCTTATATTGTAGACGGCCATGTACATATAACTGCTGTGTCATGTTTAATCATACTGACTGCCTTAACAAAATAGTCCTACTTAACAAAATGGTCATTCTTAACAAAATGGCCTTACTTAACAAAATGGTCCTACTTAACCAAATTTATCTAAACATAATACGTCAATTGAACTCCCAGTAAGAAACTCAAACTTGAGAAAATATAGAGACTAATATTCGGCACAGGTGACATGTTCCTTGTCAAGAATGATGTATGGTGTCACTTGCTCGTGTGTTCCACAAAATGTTTAGATCTTCCTACAATATCCTACTCTGTTGGCAAATTCATAATCAATCTGCTTTAACCAGATTAGAAATAGTTGCAGGTAATATTGTCAAGCTGCAAGATGATCACAAACATAATAAATACACACAAAATTCATTCTAAGATATAATTGTATTTGTCATGGAACGAATGATGTCATAAGAGAAAGAGTGGGTGTCATATCAATTCTACAATACATACAAAACCAACAGATACAATGGTTTGGTCATCTGGAAAGAATGCCGTGTGTGTGATTCATTAGTTTATAGATCATATACGAAGAGAGAAGAAGCAGAAAGAAGAGCCAAGGGTAGACCTAGAGTACTCTGGATCCACAACATCAAAGAGACATTACACGAACACCAAATAACATTATCTGAAGCTGCCAGAAAAGCGAGAATAAGAACATTGTATCTCCCTCGACACCCATAAAGGGTTAAAGGGGAAGGAAAGAAGAAGATGGAGCGAATGGTTAAAACGGCGCTCTCATAACACTTGTCAGCAGTGAAATCGTTACTGACTTAAGAAGGCTCTAATCTTTAGTATCAGTATGATAAAAACGAATATAACCATAATTTTATTGGCTCTCTTTTTGAAGATATTTCATGTAGTTCAATTTCTATATTTCACCGCATACATTTACTCAGTATGACTGCAACGAAATCATTACTAAACGTAGAATGACGGTGAAAGACCAGCAATGCCGTTTGCTGTCCCTAGTCGTGCAGAAGTGTACATACCACCAGAAAACGCTCACCAATGTACGCACCTATTTAAACAATACACATACAAATATATCTCCTCTCCAAAGTCAATACATAGGTGTATGAAAGGAAAACAAGATTAATAAACAACATTTTCGTAAGAGGAAAACAATCAGTTTCGTTAACAAGATGAATATTACTAAGAGAGTTCATCGAGTCAAGTGTACCTTTATTTAAGAGAGAGGTTATCAGTGATTATTGGATGAACTCAATGTAGAATAATCATTATAAGCATATCACTTATAGAACATTGCTTGTCAACTTTTATTGATTTATTAAACACCATTGATGCATGCATTCACGTCGCTATCATAATGTGTGGGATTGACTTTAGAATTCCCAATTAATTCCAACAAGTTGTGCTTGTGAGGTGGGTCCATTATCCACTTTACCACCGAATCTACAGCCACGTATCGTCTATGTACTCTCATTATCCACTCTACCACCGAATCTACAGCCAAGTATCGTCTATGTACTCTCATTATCCACTCTACCACCGAATATACAGCCAAGTATCGTCTATGTACTATCATTATCCACTTTACCACCGAATATACAGCCAAGTATCGTCTATTTACTCTCATTATACACTCTACCACCGAATCTACAGCCACGTATCGTCTATTTACTCTCATTATACACTCTACCACCGAATCTACAGCCAAGTATCGTCTATGTACTCTCATTATCCTCTCTACCACCGAATATACAGCCAAGTATCGTCTATGTACTATCATTATCCACTTTACCACCGAATATACAGCCAAGTATCGTCTATGTACTCTCATTATCCACTCTACCACCGAATCTACAGCCAAGTATCGTCTATTTACTCTCATTATCCACTCTACCACCGAATCTACAGCCAAGTACCGTCTATGTACTCTCATTATCCACTCTACCACCGAATCTACAGCCAAGTATCGTCTATGTACTCTCATTATCCACTCTACCACCGAATCTACAGCCAAGTATCGTCTATGTACTCTCATTATCCACTTTACCACCGAATCTACAGCCAAGTATCGTCTATGTACTCTCATTATCCAAACCGAGCTCCAGTTTGGTTTCAGAAGACTAGCAGGATGCACAGATGCACTATTTAGCCTTAGTGAAAAAGCTATTGAATATGACAAACAGCTAAACATCATCTTTGTCGACCAAGAAAAAATATTCGACAGAATAAACAGAGACATACTAGGGGAAACGGTGGAAAAATACGGAATCAAGGGACAACTACTACACAACATGAAAGCATTATTCAAAAACAGGCACATCACGCGAGAACAACAGATGGAGTATCAGAACCCTTCACAACAAAAACAGAAGTCAGACAGGTATGTGCGCTGTCGCCTATTCTATTCAACGTCTACATAGACGAATAACAGAAAAGCAAAATGAGATATATAACAATGCAACAGAGAATAAACAACTTAACAACGGACTCAATGAACTACTTTTCGCTGACGATCAAAGCATCATATTTGATGAAGAAATACTGCAAACTCACATCAACTCACTATCAATAATATGCAATAAATTCAACAAGCGAATGAACACAAAAGACTGAAACTATGCAAATAACGAGATCAACAGATCATTTAAACGCTCAAATAGAGAACACAAAAAAGAAAATGTAAATATCCAAATAGAGAACACAAAAATAAAAACAAGTCAAAGTGTTTAAATGCCTAGGAAGTATCTTCACAGAAGACGGACGAATCGATACAGAGATAGAAAAAATATGTAAAAGGCACATGTTGTGACATACCAGCTGTCACCTTTGCAATTGCACCCAAAAATCAACATGGAAACAAAGAAACAAATTATTAAGAGCATCTTTATACCAACACTTTGCTATCAATGCCAGACTTGACAACTGACATCTACACATAAGAGAAAAATCGAAACTTGCGAAATGAAATGTCTAAGGAAAACTATTGGAGTCACCGGACTTGACAAAATGCGATGTGCGAACATCAGAAAGATAATAGGCATCACATCATGCATCGAATGTATAGAGAAGCTTCAGATAAAATGGTTTGTACATCATTTGAAGATGATCAACTGCCCATAAGAGCTTATAACAAGATGGAATCAGGATACAGAGCCAAGGGCAGATCTAGGAAAAGGTGAATAGACAACATCAAGACCATCCTGAATAAGCATGACTACACTTCAACCAGAGCAAGACACCTTGCTCTGGAACGTAGACTACATCTCCTTCACAAACCTCTACGCCTTTTGCAAGTGTGGAGGCTAAGACAACACCGTCACCTGGTGATAGACAATTCATACCGACCAATGAAGTAGAGTCTATATATTGTCATTATATATTGTTATTATTGAGCTAATTATCATACATAATCTCTTATGTGTTCATGCTTTCGTTGAATTCATGCTTTCATTGAATTCATGCTTTCATTGTGCTCATGTGCTTTTTTTGTCTTTATCTGCGTTCCTTCTCAAAATACTACTTATTACCAGAATGTAGACCGAAAAGCGTAATGTGTTGAGTCATGGTTTACGGCATGTCTTTGTTTGTTTGTTTGTTTTGCGTTCGCTCCATTGTAACCAGCACGGATATCCGTGCGATTTCCGCCAGGAGCGTGATTACGTTGTGCCACCGTTATGCGCCTTGTAGACCTAGCACATCCGATTTCGGCATGCCTAGACAGTTCGCGTGGGGTACCCTATCCTGTGACAGCCTCTATATCTGTCTCCAGGCACGCGTGTCTGTGGTGACTCGGCGCCCAGACGATTTTTGCTCTCGTCTGACTCACACGAGGTGTTCCACTGTCTATGAACTTGACTCGTGTAATTGGACGTACTGTTCCTGTGCCCATCGGGTACTGAACCGTTTCTCATCCGTGAGCCTGGTTCCTTAAGGGGAAGAATTCAACAGAAGATTTGGACCCTGGCTCTTTCGCCATCTTAGCCAAGGTGTCCTTCACCGACATCGTGTACCCCTTGTCCAAGTTCGAGTCTCACACCACGCGTTTGAGAGCAAGGCGTTCTCGAGCTGACGACCTTGTCCCAATAGCGCCTGAACCCATCAGGTACTGAACCCTTTCTCTCTTCAAGTATATTTCCGGTGTAGGAAAACCTGACAGTAGAGTTGGGCCAGGGCTAAATCGTTGTCCCTTTTGTTCCTGAGCCCATCGGGTACTGAACCCTTTCTCTATTCAAGTGTACTTCCGGTATAGGAAAACTTGACAGTAGAGTTGGGCCAGGACTGCCATCGTTGTCCCTTTCTTGCCTAAGCCCATCGGGTACGGAACCCTGTCTCTTCGCGAGCATATTTCCGGTTTAGGAAGGCTCGACATTAGAGTTGGGTTAGGTCTTCTTGCTTTTCCGAACGCCAATGAATGGGTCTGGGTCTCTGCCTGTAAGGAGCACAGGCAACTAGAAGCTCGACTCGAGCTGACGGAGCTTGTAATTTCCCTTTCCTAGGAACTTTTCACTTTCTATTTGCAGTTCTCGCTGCCCTCTAGCTCTGTTCTGCCCTTTCATAGTTTCATTGTATTCAGTGTGAAATATATGTGTCTCTCGCCATGCATCTACCTTTACGTGCATTTTACATTGGCCGCCCCTAAAAGGTTCGGACTGGACTGACTAGGTTCACTATATTCACTGATGTCGGAGATATTGTCTGTCTCTTATGCAGTCAAATCTCTTTCCATCTGCTACCTCCACATTCTTGGACACGATCCCCAAATGATTTGGCCAGAATCAGCTCGAGCTGCTGTATTTCTGTTTCCAGGGTGCACCGCGAGGAGGTACATTTGGGATCTTGGTTATCTGCTAACCCTGGGTCCGCCTAGAGCAATGCGTTCCCTTTGCACCCCGAGTCTTTGATATCTACCATTTTCCATTTTTAATCTGGTACATCAGAGTTCAGCTTTGCTCTGGGTTATTTCGACTGTGATAGGTCGGCCAGCTTCACCCAAACCTCATTAGTGGTTTCTTATTACATGCATGGAATGTCACGCTTTGCCCTGCTTTTAGATGTCGGCAGCACAAAGATGGATTCTGTGATGATACGCCAATTAACTTTAATTGTGACCTCAGACCAGATCCTTGAAATATGATCAGACTTTTTCTGCATTCGTTCTCAAACTCCTGCAGATTATCAGGATATAGGCATGAAACTGGAACTCGTTGTGTCATGGTTTACAGCGTTGCAACGATGTTGTGTCTTTCGACCTGATACATCCGACTTCAGCATGGTTCAGGATCACTTTGACCCTACATGGGATGGGACCGCCAACTCTACCCCATAACCTCCTTAGTCGTTTCTTAAGATGCATGAAAGGTAAACAGTGTTGCTATGCTTTGCCCCCCTCTCGAGCCCAGGCAACACGGGCGGAAAGATAGTATGACTAAGACTAAGTCCTTCTATTCATGTAGACGTTGAATAGAATGATGTTCGTCCGTCGTGATCGACGATGACCAAAAACTCAACCATAATAATAATAATAACAATAAATAATAAAAAATAATAAAAGTTAATAGTGAGTATTTAAATGACTAGCAAGTCCAATGCGCGCACAAAATGTTCGTTTACAGAATTGACAACAATAGAGGGTATCTATGTGAGGTTGAGATGTTTTTTCTTTTCTACATGTCCGCTTCTGTCTTGCAGTATCTTGTCTGAATTCTTCCGCCGCTACTGCTCCCGTTCTAATGCTGTAACGCCATGCTGTTCTATCCTGAGCGAGGCTCTCCCAAGCGCCTACGTCAATGTTAAGATGTTTGAATAGAATAGGCGACAGCACACATACCTGTCTGACTTCTGTTTTTGTTGTGAAGGGTTATGATACTCCATACGTTGTTCTCGCCTTGATTTGCCTTTTTTTGTAACACGGGCATGACTAAGGGTCTCAACAACAACAAGAATTACATGCAGTCGTATCACATTGCTCGAACTGGAAGCTCTGCCCTATGCATCGTGTTCGGTGCTCGTGAGCTCTGCCCTATGCATCGTGTTCGGTGCTCGTGAGCTCTGCCCTATGCATCGTGTTCGGTGCTCGTGAGTTATGCCCTATGCATCGTGTTCGGTGCTCGTGAGCTCTGCCCTATGCATCGTGTTCGGTGGTCGTGTGCTCTGTCCTATGAATCGTGTTCGGTGCTCGTGAGCTCTGCCCTATGCATCGTGTTCGGTGCTCGTGAGCTCTGCCCTATGCATCGTGTTCGGTGCTCGTGAGCTCTGCCCTATGCATCGTGTTCGGTGCTCGTGAGCTCTGCCCTATGCATCGTGTTCGGTGCTCGTGAGCTCTGCCTTATGCATCGTGTTCGGTGCTCGTGAGCTCTGCCCTATGCATCGTGTTCGGTGCTCGTGAGCTCTGCCTTATGCATCGTGTTCGGTGCTCGTGAGCTCTGCCCTATGCATCGTGTTCGGTGCTCGTGAGCTCTGCCCTATGCATCGTGTTCGGTACTCGTGAGCTCTGCCCTATGCATCGTGTTCGGTGCTCGTGAGTTATGCCCTATGCATCGTGTTCGGTGCTCGTGAGCTCTGCCCTATGCATCGTGTTCGGTGCTCGTGAGCTCTGCCCTATGCACCGAGTTAGCAGGGATATCAATATATAAAATCCACATAATGTTATAGAAGTATTGTACTATTTGTTAGTAGTCATGTCACAATTACTGTACTTAACTGTGAAAGCTACTGAGACCATGCTCTGATGTTTGTGTTTCAAGAAGGTAATTGAAGTATGCGGGCTGACTTGAGACGAAGTGATGGATAGAGAATGTCTATTGTCTGTCCGGAGGTGAATGATGGTTGATCGTTTTCACACTTGCCGTAAAGCGTAGGGGTTGGGAGCTTAAGCTGGATAGAGATAACACCTTTAAATTGTTTTATGAATTGATCATAACTTTAACTGTACTAGTCGAGGGTACAGTAGCTATGATAACTCAATGCGGATACTGCCCCTTCCAAAAAGTGTTTTATGAATTTACCATATCTTTAACCGTGGAATCCGACACCACAGACCTTCTAACTGAATTAATTTGGACCTCGTTCGTTAAGTTTTTGATTGTTGCTTGATTGTTAATTGGTCGCCATTTACATATTTGGAGTCGCATGCCGAAAATAGCCAAGGCCAACAAATAGAGTTCAAGTAAATCGGAAACTAGTTCATGTTTACGTTATAGTTGACAGGTCTCTTATACCACCAACGGTCGCAATTTAACTGTACTAGCCGTGGGTACAATAGCTATGATAACTCAATGTGAATACTGCCACCTTACAGAAAGAAATTGCAACAGAATTATTTAGACAAAACAATGACTCACTAAAATAATATGTTAGTAAACATCGTATATAGTGAACAGGGTTCAGGGACATACTCCGCTCACTAGAAAACTTCTGGTGCGACAGGTGCAACCAGACAGTTATCTAGCAACTGTCAGTTCTCGTACATCTGAACAAACTCTGAACATGGAATGTTAGAACAATATTACATAAAGAAAAGAAGGGAAAATCTCACGAGGGAAAAGACTACATAAATACTCTATGTATATCCTGTCACTCACTGGAAGAATTAGTTCCTATTCTTCAAATTGCTAAATAATGATGATAGTTCTATAATTTGCAGTGACACATTTCATGATGCTGTTGGCAGTTGTTGTGGTACTTCGAGTTTGTTACTCTTTTGTTCACAGTGTGAAGTCATAACATTTATTACTCTTGTTCGCAGTGAGATGTTATGAAGTGTGTTACTCTTGTTCACAGTGAGATGTTATGAAGTGTGTTACTCTTGTTCACAGTGAGATGTTATGAAGTGTGTTACTCTTGTTCACAGTGAGATGTTATGAAGTGTGTTACTCTTGTTCACAGTGAGATGGTATGAAGTGTGTTACTCTTGTTCACAGTGTGAAGGGATGGATTTATTTACATTGTTGGCAGTGTGAAGTCATAACATTTATTACTCTTGTTCACAGTGAGATGTTATAAAGTGTGTTACTCTTGCTCACAGTGTGAAGGGATGGATTTATTTACATTGTTGGCAGTGTGAAGTCATAACATGTATTACTCTTGTTCACAGTGAGATGTTATGAAGTGTGTTACTCTTGTTCACAGTGAGATATTATGAAGTGTGTTACTCTTGTTTACAGTGAGATGTTATGAAGTGTGTTACTCTTGTTCACAGTGTGAAGGGATGGATTTATTTACATTGTTGGCAGTGTGAAGTCATAACATTTATTACTCTTGTTCACATTGAGATATTATGAAGTGTGTTACTCTTGTTCACAGTGAGATGTTATGAAGTGTGTTACTCTTGTTCACAGTGAGATGTTATGAAGTGTGTTACTCTTGTTCACAGTGTGAAGGGATGGATTTATTTACATTGTTGGCAGTGTGAAGTCATAACATTTATTACTCTTGTTCACAGTGTGAAGTCATGGAGTTTGTTTCTCTTTTTCACAGCGTAAAGTCATGGAGTTTATCTTTTTTCACAATGCGAAATCATGAAGTGTTGACTTTTGTTCACAGTGCGAAGTCATTGAGTTTGTTACTCTTGTTAATAGTGCGAAAAAAATGTTTAACATAGACCTCGAATCTGCCCCATGTGTGTAAGACAGGATCTCGATTACTTATAAAAATTTATCTATAGGGCCTACTGTTATTTCAAACGTGTACCAAAATTTTATTTTACGAAATCAATGTTTGATTCTTGACATGAAGAAACTTTCAGACTTTAAACCAAACTCGCCTCCAGTCATTTCCAACGACTAATTGACGATGCTGGTTTGCCTACTGCAGTCGGTTCTGGCGACGCCGGTCCGTAAGAATAGGACCTCTGTAGGGTCTTCTAACCCAAAGACCAGCGCCATGCAACGGGTCCCTAGACCTTTGATCTGAAATTAGACGAGTTGCTGGCATTGACTGAACTTGGAAGACGCAGGTGCAAATCGATTTCTGAGGTAACGGAGTCGTATAAGCGGTCTTCGACATGAGTTGTGACTCTGGGTCTTCCGCTGCGAGGCCTGCACAATGATTTTGTGCGAGTTGACCTGCTGCAGCCATGGCCATTTTAAAACACTCTGAACGCCTTTTATCCATTGTAGTTTTGTGTGACCTTGTTACCAGTAACCATGTTTTTCATTTCTATATTTTCAATGTAGTTATAGTAAAAAAGTAAAGTTACCCATAGCATTTACTAATGCCGTAGAGATGTTAGCGATCTCACATTTCAGTGGCTCTTCTATATGAGGGCGGCAGCCATCACCTCTCCTTCTTAGTCTTTACTTCTCGGATTAATCCGGTATCCATTTAAGGCTGGGTCGACCCGGGAGCCGTTGCGATCTGAAAAATAGGAATGAATCCAGGACCACTCATATGGGAAGCCTGTGGGCTAACTACTGCGCTATGCGGCCCCCATCAGTTATGTTGTTCATTGAACCCATTTAGAATTTTGTGGCGTAAAACTTCCCGTAGTAGTATACCATTATTGTCGACTGGAAAACCATCAATTTATCATCACTGGGAAAACACATTCAAATTCTCACTCGTCAATTATCATCACTGAGAATACACATTCAAATCATCACTTGCCATTTGTCATCACTGAGAATACACATTCAAATCATCACTTGCCATTTGTCATCACTGAGAATACACATTCAAATCATCACTTGCCATTTGTCATCACTGAGAATACACATTCAAATCATCACTTGCCATTTGTCATCACTGGGAATACACATTCAAATTATCACTCGCAATTCTGAACGTAAGCTCTATTTGTCAACCAAGTAAAATGTCATGTCTTTCAAGCAGGAGAGGGGGAGACATATGACCCACGTGAGAGAAACTGTTGGTTCTTGTCAATTATATATTCCTATGGACTTATGTGGAATCGTCCTTCTAAAGAGGTGTTATTAGAGTTTTCCCATGATTTTCATTGGTCACCGCGTGCATACGTTGTATCGATAGCCAATGACATGAGAAACTTCACATTATGTCACTTTAGAATGATGATTCCCAATGAGTCCTTTGACTGTATTGTCGAGTGACACGGAACAACTGCTTTAGTGTAGTGTTCTCACTAGCTCTGCGCTCTTTCTTCTCCAGATTAGTCTGAAAAGCAGTCAAATGATTATTAATCTTCTGTATACTATGTCATGTATTTTTGCGCATGCGGTTGTGTCTGTGGGTCTCACCAATGACTCACTAGACAAACCAACCATGAAACAGAAAATCTTAGTAGATGACATGCCTTTATATTGAGGTTATCTTCTTATAGAAGCTTCATGGCACGTCATCTATACAATCCCGTAGTCGTAACCTTCGATAACAGTTACCATGTTGTTCCGACAGGCCGACGTCGTGCTTGAACTAGTTACGGGCACGGCGTGGGTGGGCGGAACAACAAAGAAAACTGTTGCAAGAGCCAAAGTTGTGCCCTAATGTCGACGTCTGTTTAGGCGACATTGGACATAAAACACCATCGAGTCGAATGGCTGCTGGAACAGAGGGCGGAGCACTTATGGGTATGCCCCACGTGCTGTAAGGCCAGTTTTCTAATCAAGAATCAAGAAACTATGTTATTTCCGGTAGTTTTTTAATTCAAACATACCTTGCCTTGCTTTTCTTCTTCGGGAAAATGGTGTGATGTTCTAGGTCCCATATCTTTCTGGATAGAAAAGGCAAGCTATTGTGTTTTCTCCGTCTCTCATCCTGTCACAAAACTCGGATACACAACCCAGATATTAGACAATGTTGCTTCATTTTAAGAAGCAGTTTGATGTGTATAAGCATATACTTATGTGGGCATGCATTGCAACGTATATACATATACGGGCATGTATTGCAACGTATATACATATACTTATGTGGGCATGCATTGCAACGTATATACATATACTTATGTGGGCATGCATTGCAACGTATATACATATACTTATGTGGGCATGCATTGCAACGTATATACATATACTTATGTGGGCATGCATTGCAACGTATACACATATACTTATGTGGACATGCATTGCAACGTATACACATATACTTATGTGGGCATGCATTGCAACGTATACACATATACTTATGTGTATACCGACATGCATGCATTGCAACAACCGAGTAGTAATTACGTCAAAGAACTCGTTTTTCTGACATAAATTTTGAAGTTTATGTTAACGGTTTGGTTACTATCAAGTGTAATAAATGGTATATATTTTCTCTGTGTGACATGTCAAGAAAATAGCTCAATTTTTTTGGTCTGTTGGTTGCTGATCCAGCGGTCCATGGGCTCATGACCTTTGACCCAATGCTATTGTGTGACATATGCATGTGTTTGTGAACTGTTGTTTTGTTCCATATAATGTGTTCCATTTATCTGACCCTGGAGGAAGAAGCATTTTTCTGACGTCATCCAGTGCTGGACATTCAAAAAGGTGGTGGTCAACAGTTTCATAAGGATGAGCGCACAGCCGGTACCATGGGGTTTGTTGTGGTTGTATTCTGTTCAGGTGATTGTTAAACTGTACATTAGTTCGCAGTCGAAAGATAATACTCTGGTCTTTCCATCCCAGGAGGTTAATGTTGTCTTTAGAATTTGGGCTGGTCATATATTTATAGATTTCCCTCCCAGTATTTACCTTGGCCTATCTGTTCATCCAATTATCTTTGTTCACATATCTTGATTCACATCATTTTAACTGTGTGCATGGTTGTTTGTGTATATGGTTGTTCTTATTGTGCTCCCTTCTTTGCTAGTCTGCCTGCCTTGTCATTGCCAAGTGTGTTTGAGTGGCCATGAATCCACTGCATAACAATGCTGACTTCATAAGATGTAAGCAGCTGGTTGGCATGGTGATATATTTTAACTAGCTCAGATTTATAATGCCCATCACATCCTAGTGCTTGAAGAGTCTGTAAAAATCACTTTTGGACTTTTGATGGAAAGGTTTCAATTATGGTCTTCACGTGGTACAAGGCAACTTCTAGTGCTGTTATTTCAGCTTCATAGTTAGAACATATCTCTCCACATGCATCAAACTACTCATCGGATGTTTTATCTGGATACTCTATATAGACACCATAACTTAACTTTGATGTTAGCTTTGAAGGCAGACACATCAGTATAGATATGAATCCATTGTTCTGGGTAGGTGTCTGTTGGTTTTTGTATTGCTTTCATAAGACTTCCTGTTTCTGAACTTTTCGCTGCATTATTTCTTAATTGTGTCTTGATTTCCGGAAATTTAAAACTTGCGTGTTATGGTAAACATATTTCTACTCTTTGTAGTTCTTGTCAGTTTTCTACAAGTTGTTTATTTGTGTGGTCTTGTTCATTATTTAGTTTCTTTCATACGCCTCCATTGCAGCAATTTATCTCCGTATCTCAAGGGGTTCTACATTTGTATGTATTTCACATGCAGCAGTTGGTGTAGACCTCATTGCTCCACTAACAAGGTGTAGTGCATTGTTCTGCACTCTGTCTAGAGATTTTAAATTTGTCTTGGAACATATTGTCAGGAGTGCACTGTTGTATTCTAAAGCAGAATGTATGTAACCAAGATATAGTCCTCTGAGGGTATCCTAGTTTGATCCCCAAGATGTACTAATGAGTGTTTTCAGTAGCTGTAACCGTTTAAGTGCTTTATTTTTGACATGTTCTGCATGTTTCTTGAGGGTGAGCTGCCGAGCACGCGTAACTCCAAGATACGTGGGATGTTCTTCTCTTGGCAATTTCTGTGTATCCAACCATAGACTGGTATTTTCTTTGGCTACTTTATGACATTTGGTAAATATGGTATAGACAGTTTACTCGCAGTTTATTTTCAGCCAATTTATTTTTAAAAGTAGTTAATATCGTCCCTCGTCTGTTAATATTGATAGTTATTATCAATAATAACAGCTAATATGTGTGTGTCAGAGCCGTGTGTCAGGGCCAGAGCCATGGGTGGGTTCCACAAAACCGATACATTCGGGTCCCAGAGAATATTAGCCGGGACAGAAAGATAAAAACCGGGACTGTCCTTGGCAAACTGAATGTTTGGGCCATCTAAATGATCCACTCTGCCAGCAACATACATAAGTCAGGTTACTAATATTGAAATGACACAGCTATAAAACAGTAACATACACCTGTTGTCATATGTCTAAGGCCCCTCCAAATACGAATGTGTCGGGCCATTGACGCAAATAAAACGGCGACACAACGCATTTTCATTTTCTGAACTACATCCTCCTGAAAATCTAATAGAACCATGGTCCTGCTACAAGAGAGATTCAGCGAGAGTTTGAGAATTAACGATGATGATGAAGAAGAAGAAGATATGTCTAAGACATTTGGCACAAATAAAACGGTGAAGCATCTCCGTTTTTTGGACTGCAACCTATTGGAAATCTAGTAGGATCGTTGTCCTGCTTCACTGTATATTCAAGTGCCTGTTCTGTGTTTTATTATCCTGGTCATATGAGAGTATTAATTTCTGCTTAGTTAATTTCACTCTATGTATTTACTGTCAAATATATAGCATATGTGTGTAATATATACGAATACTTTTGAATACTGGTGACATGGATAAATGATATGATGTATGGCGAAAAAATGAGTTATCTGATGTATGGTGCCAATGATGAGTTTCTACCATAAATATGATATGACAAATGACGACAATGATGAGTTTGTACCATAAATATGATATGAGAAATGACGGCGATGATGAGTTTGTACCATAAATATGATATGAGAAATGACGACGATGATGAGTTTGTACCATAAATATGATATGAGAAATGACGACGATGATGAGTTTGTACCATAAATGTAATCTGAGGTATGACGCCAATGATTAGTTTGTTCATAAATGTGAGCCGGGGTATGACGTCAATTATTATTTTACTCCATATACGTGACGCGAGATGTGGTATGACGCTAATGATTAGTTTGTTCTATGAATGTAAGCTGGGTTATGACACCAATGATGAGTGTGTTCCATAAATGTGATATGGAAACTGACATCAATGGTGAGTGTGTTCCATAAATGTGATATGGAAACTGACATCAATGGTGAGTGTGTTCCATAAATGTGATCTAAGAAATAACGGCAATTATAAGTTTGGTCCATAAATGTGAGCTGGAGTATGACGCAGCGATGAGTTTGTTCCATAAATGTGTTGTTTTTTTTTGCTTCCACAGAGGGTAAAGTAGAAGTGACAAAAGAGGGACAATGGCTGACCAATATGGGAGCAGGCAAAGTATTTGGAGAGCTGGCTATTCTGTACAATTGTACACGTACCGCCTCTGTCAAAGGTAAGATCTTGTCAATATGTCAGGTCTTTTGTATGGAACGAAGTATTGTAGAGCTATAGAGGTTACATTAGTTCTATTTATATTATAATGCAACCTAACTTCAGGACAATAATGTATGGCTAACCATGACGACGATGGACAAGTGATACCATTGAGTTTAATTAGCTTCTTAGCTGCTCCAAATAAGAAATTATAGTATAGAAAACTGACTTCATTGCACACGGATCTCCGTAAATTTAGTCAAAAATTCACAACGACGCAATACTCCTCCTGTCGAAGTACCACTCATTAACGTAACTCCGTAGACTCAAGTTATAATTTACAGAGAGCTCTGCAGATGTGCAATTGTAAACAAGAGGTCAGGATCCAGGATTGAACCTGCGACTTCTGGAAGATTCATGACTGTGCTTAATTATTGTGTTTTGGAGATCCCGAGGTTCTTGACAAGAACCAAGTGACAACTCGTTTAACGTCGTAAAACAAGGATTATACCGCTTTCTTGACATCGCTGAGGTGCATATAATCGCATGGATCTTCTATCCATGTCATACAGGAGTCAGACGCAGTGAATGAGATGATACACCAGGAAGCATTATTATAGTGAATGGCACAATAATGAGAATAGACAGGGCTAAATTAATTATGATAGTTATGTATAAACAAGACAGTTAGTCAGTCAGTAAGCTAATCGTCGGATCATTATCATTACACTCCAAATACGTCCATATGTGATCCTATCTCCACTTGAGTGTATCCACTATTACAAGATGACTGACAGTTCCAGTGCTTTGTTGAGTGACAGACATTCTCCTAAGGCCACAATATCCCATCTCTGGTCACGCTGCAATTCAAGCTCAGTTTCTTTATTCTGTGTATGGAAAGGAATAATCAACCTAATTAGTTTCATTTGCCCGTGCTGTTTCTCGTAAATAGTTTTAAATGTATGCACGATCCATTTCTCTGCTGCTGGACACAGTAGCAGTACAAGCCAGCCGACCTGCTCTCTCGTTGCCCTGAACAACTACATGACTAGTCATGTAAATGAATGTGACCAATTCCAATTTCGACCCACAACTGCCTCAAGTCTCTGTTCTCTAATGAAATTATTTTGTATATTTTTTTAATCATACTTATCAAGTCATTAAGTATGCAGACATGAGTTGTCGTTTGTGTACTCATTCAGTTCAAAACCTTGCACACTGTCATAATCTTCATAGTCGTGCTGCTTGTAGTCACGGCAAATGCATGACTCACCTCTTTGATGGCTCTCAGACTGATCTATGAAGACCCACAAACTACGCACGAGGCTAACAACAGAATCATCATTGTAACGCACGTGTCTAACAACAGAATCATCCTTGTATATAATCGTGTGCTCTTCCCCGAATTTCTCGGGGGAAAATGCCTGCACCTCAGACTCCACTAGAGCACCACTCTTTGCATTGTCTATTGAGAGTTATTATCAATCGGAATGAGGTCTGGCAAACCACAGTCACAGCTAATCATCCCGCACCAGGGGCCGCCACATCTTCCAACATGCACACACTTTGTATGAAGCCCTCCGCACACTTCATCCGTGACTTTCCTCTTTTTAGTCCACTACTTTTCACTTTCTTAACTTTGTCTCCATACGGTTTTCCTGCTATGCTGAACACGATAGTAAATTCATATTAAAATGTAGATTTGAGCGGCTTTTCGGCATAGTGGGTTTCCAAAATGTAGATATTAGCGGCTCAGTGGACATAGAGAGTTAATTTCATAACGCAGTGGGTATTCTTTCTCATCTGTCATTTATAGGTAGGCTGGTGATCTGCATAACTGTATGTTGTGCTCTGTTGTTGGACAGTCGAGAAGGTATCGCATTGCTCGTACTATTGTATCTCTGGTACACCCAAGTATGATACGCATAGCCTCATAAAGCACATGTTCAAGCTGCGTCTGGCTAACATACAAATCGCCAATGAATATTCTGTCAGAAACAATCAAGACCTGATATAGAAGCAAAAGTTCTTTTCTCACTGAGCAGAAGCCATAACTCTCATAGACGCAAGACCTCTGCCTGCCTTTAACATGATGTGGTCAACAAACTCCCTAAATCTTAAGTATTCTGTCAAACAGTACTCCCAAATATTTCATTGTGTTGCTCCTTTCACGGGTGTCCCCGCTCAA
This sequence comes from Meghimatium bilineatum, assembly GCA_034231615.1. NCBI lineage: Eukaryota > Metazoa > Mollusca > Gastropoda > Stylommatophora > Philomycidae > Meghimatium > Meghimatium bilineatum. Next base: position 56,245,407 of record CM067321.1, on the reverse strand, counting down.
AGTAATGTAATGCATGGGCGTATTTGTCATGCGATTATTGAGGAAAAAATAACGTTTTATACGCTTAGATAGATTCACTAAAGCACGTGCTTCCACGCACCTCTCTCCTATGCAGACTCATATAGATGGACATCTCTTGATTTCTACCATGCCCATACACCAGAATGTCATCAGCATACGACACAGTTCTAACAGTTCCTGTGATAGGTCTGCCTGTAATTTGTATTGTATACACATAAAACAGTACTGGGGACAGCGGTGACCCCTTCGGAAGTCAAGAGCTAGATTATTGGTGCCGATGCCCAACTTCCACATTTAAGAGCCGCTGAATCAAGGCAGCGTTAATCTAGTTGAAAGATAGGGACTTAACGAGTGTTCAACAATTGAGTCATAGGTGATCAAGAAGATGATGTCAGAGACTGGTAGAAATAGATGACCATGAAAGTGTGTCCTTTCTGGAAATAACAGAAGAACCGACAACCAACCACTGACTGAGACACTGAGATTATATGCGAGCAGAGAGAACACGTATAGGCTTAGATGTCTGATATGCTGGCGAGAAGAAAGAGACCACATATAGGTAAGAGCGAGATCTCGTATGGGCGTAGATGTTTCATATGCTGGCCGCCCGTGTGTTGCCGGGGCCCTAAAGGGGAGCAAATAATAGCAACACTGTTTACCTTCCACGCATGTCGTAAAAGGCGACTTAGGAGGTTATGAAATGGAGTTGGCTGTCCAATCCCATATAGGGTTAGTGACCCAATGCCATGCTGAAGTCGGATGTGTCAGGCCGAAAGGCGCAGATATCGAAGCAATTATGTAAACCATGACACAACAAATTCCGTTCTCCGAACTACATCCTGCTAATCTGCAGGAATTTGAGAACAAACGCAGAAGAAGAAGATATGCTGGCGAGAAGAAAGAGACCACGTGTGGGCTTAGATATCGGATATTCTGGCGAGAAGAGAGAGAGAGAGAGAACACGTATGTACTTAGATGTCTAATATACTGGCGAACAGAGAGAGAGAACACGTATGTACTTAGATGTCTAATATACTGGCGAACAGAAAAGAGAACACGTATGTACTTAGATGTCTAATATACTGGCGAACAGAGAGAGAGAACACGTATGTACTTAGATGTCTAATATACTGGCGAACAGAGAGAGAGAACACGTATGTACTTAGATGTCTAATATACTGGCGAACAGAGAGAGAGAGAACACGTATGTACTTAGATGTCTAATATACCGGCGAACAGAGAGAGAGAACACGTATGTACTTAGATGTCTAATATACCGGCGAACAGAGAGAGAGAACACGTATGTACTTGGATGTCTAATATGCTGGCGAACATAGAGAGAGAGCACGTATGGTATGTACTTAGATGTCTAATATGCTGGCGAACAGAGAGAGAGAACACGTATGTACTTAGATGTCTAATATACTGGCGAACAGAGAGAGAGAGAACACGTATGTACTTAGATGTCTAATATACCGGCGAACAGAGAGAGAGAGAACACGTATGTACTTAGATGTCTAATATACTGGCGAATAAGAGAGAGAGAACACGTATGTACTTAGATGTCTAATATACTGGCGAACAGAGAGAGAGAACACGTATGTACTTAGATGTCTAATATACTGGCGAACAGAGAGAGAGAACACGTATATACTTAGATGTCTAATATACTGGCGAACAGAGAAAGCATGTATGTGAAAGTTCCCAGTGCGCTGATGCTGGTTCCTAATCACAAATATAGATATCCCTTTCCTTTTATCGGAACGAAGTCCGATTAACAGAATTTGTTGTATTATAGTTTACAGATTGTCTGCAATATTTACGTTGTTCACATGCTACTAAGAATGTGATTTGGGTGGACTAAACTGCCTTGACTCTTGAAACCAGACTATTTGATCAGAATGTCATGTTGTAGCTTGTTATTCAGAATCACCACTGAAGTTGGAATAGTGTCTTATCTTCTCTAGTTTCCTGGATCGGACTGTAGTGGTCAGTTGTGAGTCACTGATCACTACAACCCATGCATCTTGATCGTTGTTATTCATCTCCTATGTTTTCTGTTGTTTTGCTACATTTATCAGTTATGGTTAAGCTCAAAGAATTACAACAAATATCATCACATGAAAAGCTCAGCTACAGAGCACTTCTATATTTGTTTGGGTCAAAGCGTAAAATTTGACTACCGGAAAAATATCACACCAAAAACATGTTTTACTAATTTTTATAAATACTGTGTATCACAAACAGATATGGTTTGTTTAACGGCACATATATCGCAGCAGTGTTCTAAGTTATATTTTGCAACATTGAAGCGTATGAACCCGTATTGTTTTGTGACCTACGGTACCCTAAGGGTCATGTGGTCAGCATCACGTCTATCACTTTACCAGAATTGTTCTGCTCTAATTTAATGAAAAGGGATCAGTCCCAGAACTGTTCTTGGCCGAAATAAACTTCACACAGAGAAACAATCCAGAACTATATGTGCAGAAATAAACTTCACACAGAGAAACAATCCAGAACTATATGTGCAGAAATAAACTTCACACAGAGAATCAATCCAGATCTGTAGGTGCATCAATCCAATCCACCAACTACTGCGCTGATAAGTCTCCCAGACACAATGCACTTAATTCCAAGGATTAAACATGAAATATAAATCAGTGAAATTATATCAGGCTCAACAGAGATGAAGAAGAACAACCACAAGTACACTTGAACATGTACAAAGATAATTACAGTATGAATATTTATTGGTTTACCGTATATTGTGTCAGAGGTATTACGTGTGTGTTATTTTGTTACCAGAGTCATTTACATTTGATGTTTTTATTGTCATGTGTAGAATTTGTGGCACATTTGGTGTGTGTTTGTCTTGCCCCATCAAGTTAAAATATTCACAACTTTGATATTATTGCTGTTTGTAGTGATACCAATCAATAAGATTAGCCACGGGAGATGAGGCACATTCATGGCTTCGTAGTCCACCTTTTGCACTGGCCAGTTACCTGGCATCTATGCAAACACAAATAATTATCATAGAAACATATATGATAATGATATATGATATACAATGATATATATATATCATTGTGGCACTTTAACCACGTCATTCACATCGCATCTGTTCTTGTGCTTTATAATGATTTCAGTATGTATGTATATATATATATATATATTATAATATATATGCCTAATTGTCTAGAATTGTGTGAGACTAGTTTATTTATATACATGTTGACATGTAAATATTTAAACCTGTGCTACTCGCGTTTCCCTATACTGGCGCTGATGTACTTACACCTATATTCTTTTTGCCCTTGACTGGCGCATCAATATCTAAGTTCATATTACTCTATAGTGATGTAGGTATACTTACATTTATGTTCATGCTGTCCTATAGTAGTAGTAGTGTACTTACATATGTCCCTGCAGCTCTATAGTAATGATAGTGTACTTGCATATGTGTTCCCGTAGCTCTATAGTAATGATGGTGTATTGACATCTATGTTCCCTTAGCTCTATAGTAATGATGGTGTATTGACATCTATGTTCCCGTAGCTCTATAGTAATGATGGTGTATTTACATCTATGTTCCCGTAGCTCTATAGTAATGATGGTGTATTACATCTATGTTCCCGTAGCTCTATAGTAATGATGGTGTATTGACATCTATGTTCCCTTAGCTCTATAGTAATGATAGTGTATTGACATCTATGTTCCCGTAGCTCTATAGTAATGATGGTGTATTTACATATATGTTCCTGTAGCTCTATAGTAATGATAGTGTATTTACATCTATGTTCCCGTAGCTCTATAGTAATGATGGTGTATTTACATCTATGTTCCCGTAGCTCTATAGTAATGATGGTGTATTTACATCTATGTTCCCGTAACTCTATAGTAATGATGGTGTATTTACATCTATGTTCCCGTAGCTCTATAGTAATGATGGTGTATTTACATCTATGTTCCCGTAACTCTATAGTAATGATGGTGTATTTACATCTATGTTCCCGTAGCTCTATAGTAATGATGGTGTATTTACATCTATGTTCCCGTAGCTCTATAGTAATGCTGGTGTATTTACATCTATGTTCCCGTAGCTCTATAGTAATGATGGTGTATTGACATCTATGTTCCCGTAGCTCTATAGTAATGCTGGTGTATTGACATCTATGTTCCCGTAGCTCTATAGTAATGATGGTGTATTTACATCTATGTTCCCGTAGCTCTATAGTAATGGTAGTATACTTACATATTGTTTGTTGTCCTATAGTAATGGAATTGTATTTACACATATTTTCCTGTTGTCATTATTTTATCAGCGCTGACCAACTGCCGATTGTGGGCTATAGACAGACAATGTTTTCAGAGCATCATGATGAGGACAGGTCTTCTACGTCATACGGAACATATGGACTTTCTCAGAAGGTAATGGTGCATGTGTTTTGTCTGACTGGAACACCAACAATAGAGATTTCCAGATGTAAAGAACATCATTCCGCACGGGTTTTTTTCCATATATAAGTCCATTCAATTGATGTGCGTTTCTCATATGTAACGCAACTATCAAAATACATTGAACATAGCCATGACCAATGTTCCCTCTAAGACAAGAGTGTCAATGAGCAAACATCTATCTCCGTGGACGTATAAATTTTGAACAGCACTTTCCCCTCATCTTCCTCAGCATATTCTATTTACATCAATTCTATTGTGTATTATATGAACTTTCACACGCGTTTATATACAAAAATCTTGAGCGCCAAGTCTAAACACTGTCCGCTAATGGATACAAATGTGTCCTCGGGGGCATGGTAACGCAGCTTAGAGGGAACATTGAATAACCAGACATAATATAGACCTGCTGGCTACTAAAAAAAAACCTTCTTAATAGCCTATTTTCCCTTGTCAGTGATTTTCATTGGCTATCGATACGAAGTACACAGTAACCAATGAAACTCGCGGGAAAATTCAAATTAGTCACTAGGGAACGATGTTTTCCAATAAATCAGCAGGCCTTAAAATTAAGACTGGTCACGCTCTGTATAATTCTACAGACCGAATGATAACAGTCTTGTATAGATTTGACACACAAACTGAACGAAGTTAAGCTGTCGTAACATGTATTTGACACACAGACCGAGCGATGGTGAACAGTCTTGGTTTAGTGACACACAGAATGAACGATTATGAAACATCGTGTTAGTGACACACAGAATGAACGATTATGAAACATCTTAGTGACACACAATGAACGATTATGAAACATCTTGTATAGTGACACACAATGAACGATTATGAAACATCTTAGTGACACACAGAATGAACGATTATGAAACATCGTGTTAGTGACACATAGAATGAACGATTATGAAACATCTTGTATAGTGACACATAGAATGAACGATTATGAAAGGACTTGGTATAGTGACACACCGATTGAACGTTTATGAACAGTGTTGGTATAGTGACACATAGACTGAATATCTATAAACTGCATTGGTATAGTGGCACACTAATAAAACGTTTATAGACAGTCTTGGTATAGTGACACTGATTGAACGATTAAGAAGGCTTTGTATAGTAACACACTGATTGAACAATTATGAAAGGACTTGATATAGTGACATACTAATTGAACGATTACGAAAGGACTTGGTAAAGTGACACTGATTGGACGATTATGAAAGGACTTGACACACTGATTAAACGATTAGGAAAGGACTTGGTATAGTGACACACTGCTTGAACGATTATGAAAGGATTTGACATACTAATTGAACGATTATGAAAGGACTTGGTATAGTGACACGCTGACTGAACGATTATGAACAGTCTTGGTATAGTAACACATAATGTGAGCCACGTCCACGTGTTAGAGTACCGTTACATAATAAGACAACCTACTAATATAAAGGGTATGACAGAATTGAATTTGTGTAGGGGCAGTACGCAGCAAACATCGCAAGTTTACTTTAACATGAAGCAAAAAATATTAGCGCTTCTTTTATGTGACATGTCTTTTATTTTGTAGGACTTTGTCCTCACTGCCACTCTGTAAACCTCTCGTTTCTGTTCAAGCATTCCTGCTTTTGCCAGTGCCATTCAAAATGTCCTAAATATATTGTGGTCATCGACGTCATGGGCGACGTATTTTTCCTGGAAACTCTCCCTTGAACTCTCCCTATGCTCTCTTATATATGTCCACAACAGGTTCACTCTTGTCTGTACTCATTTTCATTATCTAATCTTCGTCTATGTCTAGATCTTGTGGACGTCTGTTTTGAATTGTTGTCTATCTGTCCATGACAGTCGTAGGACCTTTCTAAAACACTTCTTTTCAAACACGCATTTCTTTTATTTTCCATTGCGGATGTCATTGAGCACTTCTCACAGCCATATGTAGCAATATGGGGAAATTCCTTCCAGTGTTTAGTTGTAAATTTGTTTTACTGTTTTCCTCTTGCCATAAATTATTCATGATTTTTTTGTAGTGTCATAAATAATCGCTTTCAGCTTTCTACTGAATAGTCTGTTGTGTTCATTTAGTTTAACGCGATTTTGTCTTGCTTCCTGCTATTACATGTAAATGTCACGTTCTAGTGTTCTACAAAAAGGTGGGGGTGTTGAACACTAAACCCCCTCCACCCCCACCCCCCAGGCCCACCCCTTTGCAGACTTGGTAAAACAACAAACTAAGAACAAACAACATGTCATAAGCTGATTCTTTGAGAAGTTTGTATCGCTAGGGCAGCGTTTTACACTTGTAAACAAAACACAACTGAACAGTTATAGTGCTGCTCAAGAGCAACAATTCTCACTTGTCAACAAAGAACAGTTGCATGGGTATGGTGCTTCAAGATGGCAACAATTCTCACTTGTCAATAAAGAACAATTGCATGGGTATGGTGCTTCAAGATGGCAACAATTATCACTTGTCAACAAAGAACAATTGCATGGGTATGGTGCTTCAAGATGGCAACAATTATCACTTGTCAACAAAGAACAATTGCATGGGTATGGTGCTTCAAGTTGGCAACAATTCTCACTTGTCAATAAAGAACAATTGCATGGGTATGGTGCTTCAAGATGGCAACAATTATCACTTGTCAACAAAGAACAATTGCATGGGTATGGTGCTTCAAGATTGCAACAATTATCACTTGTCAATAAAGAACAATTGCATGGGTATGGTGCTTCAAGATGGCAACAACTATCACTTGTCAACAAAGAACAATTGCATGGGTATGGTGCTTCAAGTTGGCAACAATTATCACTTGTCAACAAAGAACAATTGCATGGGTATGGTGCTTCAAGTTGGCAACAATTCTCACTTGTCAATAAAGAACAATTGCATGGGTATGGTGCTTCAAGTTGGCAACAATTCTCACTTGTCAATAAAGAACAATTGCATGGGTATGGTGCTTCAAGATGGCAACAATTATCACTTGTCAACAAAGAACAGTTGCATGGGTATGGTGCTTCAAGTTGGCAACAATTCTCACTTGTCAATAAAGAACAGTTGCATGGGTATGGACCAATCTTTACTTTTCTTAAACTATTCATGGAATAATAACAAAAATAGGAATTAAAAATTGGACCGAGAAAATAAACGACTAAACAGGGTTAGAGATTAATTTTTTTAAAATTACATTAATAAATAGCTGGCACGGAGATAATTCTAATTAGTGCACCAATGACATCCATGATGAAGGTAAGGAGTAAGTAAAAGTCAAGATTCCATTTGCCACATCGTTCAGGCGTATTGTGGAATACGGTCTTATGTACGTAGAAATTCATTGTCTAAAGGCATACCTTGGAATGATGTGGTCACGCCCACCGCTTTTTCTTTCCCAGAAAATCTGGTACCCATTTCCTTAGGTTGTGTCTCCTTGGAGTTGTTGGTGATATTACAACTATTTCCAATTGAATCTATGATCTCTAGAGTCCAGTGCCTTAGACTAGTCGGCGGTCATCCAGATGCATGGTGTGGAGTGCCAACACTGGAACGAAATGTTATATTGTCTAGTTCTACAAACTATTTATACATTCATATATAAATAACCAAAATATCGGAGGATGATAATCCACATTGATAATTGTCATTGTTCTATGTTTTATCGTTAATTATTATTATTTTATATTGAAAGTTAGGTATCTACAGTAACTTGATAGTTAGGTATCTACAGTAACTTGATAGTTAGGTATCTACAGTAACTTGATAGGTATCTACAGTAACTTGATAGTTAGGTATCTACAGTAACTTGATAGTTAGGTATCTACATTAACTGGATAGTTAGGTATCTACAGTAACTTGATAGTTAGGTATCTACAGTAACTTGATAGTTAGGTATCTACAGTAACTTGATAGTTAGGTATCTACAGTAACTTGATAGTTAGGTATCTACAGTAACTGGATAGTTAGGTATCTACAGTAACTTGATAGTTAGGTATCTACAGTAACTGGATAGTTAGGTATCTACAGTAACTTGATAGTTAGGTATCTACAGTAACTTTATAGTTATGTATCTACAGTAACTTGATAGTTAGGTATCTACAGTAACTTGATAGTTAGGTATCTACAGTAACTGGATAGTTAGGTATCTACAGTAACTTGATAGTTAGGTATCTACAGTAACTGGATAGTTAGGTATCTACAGTAACTTGATAGTTAGGTATCTACAGTAACTTTATAGTTATGTATCTACAGTAACTTGATAGTTAGGTATCTACAGTAACTTGATAGTTAGGTATCTACAGTAACTTGATAGTTAGGTATCTACAGTAACTGGATTACTTTAATTAGTATTTACCTTATACATTCATGCAGCGACACAACGCATTTCCATGCTCTGGACTACATCCTGTTGGAAATCTTGTATCACCATTGTCCTTCTACAGGATATATCCGCCGGGAGTTTGAGAATGAACCCTGAAAAAGAAGTATAAATATAAATCAACTAAAGGGGAGATCACTGATGTATAAACCAGACATGCCCCCACAGTGATAGTTTTACAGTAATTTTTGTGATAGTTATCAATACACAGATTATAGTACAGGCCGCACTTCACGAACTTTTCCATCCATTAATATCACATCTCCTGTCGTTCAGTATTTATACATCATGGAAGGAATTTTTACCTGAGCTATTTACCTGTACTCATGTACTGTTTTAATATATGTTTTATGTGTTTAAAATACTATTTTTTTTTAAATTGTGAAAACAACCCATTCTGTGGAAAACCTGTTAGTAGTGACATCACCGCAATCATGGTTTCCCAAGAGGTGATAATCCTTTTTTTAAATTGTTGACAAATCTGGATTTTGACACCTGCATTCAAAATTTGTTGAACTCAACGAACTAGCTTCTGTCATTCAACGTTCTGGGGCCCCTCCCACGTGGTAATTATTTAAAACTATTGAAGTCGCATTATCATAGCTCATTCCAATATAGTATCCAATTTATAAAATGTTCATGTTTCTTAATATGTCATTCTTGTTCATAACTAATTCTCCTAGTATTGGTGATTTCGGCACTAATGTGTCGCCTCTTTCCTGCCGCGGATTCCCGCATGTCCAGGAGAATAAATTCACATAATTCACAGTAGATCTGAATATGCAATGTAATCAACGAACTCATTGGTAGAAAAAATAGACATATGTAAGGGGTGTTGCAAATAATAAAGTACATAACACACTAAAAACAATAACAAAAAACAGACAATGTTTCGACTAAAAAGTCTTTCTCCGGACACAAAAATAAATTATATTACAAAAAGAGAAACATAGTGTGAAAGAAAGAGAGGAGCAAAGGCAGACACTACAGGAGACAGAGAACGGAGAAACGAAGACGGAATACAGGTACAATAAGATCATAAGAATGAGTAAAGAGAAAAACAAAAGAACTGAATGTAGAACTAAACGCTGCTGAATAACACATTTCAGATAAGTAGATGTTTCTTTGATTTTTATTTTACTCGTTCTTTTGCTTTTCTCTTTACTTTTTCTTCTGATCTTGTTGTACTTGTATTTCTTCTTATTTTTATTTCTCTCATCTTCTCTCCTTTGTCCGGCTCTGTGGCGAAGTGGTACAGAGCGCGTCTGTGACGGCAAAGGTACCGAGTTCGATCCTCACCACAGGCAATTGTGCATCCGGACCTTTCAAAAGCAATGGCAACCTACTGAACGTATTTATATTGCCTAGAAAATCACCACAGCCAACAAATGCTGGGTTGATAGCTACGTCCTGGATAGGATATGCTATCAATTTAAATTTTCTCTCCATTATTATCTGCTTTTGTTCCTCTCTTTCTATCACAATATGTTTCTCTATTTGTAATGTTCATTTTATGTTGTCCAGATTAAGACTTTTTTCGAATGTTCTTTGTTTTTGTTGATGTTGCTAGTGTATTGTATACTTTGTTATTGGCATCTCTCCATACATATTTCTCTCCCCCTCCCCCCCCTTATTACCGTGTTGGTTCAGCCCTCACATCTATAATGCGTTAGGATGTTCCCATAGACTAAAGATTTATCCCATTATCCACCCACTCATGTATGAGCAACCCATTCTCGATCTTTCTAAACATGGACTGAGAATCTGTGACTGAAACAGCTCCCAATATTTTTGTGCCGGAAATCCATGTTAGTTGATATTTAGCCATTGTTCGTCTATACTTCATTTCTTATATAGTATTATGTCTATTCTGTATAACAAAAGTGTACATATCGTTCATTTCTTATATAGTAGTATGTCTATTCTGTATAACAAAAAGGTACATATCGTTCATTTCTTATATAGTAGTATGTCTATTCTGTATAACAAAAGTGTACATATCGTTCATTTCTTATATAGTATTATGTCTATTCTGTATAACAAAAGTGTACATATCGTTCATTTCTTTAATTCACTCTTCAAATCAACACGACCATAATTGCCTAAATTTCCATTCTCATACTGGAGACTGTTGCCATGTAATCTCCATTCTACTCCTTTACAGCTCTACTCCCATGTCTGGCTTTAAATCCCACCGTAACTTTGAACTAGAAATCACAAAACCATCAGTGTCTGCACTGCCTACCCAGGGTAATAATGACCTGCATATAGTTTTCCGCGTCATCACCAGTGTATATTTGCTCCTCTTCTCTAACTTAAAAATCAGTTATGTTAACCAGTGCAATAGTTGCTTCTACTTTCAATACCCATTCAATGTCCTCCTCTCTATCCCTTAAGATACATAATGCTCACAATATTTAAGGACACAATTTTCAATATACAAATATTCTCAGTACTTTTCGAATCATATAGTCGGTAGAGCATATTTAAATGCAATAGTTTGGATATCGTGGACACATAGACGACCTTGCCATAGAAATGAATAGCCACCGACGTTAAATTTTGTGGTTAACATCATGAAGCTGTTGACATAACCGGTTACTAAGTCTCAAGTGTCTTCAGAATGTATCATCACAGCGAAGATAATGGGGTGGGTTGGCAACCCACAGTTCTACCTTCGTGGTCGTATTCTTACAACATGTATAGCAGGCGTGTATGTGTTATAGTTTTTTTAACATGTATAGCAGGTGTTAGTGTATGTTTTATAGCTCCTGACTCCGTTAAGAAACTGGCACATGCATCAATAATGTGTTTTATTTTGTTTATTTGACAGCGTCCCAACATTTAAAGGCCTTCCAGAAGAAACGTTAAGCAAGATCGCCGATGTATTAGAGGAGGTATGAGCACAATAACTGGATATCATCATGTCAGGGGCTTGTCTAGGCTTACATTGGCTTATACTTAATCCCACACTAAATAAACAAAACATTTCATGTGCATGTCATCTTCTGTCAGTATACAGATTATTGTTGTTGTTTTTTTTTTGCTGTATAGTTGAACATAACAGCCTCTTCATATTTCAATGATAATCACACATTTATCTCAGCCTCTCATATTTCAATACTAAACACACATTTATCTCAGCCTCTCATATTTCAATACTAAACACACATTTATCTCAGCCTCTCATATTTCAATACTAAACACACATTTAACTCAGCCTCTCATATTTCAATAATAAACACACATTTATCTCAGCCTCTCATATTTCAATACTAAACACACATTTAACTCAGCCTCTCATATTTCAATACTAAACACACATTTATCTCAGCCTCTCATATTTCAATAATAAACACACATTTAACTCAGCCTCTCATATTTCAATAATAAACACACATGTATCGTAAGAGTAGTGTGCAGCGTCATATGACAATGATGCGAATGTTTGAGTGGAAATGCATCTGATGGTATGATGATGATGATGATGATGATGATGGCGATTATGATAACGTTAGAACAAGGGAGTACGTGTGTGTCACTCTTGTTCCATATAACATAGTGTGTCGTTTTATTTTCTGCTCCAGATTGCAATTTTATTTTTATGGGAAGGTCCGAGGTGGTTGTTTGTCTCCTCTTCTTCTTATGCGTTCGTCCTCAAACTCCTGCAGATTAGCAGGATGTATTCCGGAGAACGGAATGCGTTGTGTCATGGTTTACAGCATTGCTGCAATATCTGTGCTTTCGGCCTGACACATCCACTTCAGCACGGCTTTGGGTCACTGACCCTATATGGAATGGGACAGCCAACTACATCCCATAACCTCCTAAGTCGCCTTTTACGACATGCGTGGAAGGTAAACAGTGTTGCTATTCTTTGCTCCTCTTTCGGGTCTGGGCAACACACGGGCGGTTGTTTGTCTCAATTTAGCTAAGGATGCAATGCAAGGAGCTGAACAGTCTTCTAGCTCTGGAGGACACTGTGCCGTGACTTTCTGACAATCAATCTCTTGAAGCATGCACAAAAAATTCATCCTTTACAGAATATTCGACCTTTCGCTGAATTTTTGGTGCCACTAATACATTTACTAATACATTTACTAATACAATGTGAATGATCGGCTTTCGAACCGCAAGCTAATTCAAAATGTTGGATTAGCGAGATCAGCTCACTATTAATTTGCTACCGAATAGACAATATAAACAAATTAATAAGTAGTTAAAAACAATGTTAATGGTGAAATTTGGTTTGAAAAATATGTACCAAAACACGAAATAGAACTATTATCTCAGAATACTGCAAAGTTGCATGTAAATAATAACAGTAGCAGACAGAACGTCGATTTAATATTGAACTATGTAAAACTGTCGTGATTTGACTTATGTTATTTCTAGGTTTAGAATTGTAGACACATGCAAGAAGATTATCTGTAATAGGTGTTTCACAATACCATGTCAACGTGATCGATTGTTAGGAAATAACCAGATCATCGTTGATTGATTTCACGATTGACACTGATTTCTGATTGACTGACATTCTTCTCAACATTCTTCTCAATTGTCCTGTTTTGTTTTATTGAATGTTTTTTTTACATACTTTTGTATCTATTTTTATCCATAGTTCGATTCTTCTAGTAACTTATTTAACTTATTTTGCATTGTCAACAGGCGCATTATAACAATGGAGAATATATAATCCGGCAAGGAGCAAGGGGGGATACTTTTTATATGATTGCTAAAGGAAAGGTTAGTATGTCGCGTGATGTCGTGTGTGTTTCCATTTTTGTTTTAGTATTTAACCGCGTCCCTTGTCACTCATACAGTCATGTAGAACCATTTGGGATCATCCATCAAAAGTGACGCTAGTTGATTTTGTTTAATGATTTTCATTGGTCTCGATGTGTATACTTCATGTCAAAAGCCAACAGTGAATACATCTGTTGTAAACAACAGGGGCAGTCACTTCATCTCTTGTTCTTCAACACGGTATCATATTTTTTTGTGGAATACTTTTATATTATCTAATATTCAATACCGAAGTTTATAGACAATTTGCAAAAATATATCTATATGTTCTCTGTCAAACGTTCCCCCCCCCCCAACCAACAATGTTTCTGTTTAATCTATCGAACTTTTCCCAAACAATGTTTCTGCCTAATCTGTCGAGCGTTTCCTAAACAATGTTTCTGCCTAATTTTTTTCCCAATGTTTCTGCCAGTCTGTTGAACGGAACGTTTCCCGAAAAATGTTTCTGCCTAATCTGTCGAACTTTTCCCAAACAATGTTTCTGCCCTAATCTGTCGAACTTTTCCCAAACAATGTTTCTGCCTAATCTGTCGAGCTTTTCCTAAACAATGTTTCTGCCTAATCTGTCGAGCTTTTCCTAAACAATGTTTCTGCCTAATATTTTTCCCAATGTCTCTGCCAGTCTGTTGAACGGAACGTTTCCCGAAAAATGTTTCTGCCTACTCTGTCGAACATTTCCCAAATACTGTTTATGTCTACTATGTCGAAAGTTTCTAAAAGACTATCTCAAAGAATGTTTCTATGTAATCTGTTGAACATGTCATTATACCTTAACAGGTGTGAATGTGTAGGGAAGACCATTAGAGAGGAGAGTAGGGCCTTCGATGTGACTCGGGCAACATGACTATTAAGGAATGACCGTCTTAAATAGAAGACCTCTGCACAGAATTAATTAGGCCATCATCGTAACTTTTTTTAATTATTGCCGTGTTTACGTTGGTCACTAATTATATATTAGGAGTTGCATGCCAAAAATAGTTATGTCATTTGTTTATTATATTTCTTATGTTGAAGATGTGATCCCTATTACCTCTGTTCTGCCTGGAGTATAATGATTTCTCTGTCCATACGTTGTTCCATTTTTTTATGATTATCTTGAGAAGTATCTTGCTGGCATAACTGATCAATGCAATTGTTTTGTATTTTGTGTATAGTTTCCATTCTTTTGGCCATATTTCACATTTTCAGTTCTTAACACAGAGGGCAACACAGAGAGCATGACAGACTTGGACACTGGGTTCTCCTCCTGCTTGTATCTTCTTCTTCTTCTGCGTTCGTTCTCAAACTCCTGCAGATTAGCAGGATGTATTCCAGAGAACGGAATGCGTTGTGTCATGGTTTACAGCATTGCTGCGATATCTGCGCCTTTCGGCCTAACACATCCGACTTCAGCATGGCTTTGGGTCACTTCCCCTATATGGAATGGGACAGCCGACCCCATCCCATAACCTCCTTAGTCGCCTTTTACGACATGCGTGGAAGGTAAAAAGTGTTGCTATTCTTTGCTCCCCTTTCGGGCCTCGGCAACGCACAGGCGGCTGCTTGTATCAATTCAGCAACCGATTCGTCGCACCCTGGTGACTTGCAAGCTTTTACGTTTTTAATTGCCCAAAGTACTTCTTCTATTCATAAAGAATTTCTTGGCATTTAACTCCCGTAGTTTGCCGTCGCTTTCAGAATTAATATGACGCGGAGAAATACATCTAGAAATGCCTGCACACGTCCCTAAAAGAAGCGGGACACCTTTTCTAGACCGCGGAGAATTCAAAAGATCCATAGAGGAGACTACGTTCTGGAAAGGATATGTCACTTGGTGACTTCTATAATGCGTTCTGATTCAAGTTATGTGTCTTTGTTTGGAACTTCGTACATTTCCCTACAGTATTCCATCCACTTGTTCATAATGCCTTTATTTTCTGTTAGTGTGTTTCCATCCACTTGTTCATAATGCCTTTATTTTCTGTTAGTGTGTTTCCATCCACTTGTTCATAATGCCTTTATTTTCTGTTAGTGTGTTTCCATCCACTTGTTCGTAATGCCTTTATTTTCTGTTAGTGTGTTTCCATCCACTTGTTCGTAATGTCTTTATTTTCTGTTAGTGTGTTTCCATCCACCTGTTCATAATGCCTTTATATTCTGTTAGTGTGTTTCCCGACTTATCTTAAATTGGTCGAGTGGATGATTGAAATGTTGCCGTCAGTATTTTTGCTTCTTTAAACATTCTGGTTTCCTCCTCTTCATGCAGTTGTTCAATTTCTTTATACCTGTTGTCTCGATGTATGTTTTCTTGTCCTGTCCATTCTTGATTTCTTTAGTTTACTTCCTGTATTCCCCTATTTGTCATAGTTTAGTTATTTTAGTTGTTTTCTATTGTGGATCAATTGTAATGTGTCGATTGTGGTGTAATCTCTTCTTATTGTCATTCTATGGCCTACATAAGCTCGTGCAGAATATGATATTGAGTCTATAATGTTTGCCAGTTCGTCTGATGTCATCTCTTGACCGGCCATCAATTTATTAAACTTGTTCTGCGCCTCCACACAGAATAACACAGTATTCTGTTGTTATTACTCTGGTGCCATATCTGATGGGACTGGTGGTGTTTTTCGTTAATCGCTTCTGCTATTAGATGATCTTTGTCAGAATCACAATCTGCTTCAGGATGTGTCTTACACGACAATATACTTAATATCCATCTGTGTTGTACAGTTATGACCCTATTTCATTTCTCGTTTCCCAAATCGGTGATGTCCTGGTGTATAGACGTCTGGGGTGTTGTTTGAAGCGGTACTATGTTGAAGAGGGTGTTGGCAATTACGAAATCATTTTCTAGGCAGACTTTTAGCAGTTTTTCTCCTCTTTACCCTAATCCAAGTGGACCTTTAACTCAGCATTCATCATTCTTCTTTCCATACCAGCTTGCGTATTCATGTCACCCATTGTTAGTTCGATGTCTTGTGTATGTGCTTTATCAATGTATTCTTGCTGTTTGTCCTAAAAGTATATAGATATTTCTATTCAGCCGCGGATGTTGGAGCATAAACTTGGTTTATCGTGATGTTGTATGTTTGTTCAGTCTTATATTTATGATTTGGTCATTTATTGGGCGCTACCAAACTGTATACTAGCATAGACGTTTGCTCTTTCTCTCTCTCTCTCCCTCCCTCTCTCTCCCTCCCTCTCTCTCCCTCCCTCCCTCTCTCTCCCTCCCTCCCTCTCTCTCTCCCTCTCTCTCCCTCTCTCTCTCTCCCTCTCTCTCCCTCTCTCTCTCCCTCTCTCTCTCCCTCCCTCCCTCCCTCCCTCCCTCTCTCTCTCCCCTCGTCAAAATGAAGCCTACTCCTCGTTGTCTCCTCGTTTCTCTTCCTAAAAAATTGTTCTTCCTAAACAATTGTTCTTGTCGGTGTTGTAATGTGATTTGAGATGCATCAATCCAAATTTTCCAATGTTAGTACACCGTGCCACTAATAATCTCTCTTGGGGAGTTGATGTTTAACGGTGCATATTTTGAGAACACACGTTTCATCGCGTATGTCTCACAAAAATACTACTTTATCATTGCCAGAAACACATTTTTGCCAGACTTTTCAGCTGTCACATGCTATAATTTAATCATAGATACGTGTAATATGCTTTCTATCTCTTGCAAAACGTAGACATTAGTTGAATGTCTGCCCTTTTTTAAATAAAGTCTTCTGTGTAGATTGTAGAATATTAATGAATGTACATTTGTCATTCAGGCGACAATGTCTATTATGATGTAGAAGATGAATTAGCCACATTTCATGAGCAAGAACACAGAAAAACAGACAATTCGAGATTTAGTGAAAAGATATAAAGATATGAAAGATATTCGAGATAGAATGGCACTGACTGAAACAAAACTAGATATGAATAGCGGTACTGACGAAAAGTCAGGTCCAATATTTTGACAACGTGTACTGACAGGATATTCTAATAAAGAACATATGTTATACTATAGCGCAATATGTTCTACTGAAGGACACGATGTTCTACTGTTATTTGTTTGCCAATATCCCCAGGAATTGCGAGCAATCTGCTCTCTTACTTCCTATGTGCAGTGAGATGTTTTTTTCCAGAGCTTTATTTCATACCAGGAGACTTCAACTTTCGGCGCTTAAAGCAATCCATATTGAAGAAGCCTTCTCGCCTCGTCCGCTTTTGATGGCCCTCCAATTCATCACCGGCACCAAGCAGGGTCTGTAGTTTGACTCTTCGCCATTTCGTTTATTACCCAAAGAAAGAGGTAGATTACGCCTATCTCGGACGAGTAGCCTCGCAGCGGGAAGAACAATTCTCATGTAAGAAAGACACCATTGACCTCTTTGCACTTCGGCACTGAACCCAATTTTCTCTGTATTATCCGTGTCAGGCAACTGCGACAGTCTAATTTGGTTATGGGTAGCTAGTCCTCAAAGACAAGGACTTGGTCTCCGTCTTCGTTGTTCACAGCGCCCAGAGTCTGAGTCTCAACACTTCTTTGGTCAGAGAGCTTGAACAATATGCGCTCCCTGATATTTGTTCAAAGTTTTTCCCTAGGGAAATGGGAAGCGGTAATCGAATAGTTTTATTCCATACACAGGAGTACACGCTGAAGTGACAAATACCGCAATAATGGCTCCTATTTTGAATGGGGTCAATTGTGACAGTACAGAGAAAATAGCACACACAAATATAATAGGATGAAAATATGCCAAGTTATATGTTATAATATACAGTATGCAAGAACATGTCAAATCAATTTGCTGGTTTACTTCTTCTTCTTCAAAATTCATTCTCAAACTCCCGCTGGATCTCTCTTATAGTAGGACAACCGTCCTACTAGATTTCCAGTAAGATGTAGTCCAGAGAATGAAAATGCGTTGTATCTCAGTTTTATTTTCGCCAATGGCCCGACACATTCGTCTTCGGTGGGTGCTATTTTCTACAAACTATCTGGTATCCCTTCCGCCCAGAAGTTCATATTTTCTTTGTGAGGTCACATGTGAACTGACTTCTTATTAACAATTTCCCGTGTCTGTTTGTGTATAAGTTGACTTGCCATTGTGTGTACGTTCTCAGGTTAAAGTTACCAAGCGAAACTCAAAGACACAGGAGGAGCAAGTAATTAGATTGTTGCAGAAAGGCGACTTTTTTGGAGAACGAGCGTTACAAGGGTAAGTAAGAACTTCATGTTGTCTAAATGTTATGTTATTATCTCAATGTGTTGTGTATTACATATACACATGTAGGACTCTCTTACAATGTTATCCAATAAACACAGTGTTTACACCTGTGCTTTAGTGAATTATCAACGTCTTAGTTGAGTCAAATGAATCTCTTTTAGGTGAGGTACTCACTTTTCTACCGCAGACGTTAGTCCAATTTGGTTTTATCAAGGTTTTCAGTCATAACAAAATAGTGAAGGTCGCGGTTCCGGTAATCCATCACATTATTTGTAGTGAAAAATATAAAAATGCACCATCACTGACTTGTTATATTTGAATTAATGACATAGAAATTAAATGGTACATGAAAATCTTGCGTATGTTACACACAGAGAGATAAAACAAACACATAATTATGGCAAATAATACAGATACACGCTGAGCTAATCATAATATAAGGTAAATGTAAGTCACATGGCATCTGCCGTCGGGATGAAGATAACTCTTCATGTACAGTAACAGCAAGCCGCAGCACCTTCTAAGTGATGTTGCCGGTTCCCTTCCTTGCGGTTTTTACCTTCCATTGCGGCAGGTATTCATTTACAGCCAAGTCGACTGTAGGAGTGTCCGTGTCAAGCGAGAAACTACAACCCGGATGAACGTGGTTTCGAACCTGGGCACGCTGTAACACGGTGAGAGCAAGCATGTTCACTATCAACTAGGCTACCGCGCTCCCGGATAATAATTATGTACAAGTAAATTCAAGTAGGAAGCAAGAGGATAAAAAATTTAAAATTCTTGAGACCAATTCTCATCTTCTTTTTTTTTTGAGGTGCGGTTAGTCAAGCACGGAAAACCCCGTTTACTCTAGTTGCCATGCGATATGGTGCCGTCAGAACGGATTAGTTCAATTCCCTTTGGTCTCAAGAATTGATAATAATTATAATTTAGAAATAAGAAAGTCTCACCCAGTGGGTAACCAGATCAGCCATCGTGTAACACAGTCTGATTGATGTGTAGTTGAAGACTGTGGTGCTATCTATTCCTGGTTTTGAGATTGGTCTAACATATGTTAATAAACTGCAGCATCTTATTTTTATCCAATTATCAGGTTTTTACAGTGTCATTGATCACTCAGCTTCAGTTGATTTTTTTCATTCCAGGAACTGTTATCTGGATCATTTGTTCACAACTTTGGCCAAATGATCCCCTTCCCCCCCCCCCTCATTATTTTCCGTAGGGTCACAGACACTTGTAAATAGGAAAGGGAGAAACATTTCAAATGTGGACTGAACACATGACGGGAAATATGCGAAAGACTTATAACAAGTAAAATATAGATGAAGCTAATTATAACAAGTAATATATAGATGAACCTAATTATAACAAGTAATATATGGATGGACCTAATTATAACAAGTACTATATTGATAAACCTAATTATAACAAGTAATATATTCAAAAATCTATTTATAACAATATGTTGAATATACTGGTCAGTAAAAATAGTCAACAACCTTGTTTCAGGCATCAGGGTGACCACGGAGAGAAACATTGGCCAAAAAGGGGACCCAGGAAGAATGTTGAGAACCGCTGATCTAGATTATATAACGTCATGCTACTGTATCATAAAAACTACTTTTTTTGTCAAGAATCGATGCTAGGAATATCCGATTCTTGAACAGTTTTCCACGAGTATAGCTACTTGTAAAATGCATGAGCCTCATGTACACCAAGTCATTCTTCAAAATTAGAGTAGTCTTTTGTGCTGTTCCTCAGACATGAGATTACTAAAGAAAAAACTATGGATCACAGAAAAGGTCGGGTGTTACCAAAAATAGCCGGGGATCTTCCGTACAATATTTTACAAAGCATTTTTCCAGAATAGTCATGAGTGCTGATTCCATAAGTCATTCATCTTGGCTGATACTACTGTGCATCGGTCACTGCGTAAACTTTGTTTGACTAGCCAATAAAAAGCACGGAGAAAATGTCGGTTATGTACCAATATAAAAGGTGATGGATGAGGTCATCGTGTAAAATTATATTCAGGGAGTACTTTTGTCTAACTATACTCATGATAATTGAACCGAAGCCAAAATACTGATGGAAATTCCCCCTAACTGTGACGCCGTGGATTGTACTTTGCTATATCCAGATGTCCGTGGCTGATTCAAAGTAACCATTGATCCATCACATCAGTCAAGATGAACAATGTGTGAGATCAGCGACAGACTTCGAGATACATATAGATAGAAAATTGAGCTATAGAAAGAGGTGACTGTTACTGAAAATTGCTGGAATTACCCGTTCTGACGCAATTCTCACAGAAAATACATATTTTTTATGATAGTTTGTGCACTATTTTCATGCATCTTCACTTATATTTGTATATCCTACTTCTGCGTGCTTTTCATTGGCTGGACGACACGCAGTTCTCGTAAAGCGACCAATGATAATTCGAACCAGCCAATAGTAGCAGCGCTGTGTGAGATTTGTGCGCATGACCATTATTGAAATTGAAAACCACTTGGTATTTACACCACGAAATCCGGGCTATTTTTTGTAACAATCTATTATTTTTGGGATACCCTAGCATAACCTTATGTGTCTAAATGACAGGGAATTAGTTTTGTCGACAGAACACTGGCATATCATTCAAATGCTCTGGAATCAAACGTTAAGGCGGCATTCTCCTGTCGTCTCAACTATACAAATGGATATCAGACTTAGACAGTTGTGAAAAGTAAACAAAGTTAGTAATACCACTGTCTACGTCACCATAAAATGAAAGGTGATACTTAGTAATTTCAGGTGAATTAATTTCACACCTGTACGGCGTGATATTCTATAAGACTATCTGCATCTTGTATGTTATTTTACAAACACACAAGAACATTTTTTATTCAAATTCTACCCAACATCCATACAATTATCATGAACATCGTCGGCAGTATTATTACCAGCTTTTTTATTGATCTCTTCCTATATATTCCAACCACATAGTTCCATAACATGCTGCAAAAAACTCACTTTGTTTTATGAAATGTTTTCTGTGTACATTACTCATATTCAACAGCCTTTGATTGGACTACTTGCCTTACTTAAACTATTCGTAATTTTCTACTGTAGAAGCACAGAACATGTTCTACATAAACGTTATTACTGACGACTGACTTACATGTTATGCGATCTTCCTACATAACACAGATGAACCTGTGTTCTTACTTTGATGTTACACTCGTGTTACTTTATCTTCTCAACATAATAACTATTTTGGTTACTACTTTCGTGTACATATAATTATCTATGAGTATAACCAAAATTACACTATCTCCCCTTCCTCTCTAGCATAAATAGAGACGTATTTTTGTCAATAAAGGTAAAAGTAGGTCCCATGACAGCAATCTGCCGTCAGAGATAAAGATAACTCTTCATGTACTAAGCCGCAACAACTATTAGGTGGGGTGGCTAGTACCTTTCCTTGATGTCTTTACGTCCCCTAATTCATGAGTCAGGTACTTGATTACAGCTGAGTTGATTGGGGGAGTAATCGTGTCATGCGAGAAATCACGATCCGAACTTTTTTTTTGTCCGGACGTGGTTTCGAACCTGGCACACTGTAATCAGGTGATAGCACGAAAGCACATTATCACTCG
Source organism: Meghimatium bilineatum (assembly GCA_034231615.1). Lineage (NCBI taxonomy): Eukaryota > Metazoa > Mollusca > Gastropoda > Stylommatophora > Philomycidae > Meghimatium > Meghimatium bilineatum. The sequence goes on along the minus strand of CM067321.1, from coordinate 56,222,913 downwards.
CGATTTTTTTGTTTTGGTCATTACTTCAACCTTATATATATGATGATGGTGCTGTTCCTCCTTCGCAAGCGAAGATGAGCATGGCATGAAAAATATTAAATGCGATGGGAAAAAAATTATAATAATTAAAATTGGTAATTAACTAATTTGGTTTGTGAGTTCGTAAATGCCCGATGAGTCCGATTCGTGCACGGAAAGTTCTATTGCAGTGCATGCAGGAGTGCTGAAGGTTCGGGGCAGGAGAATTTACGGATTTGTCCTTGTGCTTGTGGATTGCCCGCAGTGTTTTTTTCTTTTTCAAATTTCGTGATGCCAGCAGTGATCTGGGTGTGCCAGGCTGAGCGATCAAGTGCTGTAGTCTCCCAGGAGCTAGGATCGATGCTGCAGTGCTTGAGAGAGCTTTTTATGTGATCTTTGAAGCGCTTTTTCTGCCCTCCACTTTAACGTTTACCTTCGCGCAGCTCCCCATAGAATAATTTCTTTGGAATGCACTTGTCTAGCATACGGACGATGTGGCCAGTCCAGCGGAGTTGGGACCTAGTCAGCATTGCAATAATAGTTTACACTATTATTACATTTGTTCTCTCTGACATAGGAGAGGAACCTTATCTCTGCCACGAGACATGTACGTGTATATATAACATCATTTGCAGGCCACGCACTGTTATATATAACATCATTCGCAGGCCACGCACTGTTATAAACTGTAAAATTAGTTTGCAATATTTAATGAATGTTCAATTAAAACATTTCACCTCAAATGTGATGGTTAAAACTGCACCCCTTTTGGTGACTACGTGACGTATTAAGATAATGTGATTAATATGTCGCTGTCTTACAGAGTGGGAAAATCCACCGCGTTATTTATTTCAAGTTGCACTTTCCCCACAATCTAAATTTGTCTTCAAATGATTTCATGTTTGAAAGAAGGGAGCTGAGCTGAGAATCTGGCTGTGGTCTTGCAGCATGACGTTCAACTCTGAGAGGAACTTAGTAATGTCATCATGAACGCAAAATTATACACTAGATTGCTATCATTAATTCAGTGACAAGTTTCCCTTCATCTGGTGGGAAACATAACTGTTCCACTTCATGCTGCAGTTCGTAGAACCTCATGAGCATGTTCCCGCGGCTCAACTACCGCGCTTCACAGTAATAAACAAGATCACTGTACTGAGAATTCTGATCACTCAGTAATTCCCTAAACTGGTGCTTGTTAAACTCTATGCTTTTGAAAACAAAAGGCATATATGATACTACAGCTTGCATCACATTTTTCAACCGCAATCACTGTGCCGATAATATATTTGTGTATCATGGCATTACATTAAATTATTTGTATCAAAACAGACGGGTCAGTTCTTTTTTGACAAGTCTAATTAATCGTATTTGAGAACCAAGCAGGATTAGAACTCCATCTGTAGAAAGTCCACATAATTTTTCAAATCTTAGCTCACATTTTCAATTGATAAAACACGTCCCTCAAACAGGTCACTCGTTAAGACGGATGTGTCGGGACATTGACGCAAATAAAACGGCGACACAACGTATTTCCAATCTCTAGACTATATCCTTCTGGAAATATAATAGGACCATGGTCCTGCTACAAGAGATATCTAGTGGGAGTTTGAGAATGAACGATAATGTAGAAGAAGAAACTGGTCATTCAAACATATACTCGCGTATTGTTATGCCGTTCATTGCCTTTCAGGGGACAGCATTTCATTTCTCGTGTCAAACACTACTGTTTTCCTCCCAAAGATGACGACAGTTGGAGATTATTTATTATAGCCGTTATCTCGTTATTATTTAGCATTATGAAGATTGACTTAAAATAAATGTATGGTGTCATGCTAAAAATCAAAAGATTTATTGAACTTCTCGCCCGCCGCACCTACTGTTGCCTATGAAGATAATGAACCAAATAGCTTTATACTAATAGACGGGCCATTGTTTCCCACCTCCGTACTAAGACACAATAACAATATCAGAACAGATGAAGATAAATTGAATAATTCTTTAGTCTCAGAACTGCGATACCATACGTGCTGACGACTCTTCGCGTGATCTGGACTATATAAGCGCCTCACTGTCTCACCAGCAAAAATGACTGCTAAATGTAAAATAAGAAAGACGGCAATCACAAGTTTTCGTGACAGTAATCAGTGGGCAATTTCAAGCTGTGTTATGTTGTCACTGACGACGAACCACGAGTGAGTAAACAAATCAGGCTGGGCCATATTGTTGAAGTTAGGAAATTGAGTGGCATCGGTTATAGGTATATACAATTCATATGCACAGTGTCAGCGTGAAATTAAATTTTTAGTGGATGCACACAATCTATCATTATTAAAGTCAAGAAAGAGCATGGTTTCAGACAATATCAATTAATTGTAAATTTGGAATACGCTCGAACAACTGGCCAAGTCTATGGAAGAAAAAATTCACAATCGTGGTAAACAGAAAATTGACAGGTTGTATGGAAACAGAAAATTAACAGAATTGTGGAAACCAAAAAAATATATTAGTTTATGAAAACAGAACATTGACAGTCTATGGACACAGAAAATTGACAGTCTATGAAAACAGAAAAGTGAAAGTATATTGAAATATTCAAAACAGACGAAGTGAATGGAAACATGTGCAACTAACAAGTCGATGACAGCATCGGAAACCGATAAAGTTCATGGAAATCTGGAGAAATGACAAAGTCGAGAGAAACGTGGACAACTGACAAAATCTACGGTTGCTTAGAGATCTGACAAAATCGATGGAAACATAGATCTGACAAAATCGATAGAAACATATAGAAGTGACAAAATCGAGGGAAACATAGAGAAAGGACAAAATAGAGCTGAGCGTCCTTGTCCCAATAGCGCCTGAGCCCATCAGGTACTGAACCCTTTCTCTCTTCAAGTGTATTTCCGGTGTAGGAAAACCTTGACAGTAGAGTTGGGCCAGGACTACCATCGTTGTCCCTTTCTTGCCTAAGCCCATCGGGTACAGAACCCTTTCTCTTCGCGAGCATATTTCCGGTTTAGGAAGACTCGACATAAGAGTTGGGTTAGGTCTTCTTGCTTTACCAAACGCCAATGGATGGGTCTGGGTCTCTGCCTGTAAGGAACACAGGTAACTAGAAGCTCGTCTCGAGATGACGGAGCTTGTAGTTCCCCTTTCCTAGGGACTTTTCACTTTCTATTTGCAGTTCGCGCTGCCCTCTAGCGCTGTTCTGCCGTTTCATTATTTCATTGTACTCGGTATGAAATCTATTTGTCTCTCGCCATGCATCTACCTTTACGTGCATTTTACATTGGCCGCCCCTCCAATGTTCGGACTGGACTGACTTGCTTCACTGTATGTCGACAGTGTCGCTATATGTGGTGATGCTGGCGGTGTCGGAGATATTGTCTGTCTCTTGTGCAGTCAAATCTCTTTCCATCTGCTACCTCCACATTCTCGGACACGATCCCCAAATGATTTGGCCAGAATCAGCTCGAGCTGCTGTATTTCTGTTTCCAGGGTGCATCGCGAGGAGGTACATTTGGGATCTTGGTTATCTGCTAACCCTGGGTCCGCCTAGAGCAATGCGTTCCCTTTGCACCCCGGTAGTGGAACTAAATAGCTGTGCAACCAGTCTTCCTTCACTGTGCCCTTTAGAAGGCTATTATTGAACATGTCCACCAACTCTCCCAACTCCTCATCCGTTCTTCGACTAATGTCATCGTATCTAATGCCATCTGGCCCTGGTGCTGTGTTTTATGTACTTTTCAGTGACTTCCTGATTTCTTCAACTGTGATTAGCATATGGTTTTCCATGCTCAAGTTCTTACACGTGTCTGTGATCCTTTTCCTGATATCTTGATATGCCTCCACATTTCTCTGACCAATTTGTGCGGTGTAGTGTGCCAGCAACGCCGTACCTTTTGTCTCGTCCGTCTTCTTCCAGACGGTATAGTCGCTCTGGAAATCGGCAATAGACACGCGTCTTGTCAGACCATTCATGGACTTGTGTAACCGCCAGAACAATTTTAGTGAATTTTCGCGTATGATCTCCTTGCAAAATTCGTCCCATTTTGACGCCTTTGCTGACTTTGCTGACGTAAACGAGTGTGGTTTGACATCGTGATGAGACAAGATTCCTTTCTTAAAACTATTCTGCAGGGAACAGTTGAGGGTAGTAAAAGAAGAGTGGGACAAAAGAAAGCATGTATTGATAATATTAAAGACTGGACAAGATTAAAATTCTCCACAATTAAACAAAGAACTGAAAAAGGAGGCATAACGGAAGTCGTGTGTCGATATTTCCAGACTGGACCCCCTGCAACCTTGAAGGGTTATGGGTTTGTTGATGATGGTGATCTTTTCCATAATTTAGAGCATCCAGCCCTCTATATCTTTATAATTTAGAGCATCCAGCCTCTTCTTCTTCTGCATCGTTCTTCAGTTGATTATAGAGCCAATAGCTTCAATGAAATGTGTGATTCACTTCAGGTCATCCATGGAACCGCTCAAGTCTGGAAGCTCCATGATTGAAAGTATCCACCCTTCTATTTCTCCATGATTGAAAGTATCAATCCTTCTATATCTCCATGATTGAAGGTATCCACCCTTCTATATCTCCATGATTGAAAGTATCCATCCTTCTATATCTCCATGATTTAAAGTATCCATCCTTCTATATATCTCCATGATTGAAAGTATTCATCCTTCTATATCTCCATGATTGAAACTATCAATCCTTCTATATCTCCATGATTGAAAGTATCCACCCTTCTATATCTCCATGATTGAAACTATCAATCCTTCTACATATCCATGATTGAAAGTATCCATCCTTCTATATCTCCGTCATTGAAAGTATCCATCCTTCTATATCTCCATGATTGAAACTATCAATCCTTCTATATCTCCATTTCAAATGTGTACTAAAGTTTTATTGTACACAACTAATGTTTAAACCTGGCATGAAGAAGCGTTCAGACTTTAACTAAACTAAATCCCTCTCTAATCACTCCCAACGTCATATTAACGATGCTAGATTGCCTACTACAGTCGGTTATGGCGGTGCCGGTCAGTAAGAACAGGACCTATGTAGGGTCTTCTAGCCCAAAAACCAGCGCCGTGAAGCTGGTTCTTGACCGTTTTATCTGAAATTAAGATGAGCTGCTGGCATTGACTGGACTGTGGAGAACGCAGATGCAAATCGATTCCTGAGGTAACGGAGCCGTATGAAGCGGTCTTCGGCTGGAGTTGTGGCCCGCCTGCCACAGAGCCAGTTTGTAGAAATCGCCTCCAAAGGTGAATAATTGTGGTTCTTATCACATTCAATTGTCTTGCCACTACGCTTTGTGATTGTCCAGTCTGTAATCGTCCAATGATGATGTATCGTTGTTCTGTAGTCAGATCAGCCATAACTGAGCGTTAAATTTTCAACCTAATTTACATGACCAGAGAATATTCAATAATATGGTCAGAGAGTGTTGTAGTTTTGTGCTCAGTAAGTTTCACCGCATTCTATTGAACTTGTCACGAGTTACTGTCAAAAATGTTCTTTTGAACTTGACCTCTTTCATGACCTCACGGATCATGATTTGAGCACAATTCAGGTAGCCACGAGAAGTACATGACCAGGTGGACACAGTCGATAGGTTTAATGATGTAATCAGCGAATATCTTTTATTCTTATTCTTCTTCTACGTTCGCTTTCATATAACCACAACGAATATTTCGTGTGATTTCCGCCGGGGAGCGTGAAGTGCATTGTGCTGCAAGTTCCACAGTAGAACTGTGATTATTTGTACCCCGGTTGGCCACTTGTGGACAGGACGTCCGAGGTCCATCACATCCGTTTTCGTCATTCCTTTATTTCGGGTTTGGTCCCTAGTCCGTGACAGCCTCTATCTGTCGCCGGGCACGCTGGTGTGTAGTGCCTCTTCGCCAAGACGCCTGTCGAGCGCGTCTATCTGGCACGAGGTGCTCCACCGTCCATGAATCCCTGTCGTGCAATTGGACAAACTCTGCCTGTGTCCATCGGCTACTGAACCGTTTCTCATCTGCGAGCCTGGTTCCGTATGAGGAAGAACTCGCCAGAAGAGTTGGACCCTGGCTCTTTCGCCCTCCTACCGGAGGCGTCATTCATAGACATCGTGAACCCGTCGCACACCGCGCGTTTGAGAGCAAGGCGTTCTCGAGCTGAGCGACCTTGACCCAATAGCACCTGAGCTCATCAGGTACTCAACCCTTTTTCTCTGCAAGTGTGTTTCCGATATAGGAAAGCTTGACAGTAGAGTTGGGCCAGGACTGCCATCTTTGTCCCTTTCTTGCCTATGCCCATCGGGTTCGGAACCCTTTCTCTTCGCGATCATGTTTCCGGTATATGAAAGCTCGACATTAGAGCTGGTTTAGGTCTTCTTGCTTTTCCGAACGCCCACGATTGGGTCTGGGTCTCTGCCTATAAGGAGCACAGGTAACTAGAAGCTCGTATCGAGCTAACAGAGCTTATAGTTTCCCCTTTCCTAGGAACTTTTCACTTTTCATTTGCAGTTCGCGCTGCCCTCTGGCGCTGTTCTGCCCTTTCATTGTGTCATTGTACTCATTATGACATATATTTATTTCTTTCCATGCATCCACCTTTACGTGCCTTTTACATTGGCCGCCCCTCCAATGTTCTGACTGGACTAACAGGCGTCACTGTATGTCGACAGTGTCGCTGTATGTGGTGATGCAAATGGTGTCGGAGATATTGTCTGTCTCTTTTGCAGTCAAATCTCTTTCCATCTGCTTCTTCCACATTCTCGGACACGATCCCCAAATGATTTGGCCAGAATCAGCTCGAGCTGCTGTTTTCTGTTACCAGGGTGCACCGCGAGGAGGTACATGTGGGATCTTGGTTATCTGCTAACCCTGGGTCCGCCTAGAGCAATGCGTTCCCTTTGCACCCCATATCTTGTATAAAAGTAACTCCAAATTGTTTCGCTTTTATTTTTTAAACAATATGTATATATATATACGTAGTGTCTGCTTCTTAAATAAATCTAAACGACTTGACCTTTTCCGATACAAATTTGCACGGTGACTAATTAGGTCCTGGTCTCAAGATGCCGTCAGTAAATGAGAAATCTGATTACTGTCCTGTAGTCTGGCTAAGTTTAACAGTAAACTAATTGGTTAACCTTTCAAAATTGGTTAACCTCTGATCATTGTACATAGGTCAAATAAACAAATCGTGCGATTAGACCTAGAAATAATATTGTTTCATTTCAATCGATATTTACTCTGTTATAACAGATTCCGTATTCCTTTTCCTTGTCTTTTGCTTATGTCGTGTATATATTTGTCTATGAAGGAATCTCAGAGTAATGATTCCATCTTCCTGTCTGTTGTGATTTAAAATTATATCCATATTTCGTAGAAATCTCAAAGTAGCGGTTGTTGTAATGATAATAATGTAACGTTTCTACATAAATATTCAATTTTAGTTCTTATTCTGTCTGTCCGAATTAGCTCAGTCGTAGAAGCGAGCATCAATTATTAGCTGTTATGTTTTTTTTTCGTAAGTCGATCTCACGGACTGTGGGTGTTAATTTTTTTTTCATTATACAACATGACACAGCAAATGTCGTGGCTACATTATAAGAAAAATATTCGCGTCTGTTCGGTTTTTTAAAAAAAATGTTTAGGAAAATAAACGTATCAGTAAAATCACATAGCCCTACATATATCTGTAACGGGCATAATGTATTATCTTAATTGTGCTACTAACACGTTTCGTAATATTGTATCAATATATTAAACATTTCACCGGGACAACATCTATGTTACCTGTAGTATATATGTATACTAGAGATCATACATGATGTTGCTGAGGTGAAAATATTCATATATAGGTACAATATTACGAAACGTGTAATATATATATATATATTATATTGTCCGGCTATGTGGCGAAGTGGTGCAGAGCGCGTCTGTGACGGCAAAGGTACCGAGTTCGTTCCTCACCACAGGCAATTGTGCATCCGGACCGTTCAGAAAGCAATGGCAACCCACTGAACGTATTTATATTGCCTAGAAAATCACCACAGCCAACAAATGCTGGGTTGATAGCTACGTCCTGGATAGAATATGCTACCAATTTTATATATATATATATATATATATATATAGTTCTGCTTGTGTGCAAAAGAGACTACTTGAAGATATCTCTCAAACACTGTCCGAAGCCATGTCACTTGACCGTCCAGCCTGGTCAGATCAATGCATGTAGTTTACAATTGAAAAATAAAACAACTGAACACCACAGATAGTTCGAGAGAGACAAAAACAATAAAGATGTCAGTCAGCTGTCCTCAAGATCAGATTCATTCCCGATCACATGAACCACTTCATACGGTTTTTTTCCAACCTCGAATTGAACTATACAGTCATCAGGGACTCCATAACTAAGGGACTTTTGTTTATGACATGTTCCTATTCACTTGCAAAGAAGGAGCATTATCATCGATTATTACATAGATACAGATGGAGGTTCATCGTGGTTATTGTGTTAACTTATTAGCATGTGCTATCATTCATTAACAATTACAAAAGTATTAACTAACAGTAATTATTAATTCACAGAGAGGATGTCCGGACAGCAAATATCATCTCAGCTGATGCTACAGGTGTTGATTGTCTTGTCATTGACCGAGCGTAAGTTCAGTCTTTCATATATAAAAATGTATGTGTTTATCTAGCTTACAAATTAGTGTATGTGTTTATTTAGTGTGCTAATGAGTGTATGTGTTTATTTGGTGCACGGATCAGTATATATTTATTTAGAGGAATTAAGCAGTAGTTTCTAGTTGATTGTAGTAAACACAATGTCTTAGTTGATTGTAGTAAACACAGTGTCTTAGTTGTTTGTTGTACACACAATGTCTTAGTTGTTTGTTGTACACACAATGTCTTAGTTGTTTGCAGTAAACACAGTGTCTTAGTTGTTTGTAGTACACACAATGTCTTAGTTGTTTGTTGTACACACAATGTCTTAGTTGTTTGTTGTACACACAATGCCCTAGTTGTTTGTTGTACACACAATGTCTTAGTTGTTTGTTGTACACACAATGTCTTAGTTGTTTGTTGTACACACAATGTCTTAGTTGTTTGCAGTAAACACAGTGTCTTAGTTGTTTGTAGTACACACAATGTCTTAGTTGTTTGTTGTACACACAATGTCTTAGTTGTTTGTTGTACACACAATGCCCTAGTTGTTCTTGTTTGTAGTAAACACAGTGTCTTAAATGTTTGTAGTAAACACAGTGTCTTAGTTGTTTGTTGTACACACAATGTCTTAGTTGTTTGTTGTACACACAATGTCTTAGTTGTTTGTTGTACACACAATGTCTTAATTGTTTGCAGTAAACACAGTGTCTTAGTTGTTTGTAGTACACACAATGTCTTAGTTGTTTGTTGTACACACAATGCCCTAGTTGTTCTTGTTTGTAGTAAACACAGTGCCTTATATGTTTGTAGTAAACACAGTGTCTTAGATGTTTGTAGTAAACACAGTGTCTTAGTAGTTTGTAGTAAACACAGTGTCTTAGATGTTTGTAGTAAACACAGTGTCTTATATGTTTGTAGTAAACACAGTGTCTTAGTAGTTTGTAGTAAACACAGTGTCTTAGTAGTTTGTAGTAAACACAGTGTCTTATATGTTTGTAGTAAACACAGTGTCTTAGTAGTTTGTAGTAAACACAGTGTCTTAGTTGTTTGTAGTAAACACAGTGTCTTATATGTTTGTAGTAAACACAGTGTCTTATATGTTTGTAGTAAACACAGTGTCTTATATGTTTGTAGTAAACACAGTGTCTTAGTAGTTTGTAGTAAACACAGTGTCTTATATGTGTGTAGTAAACACAGTGTCTTATATGTGTGTAGTAAACACAGTGTCTTATATGTTTGTAGTAAACACAGTGTCTTATATGTTTGTAGTAAACACAATGTCCTAGTTGTTCTTGTTTGTAGTAAACACAGTGTCTTAGTTGTTTGCAGTTCTTTTTCTTTCGTTCGCTCAATTGTAACCAGCACGGATATCCGTGTGATTTCCGCCGGGAGCGTGATTACGTTGTGCCGCCGTTATGCGCCTTGTAGACCTAGCACATCCAATTTCAGCATGTCTTTACAATTCGGTTGGGCTACCCTAGCCTGTGACAGCCTCCCTATCTGTCGCCAGGCACGCTTGTGTGTGGTGACTCTACGCCCAGACAATTTTTGCTCACGTCTGTTTCGCACGAGGTGTTCCACTGTCTATGAACTTGCCTCGTGTATTTGGGCGTACTGTGCCTGTGCCCATCGGGTACTGAACCGTTTCTTATCCGTGAGCCCAGTTCCTTAAGAGGAAGAACTCAACAGAGCAGTTGGACCCTGGCTCTTTCGCCCTCTTAGCCGAGGTGTCATTCACCGACATCGTTAACCCCTTGTCCAAGTTCGAGTCTCACACCACGCGTTTGAGAGCAAGGCGTTCTCGAGCAGAGCGACCTTGTCCCAATAGCGCCTGAACCCATCAGGTACTGAACCCTTTCTCTCTGCAAGTGTATTTCCGGTATAGGAAAACCTGACAGTAGAGTTGGGCCAGGGCTAAAATCGTTGTCTCTTTTGTGCCTGAGCCCATCGGGTACGGAACCCTTTCTCTCTGCAAGTGTATTTCCGGTATAGGAAAGCTTGACAGTAGAGTTGGGCCAGGACTGCCATCTTTGTCCCTTTTTTGCCTGAGCCTATCGTTTACGGCACCCTTTCTCTTTGCGAGCATGTTTCCGGTATAGGAAGACTCGACATTAGAGTTTGGCCAGGTCTTTTTGCTTTGCTAAACGCCCATTATTGGGTCTGGGTCTCTTCCTATAAGGAAATCAAGTAACTAGAAGCTCGTCACGAGCTAACAGAGCTTGTAGTTCCCATTTCCTTAATCGTTTCCACTTTCTATTTGTAGTTGACGCTGCCCTCTAGCGCTGTTCTGCCCTTTCATTTTGTCATTGTACTCAGTATGAAATCTGTCTGTCTTTCGCTATGCATCCACCTTTTCATGCTGTTTTCATTGGCCGCCCCTCCAATGTTCGGACTGGACTAACTAGCTTCACTGTATGTCGACAGTGTCGCTATATGTGGTGTTGCTGGTGGTGTCGGATATATTGTCTGTCTTTTAAGCATTCAAATCACTTTCCATCTGCTACCTCCACATTCTCGGACACGATTCCCAAATGATTTGGCCAGAATCAGCTCGAGCTGCTATTTCCAGAGTGCAACTCGTGAAGGTACATTTGTGATCTTGGTTATCTGCTAATCCTGGATCCACCGAGAGCAATGCGTTATCTTTGCACACCGTTGGTTTAGTAAAACCTGTCTCTTATCGTGATGTACGCTACTTTCAAATTGCATTCCCCATCGTTGGTTTAGTAATAATCTATCTCTTATCGTGCTGTACGCTACTTTCAACAACGAACATTATTACAATTTGGTTATATCAGAGCTTTTAACCATAAACAAATAGTGTAGGTCACGGTTCTGTTAAACTAGTTACCACAAGCACTGGAGTATATATGATCAGTTGTATTCTACATGAGAGTTTATTTCTGAAGTCGTTTAGTGTTTACATTGGAATTTTATGGATATGAAAAATGTTCTGAAAATTGTTAGCCTAACAAACCAGTTATTGAGAGGGTTACTGAATATTGACAGTCGTGGTCTCCATTCTAGTTCAATAAAACATATATTATAGATGTATCTAGCTAGATCAAACATTCTAGTTCAATAAAACATATATTATAGATGTATCTAGCTAGATCAAATAAAGACGCCAATTCCAGTACTCTGTCAAAATCTGTATATTTTCATAATTTGGAACTCCATGTCAAGTAATACAAAACTTTCGTTTGCTGCTTCTGTAAATTTGTATGTTTATATTCCTATGATGTTCAGATTATACCGTAGTTGTCAAAGCACTGGCCACACATTCTCTGCACTGAGAAGTATCTCTCGTGAATGAACATTCTATGAATCAAACTGCAACCACAGAACATGTATATTTGTATCTTTCTCTTTTGTTCTCGGTCTTTCTTATTACTCAGTTTCTTCTCCCCCCCCCCCCCCACAACTATTTTCTTGTCCCCTGTGCACTATACTATATAGTGCGATCATTGGCCAGCACTTGCCATGTTTGGAGGGTCGCTAATATATATATGTATACAACTTAGCTCCAAAAGGTTACCGGAATAGTCGACTGGTATTTTAACGAAAGATGTAGTTATGGATATTATGGAAGTTGGTAAAAACCTTGAAGAAAGGACATGGCAGATGTCAATTTCACATATACTCTCGAAGAGAAGATACAGATATTTGTGTTCTGTGCTAGTTACATTTTAGTCGGAAAATCGAAAATATGTACTCACTGCGCAAAACTGAAATCCAATAGGTGAAGATTCAAACAAGGTAATCACGTTTTGCTAATTGTACGAAACACACATAGGCACACACACACATCGACTTTTCGACCGAAAGGCCTTTATCAGTGATCACAAACACATATAAATCGAAAACAACAAGAAGGGACGACACAACTTGCGTTCACATGTAGTAAGTTGTGATTCACATGTAATCACTTCGACCTTGTTTGAAGCTCTACATCTTAGGCGTTGAAAATGTCCTTGACACAACAATGTACAAATTTCAAATTATGTGTTTTGCTTGAGAATTCAGCCTCGGAGGCACTAATATTGCTTAATTAACAAGAAAAGGTACATTGCTATCCTTCGCTGTCTAAGAGATGCAATAAAAATAAAACGACCAGAAAAATGGTGAACAAACAGTTGATTATGTTGCGTAACAGAGTGCCGTCACATCTATTCATACTGGTGAAATAGTACCTCGCAAAGCGCAATAAAATTACTAAGGTACAGTCTCCATATCCCCCCCCCCGACCTTGCACCAGCTGATTGTTTCTTGTTCCGTCGACTGAAATCAACACTGAAAGGACAGCGATTCGTGGATGCGATGACATTGTCATAAATGTAACAAGACATATGAGAGAGGTATCACAGAATGGGTTCCACTGATGTTTCCAACAGCTGTATGCATGTTGGCAACAGTGTGTAGTTACCGAAGGAAATATGTAATGTAGTGTAGATAATTATAGTATTGCTTATTCTGATATAATACACTAATTCCAGGAACTTTTAAAGCTATTTCGTGTATATATATATATATATATATATATATATATATATATATATATATATATATATATATATATATATATATATATATATATATATATATATATATATATATATATATATATATATATATATATATATATATATATATATAAAGACGTATTGTTGCACCTCATTAGTGTTTGCCGAGGGTGGGGGGGGGGCATAAAAGTTAAATTCCGCCCATGTGTACGCCTTGCATGGGAATTAGTCAATAGTAACCATGTGGTAAATGATTATAATAAAATAGATAAAATGGATAAATATTAGTTTTAAATTAAGCTTATTCAATGAATATCGTTGTGACCAAATGGTCTTTATCAAAATAGGAACAAATAAACTCAGAATAACTAAAATAATCGAAAGGCTACACGGAATATATTGATTATTGATTATGACCAACGTCACTAGACTGTCTCCCCCAAGAAAATATTAAAGTTTATGGATGCTGATTGTTCCCGTCGCGGACTAGTTGAACACATTCCTCATTCTGTCCCTCAGATGCCTTCTTCTACTGGTACCGCACTGAATACCAAATTCTCCCAATCGTATCATGAATGCATCATCTATAGTAGTTAGTTAGCCGTCGGATAATCATCACTGCAAACTAGACACGTCCATAGTTGTTCCGATATCTTCCTGAGTGCATCCGCCATTACACTTCTGCTGACAGTACTGGTCCTCTTCTGGTTGATCATTATTCTTCTGCGCCTCCAAAATGTTCACTTTTAGTAATACCGCATTTCAAACCCTGATCTTTAATCCTAGTCATTGAAAAGGAATCATCATCCACACTAACTAGTCTTACTCTCGCGTGCAATATCTCTTATGGAGTTTAAAACGTCAACTCGATTCATTGCCCCATCGCCCTGTGCCACAGTAGTGCAATACGCCAATTGATCTGCTCTTTCATTGCCTCGAACACCCACAAGTTTCGGTACGAAAATAATTGTAACTTCTTTCAAGCTCGCCTTTCTCAAGACCCCAATGCACTGTTCACGAACGAGACCCACTTGTACCTTCCTAATCATATTCATAACCACTCAAGATGCAGACATGTGTTACCTTCTGTGTGTCTACCCACTCAAATGCCCTTGTCACCGCCATAATCTCCATGGTCATGCTACTCGTAGTCACAACAAAGGCCGCACTCTCCTCCCTGATCGTTTTATCTGCGCAATGAGCTGTAAAGGCACAAGCACTGCTAGCATCTCTAATCACAGATCCATCAGTATATACAATCACACCCCCCTCATTGGTATTCTCACTGACCAAAGCATGCACTTCTTTCTCCACAGCCGTGGGACAGCATTCTTTGCATTCCCTGCTAAGTGTTATTACTACTATCAAACAAGTTTCGAAATCTGTGGGTAGACTTATCCATTCCCTACCTGCTGCCACATCTTGCAATCTGCACACGCTTTTGTATGACATCCTCAGCATGTCACATACACGACTTCCCTTTCTAAAGTCTTTTATCTTCAACTTTATGTATGTCGGAATGCAATGGGTGTTCCTTATCTGCATGTTATTGAAGGTATGTCCGTGCACGAAAATACTGTAATCTCTGCTCTGCAGTTAGACAGTCGAGTAGGTACTTCATAGCTCGTATCTATGTATCTATTGTGCACCCAAGAATTATGCGCAATGCGCATCTATAATGTCTACATTCAACAGACTCTCACCGAGCAACTGCACATTTGTCCCTATCCACTCTCATTACACTAACTACAGTCATTCGATACAGGCCTACCAGCTACCTCATTTCCGCAAACGCCATCATTTCCTAGGCAGCATATCCATGTGACACCCTGATATTTGGAACTGGCTATAATGTCCATCCACTTGTACCGATACCGGCCGTTTTAAATCTTTCGACACTATTACTACCCTAGTAAAATGAGCATTTAAAAAAACAGAATTGATGCGATGTTTGAGATGTGGATATATAGAAGAATAGATAGATCTTCGTGGAAAGAGGGAAAAAACAAACAAAGAGATTCTAAAAACACTTCCTATAAAATAATAATTATTAAAGAAAATAAAGATCAAACAAATTATTATTATGGGCATATTAAGAGAAATGACACCTTGTTGAAGACCTTACTTTAGGGTACGGTCGAGGGAAACCAGCAAGAGGTAGTCAGATACAAGTGGGAGAGAAAAATCACGAGAGGAACAGGTTACAGAAGAACATAGAATCCCATGCCACATTTGGGACACGTATGGTCAGAATTGGGCGTATTTGTGTTTGGGTGTGTTTGTTGTTGTCTTTTCTGGTACCATGTTTTCTCCGTGCTTCTGAGATTTAATACTTCTCAGTAATGCGAGCATATTTGCTGGTGTTTCTGCACATCACCGTGTGATTCTGAGTGACAGACTCACATGATGAGGAGTCAATGTTAAAGTTATTTAGAGACACTTTGAGATAGTCCTTGAAGCGTTTCTATTATCCACCGACCAGTCATTTTCCCTTGAAGAGTTCACCATACGCTAGCTGTTTGGGATGCGTTCAAATATGAGATCACATAAAGAGCATATACAAAGCCACAAATGATCGGTCGCATCAGAAAAGTGACACTGAATGAGAACAGCGCGCAGGACTTTTTTCGGAAAAGTATTTCCTTTTATTATATGGAACATTCAGGTAATGTTTGTAGACAACCGTTTTTTTTTTTTTTTTTTTTTTTTTTTTACGCTGTAGTCGAGACCTTTGGCAAAATATAGGAGAAATGTCAACTAAAACGTGAACATGAACTGAGTTTTCGATTTGCGCGAAATCTATTGGTTGGCCTTGGATATTTTTGGCATGCGACTCCGAGTGTGTAATTAGCGACCAACTATAAACTATAACAATAAACGTCCAACTATAATCAAAAACGTAACGAACGTTTGGGTCCTCATTAATTCAGCTAGAAGACTAGTGCTCAGTCGATGGGCACGCCGTACATTCCTTTTGTACATATATGTCCGTGCACAATCTCTAAGCTCAATGCGACAACAGTTCAATTGTTCTCAGGGTACTATGCCAAGATGGTATATGTGTCATGTGACGTCCTACGAGTAGACTGATGTCATATATGTGTATTTTGTGACGTTCTCTGCCGTGTAATATCTTCTTTCCTAATATGCTGTGTGTGTTTATAATGTCCTGTGTAAAGAAGTTCTAAATGTCATTTGACAATCTCTAGGTCAGGTTATGTCCAGTGACTAACGTAATACTGTTTAACATAATAATTTCCTCCTGTCACAGGTCCTACCTCCAGTTGATAAGTACGTTGGATAATCTGAAACAGATTTATGAAGACGAGGAAGGCAAAGCAGGGTAAGTAGTCTTTTACTGTGTACTCCTCTGTCAGCCATATTATCTTGTAAGTGTAATATGTAATTTTATGGAGACAATGGGACATTGAAATATATACAGAACTACCCTTTAACCAGCACTTTTTTCAATAGGGCACAAATAGTAATAATTATAATTTAACTTAGCGTGCACAAATCTACTAGTACATTGCACTATTGATCCTAAGATTGTTCATATAGAAATGTCTACTGAACTCGCTATCACGTACTATTTCACTACTACACACTCTGTAAATACCTCACTACCTTACCTCACTACCTTACCTCACTACCTTACCTCACAAATGAAGAACGCCTAGAAGAAGCTTGACAGACACCAAAATATAAAGAACTTAAGGAGCACGATGGAGGTGAGTTACGTTGGTACGGAAGGTACGGTAAAGGTAGGTCCCATGGCAGCAGCCTGTCGTTGGGGATGAAGACAACTTCATGTACTAAGCCGCAGCAACTATTAGATGTTGGCCAGTTCCCTTCCTTGCTGTATTTACCTCCCCTAACTCATGCGTCAGGTACTCGTTTACAGCTTAGTCGACTGGAGGAGCGGTCGTGTCAAGCGAGAAATCACCACCACGATTTTATGTCCAGACGTGGTTTGAAACCTGGCACCTTGTAGGTCACCCGGTGATAGCAAGCAAGCTCAATATCAATTCCGGTATGTAGGTAGATATGTATGTAGATTATTCTATGTTGTAGTCAGCTAGGATACTATTCTATGCTGAGGTCCGCTAGAATACTATTCTATGCCCGGGTCCGCTTGGATATTACTTGATGCCAGTGTCCACTAATATGCTATTCTTTGCCGGGATCCGCTAGGGTGGTATTCTATGCTGAAGACTTCTATACTAAGCAGTAAATGATGTAGTCCCTGATTTTTCTTCATGTATGATTCATTGAGATATAGAAATGGTATATGATGCTTCATTGAGTTGTAGGAAGGCAGTACCGTATCGAGCATAGTGAGACACTGTGGAAACCCTACATTTCCAGTCGTCTGGATTCATCTTGCCACTGGTTTAAAATGAGGTCCGGCAAGAGACTGAGGTTTACGCTTTGCACAACTCTTCCTCACTTAAATCAAAATCTCCAGAGCAAGTCATTTCTACATCCATGAAAATTCAAATGCCAATGTTGATGATGAATTGCATACAAGGATCGACAAGCTGTAATTTCGGCAGATTGTACGCAAATGTGAGGCATAGAAATGACATTAGCCTACAGACTAAACTGAAAGTTTACAAAGCAGTGGTACTATACAGTGGTACTATACAGTGGTACTATACAGTGGTACTATACAGTGGTACTATATATTTCAGTGCTATTATACGCTGTTAAACATGTACTGAGTATAGACGACATGTGAATAAACTCAATCACTTTCATGCAACTTATCTCAGAAAAGTTATGAACATCAGATGGCAAGACAAGATTCAGGACACCACTGTCTTTGACAGGTCTGATATTCCTAGTATTGACACTATTCTGATGCAGACACAGATTTGCTGGGTAGGTCATCTGATACGTATGCCAGATCATTGCTTGTCAAAGATACTTCTCTTTGGGAATTGTAGAAGGGCATACGATCTCAAGGTGGCCAAAAGAAGCGCTACAATGACGTAATAAAAATATCACGAAAAACCTTTGAAATAGACCAAGATACAAGGAAGAACTTGCACAAAATAGGGCTACATGGCAGTTCACACACAAAAACCACATAATTTTGTTGAAAGAGACATTCAGCAGCTCAAAAGCGTAGAGTTGACTGTCCAAGAACATTTGCGGCCTGATAGAGCTTATTATCCATTTACGAACTCATAATCAATGACATAATGCTAGCTGAATTTACAAAAGTTAATGTAATAAATGTTCATCATCACGTGATGGACGAACAACTGGAAGGTAGTGTGCTTCATTGAGATAAAGGAAGGGAATGTGCTTCATTGAGATAAAGGAAGGGAATGTGCTTCATTGAGATGTAGGAAGGGAATGTGCTTCATTGAGATGTAGGAAGGGAATGTGCTTCATTGAGATGTAGGAAGGGAATGTGCTTCATTGAGATGTAGGAAAGGAATGTGCTTCATTGAGATGTAGGAAAGGAATGTGCTTCATTGAGATGTAGGAAGGGAATGTGCTTCATTGAGATGTAGGAAAGGAATGTGCTTCATTTAGATGTAGGAAGGGAGTGTGCTTCATTGAGATGTAGGAAAGGAATGTGCTTCATTGAGATGTAGGAAGGGAATGTGCTTCATTGAGATGTAGGAAGGGAATGTGCTTCATTGAGATGTAGGAAAGGAATGTGCTTCATTGAGATGTAGGAAGGGAATGTGCTTCATTGAGATGTAGGAAGGGAATGTGCTTCATTGAGATGTAGGAAAGGAATGTGCTTCATTGAGATGTAGGAAAGGAATGTGCTTCATTAAGATGTAGGAAGGGAATGTGCTTCATTGAGATAAAGGAAAGGAATGTGCTTCATTGAGATGTAGGAAGCGAATGTGCTTCATTGAGATGTAGGAAGGGAATGTGCTTCATTGAGATGTAGGAAGGGAATATGCTTCATTGAGATGTAGCAAGGGAATGTGCTTCATTGAGATGTAGGAAGGGAATGTGCTTCATTGAGATAAAGGAAGGGAATGTGCTTCATTGAGATAAAGGAAGGGAATGTGCTTCATTGAGATAAAGGAAGGGAATGTGCTTCATTGAGATAAAGGAAGGGAATGTGCTTCATTGAGATAAAAGAAGGGAATGTGCTTCATTGAGATGTAGGAAGGGAATGTGCTTCATTGAGATGTAGGAAAGGAATGTGCTTCATTGAAATGTAGGAAAGGAATGTGCTTCATTGAGATGTAGGAAGGGAATGTGCTTCATTGAGATGTAGGAAGGGAATGTGCTTCATTGAGATGTAGGAAGGGAATGTGCTTCATTGAGATGTAGGAAGGGAATGTGCTTCATTGAGATGTAGGAAAGGAATGTGCTTCATTGAGATGTAGGAAAGGAATGTGCTTCATTGATATGTAGGAAGGGAATGTGCTTCATTGAGATGTAGGAAGGGAATGTGCTTCATTGAGATGTAGGAAGGGAATGTGCTTCATTGAGATGTACGAAAGGAATGTGCTTCATTGAGATGTAGGAAAGGAATGTGCTTCATTGAGATGTAGGAAGGGAATGTGCTTCATTGAGATATAGGAAGGGAATGTGCTTCATTGAGATGTAGGAAGGGAATGTGCTTCATTGAGATGTAGGAAGGGAATGTGCTTCATTGAGATGTAGGAAGGGGATGTGCTTCATTGAGATGTAGGAAGGGAATGTGCTTCATTGAGATAAAGGAAGGGAATGTGCTTCATTGAGATAAGGGAAGGGAATGTGCTTCATTGAGATAAAGGAAGGGAATGTGCTTCATTGAGATAAAGGAAGGGAATGTGCTTCATTGAGATAAAAGAAGGGAATGTGCTTCATTGAGATGTAGGAAGGGAATGTGCTTCATTGAGATGTAGGAAAGGAATGTGCTTCATTGAGATGTAAGGAAAGGAATGTGCTTCATTGAGATGTAGGAAGGGAATGTGCTTCATTGAGATGTAGGAAGGGAATGTGCTTCATTGAGATGTAGGAAGGGAATGTGCTTCATTGAGATAAAAGAAGGGAATGTGCTTCATTGAGATGTAGGAAGGGAATGTGCTTCATTGAGATGTAGGAAAGGAATGTGCTTCATTGAGATGTAGGAAAGGAATGTGCTTCATTGAGATGTAGGAAGGGAATGTGCTTCATTGAGATGTAGGAAGGGAATGTGCTTCATTGAGATGTAGGAAGGGAATGTGCTTCATTGAGATGTAGGAAGGGAATGTGCTTCATTGAGATGTAGGAAAGGAATGTGCTTCATTGAGATGTAGGAAAGGAATGTGCTTCATTGATATGTAGGAAGGGAATGTGCTTCATTGAGATGTAGGAAGGGAATGTGCTTCATTGAGATGTAGGAAGGGAATGTGCTTCATTGAGATGTACGAAAGGAATGTGCTTCATTGAGATGTAGGAAAGGAATGTGCTTCATTGAGATGTAGGAAGGGAATGTGCTTCATTGAGATGTAGGAAGGGAATGTGCTTCATTGAGATGTAGGAAGGGAATGTGCTTCATTGAGATGTAGGAAGGGAATGTGCTTCATTGAGATGTAGGAAGGGAATGTGCTTCATTGAGATGTAGGAAGGGAATGTGCTTCATTGAGATAAAGGAAGGGAATGTGCTTCATTGAGATAAGGGAAGGGAATGTGCTTCATTGAGATAAAGGAAGGGAATGTGCTTCATTGAGATAAAGGAAGGGAATGTGCTTCATTGAGATAAAAGAAGGGAATGTGCTTCATTGAGATGTAGGAAGGGAATGTGCTTCATTGAGATGTAGGAAAGGAATGTGCTTCATTGAGATGTAGGAAAGGAATGTGCTTCATTGAGATGTAAGAAGGGAATGTGCTTCATTGAGATGTAGGAAAGGAATGTGCTTCATTGAGATGTAGGAAAGGAATGTGCTTCATTGAGATGTAGGAAAGGAATGTGCTTCATTGATATGTAGGAAGGGAATGTGCTTCATTGAGATGTAGGAAGAGAATGTGCTTCATTGAGATGTAGGAAGGGAATGTCTCTTTTCGTGATACATGCCTCTTTCAAACTTGGACACAAAGTCCATCTATGGTTGTATCAGGTTTCTCAATGAAGATTTTATTTTGTTATCATCGTAATGCAACGTCCTAAAAGCTGTCAGTTTTAAGCCTTTGTCGGGGTGCAAAGGGAACGCATTGCTCTCGGCTGACCCAGGGTTAGCAGATAACTAAGATCCCACATGTACCTCCTCGCGATGCACCCTGGAAACAGAAATACATCAGCTCGAGCTGATTCTGTTCAAATCATTTGGGGATCGTGTCCGAGAATGTGGAGGTAGCAGATGGAAAGAGATTTGACTGCATAAGAGACAGACAATATCTCCGACACCACCAGCATCACCACATAAAGCGACACTGTCGACATACAGTGACGCTGAACATTGGAGGGGCGGCCAATGTAAAAGGTACGTGGAGATAGATGGCATGTCGAGAGACTAATATATGTCATACTGAGTACAATGACACAATGAACGGCAAAACAACGCCAGAGGGCAACGCGAACTGCAAATAGAAAGGGAAAAGTTCCTAGGAGAGGGAAACTACAAGCTCTGTTAACTCGAGACGAGCTTCTAGTTACTTGATTTCCTTATAGGCAGAGACCCATACCCAATCATGGGCGTTCGGGAAAGCAAAAAGACCTAACCCAACTCTAACGTCGAGCCTTCCTAATCCGGAAATATGCTCGCGATGAGAAAGGGATCCGTACCCGATGGGCCTAGGCAGAAAAGGGACAACGATGGCAGCCCTGGCCCAACTCTTCTGTCAAACTTTCCTATACCGGAAACACACTTGCAAAGAGAAAGGGTTCAGTACCTAATGGGCTCAGGCGTAATTGGGACAAGGACGCTCAGCTCTAGAACGCCTTGCTCTCAAACGCGTGGTGTGAGACTCGAACTTGGACGAGGGGTTCACGAGGTCTGTGAACGACGCCTCGGGTAGGAGGGCGAAAGAGCCAGGGTCCAACTCTTCAGACGAGTTCTTCCTCATACGGAACCAGGTTCGTGGATAAGAAACGGTTCAGTACCCGATGGACACAGGCAGAGTACGTCCAATTGCACGAGATGGGTTCATAGACGGTGGAACACCTCGTGCCAGATAGACGCGCTCGACAAGTGTCTTGGCGAAGAGGCACTATACCCCATCTTGCCGTGCGACAGATACACAGGCTGTCACGGACTAGGGACCAAACCCGAAACAAAGGAATGACGAAAACGGATGTGCTGTACCTCGGACGTCCTGACCACAAGTGGCCAACCGGGGTGCAAATAATCACAGTTTTACTGTGGAACTTGCAGCACAACGTACTTCACGCTCCCCGGCGGAAATCACACTAAATATTCGTTGTAGTTATTTGAGAGCGATCGCTGAAGAAGAAGAAGAAGAAACCTTTGTCATGGAATAATAGTTCGGTGGCCACTTTTCTGTCTGAGCTGCTAAAGTAACATCTTTTATAATTTGGCAATGAAGCAGGCGAGACATCTCGAACGTAATAAATCTACTCAAGTGTACTTTAATCTGCTCGAAAATATATTTCATCTTAATCTTGGTAATATACATAAAATAACATTCTCACCACTACGCCGCCTGGGTATGCATTCTTACACAAATCTGATAACGATA
Source organism: Meghimatium bilineatum (assembly GCA_034231615.1). Classification (NCBI taxonomy): domain Eukaryota; kingdom Metazoa; phylum Mollusca; class Gastropoda; order Stylommatophora; family Philomycidae; genus Meghimatium; species Meghimatium bilineatum. The sequence goes on along the minus strand of CM067321.1, from coordinate 56,200,048 downwards.
ATGGTGTTCAGCCATTGTTTTATTAACACAATTATTGCTTTGTCAAAAAAAAAATTCACAAAACTTTACATTCTATTTGGAACTCGTGTTGTTTTTGTACAACTATAAGAAACTAGAACGTGAGGACTGCGATATGTTTACCGTTACTTTCCTTAGTCGACAAGGACGCAGTTATTGTCTCCATCTATCCAAGAAGGCGCGGTCTGCGCTGTCTGCATGCCAAGTCTAATCTGTGTGCTTGAAGGATGAATTCATCAGCGTCCGTTTCTAGGTGTGATAGAAATAGTTAGAGAACCGTAGAGTACTGTGCCACGACTGACGAGAGTGTTATATTACTGGTGTTTTTTTTTACCAATGTTTTTGTGTTATCGTGCATTGCAATGTGTGTATCTTTTCGTTGTAAATACCTCTATATCTTTGTTTTGTATTTTGCATTACAATTTATAAGCGTATGTTTGTATCTTTCATTACATCTTATCTGTGCGTTTTATTTAAATGACAGTTTATATGTGGTGTTTTTTTTCTGCCAGTTTTTGTAATCGTAGATACGTTTGATATCTTCTTCTGCTTACATTCTCAAACTCCAGTTGGATCTCCCTTGTAGCAGGACCATTATCCAACTAGATTTCCAGCAGGATGTAGTCCAGAGAATGGAAATGCGTTGTGTAGCCGTTTTATTTACGTCCATGATCCAATACATCCGTCTTCGGCGGGTTTGATATAAATGGTGCGTTTAGTATACAAATGTGGTGTGTGTATGTCTTTTAAGAATGGGGGGGGGGGGTAAATTGTAATCATTATCAAGTACCGTCTCCGCATAGAGAGGTGCAACGGATCTCCAAAACCCTCGGTCTCTTACCTTGGTGTTGTACTATGATAGACTATATCCTGTCCATCTCATGATGTTACCCTCCCACTTGTATTTATGCCTACCTCTTGCTCGAATCCCATCAACTCTACCTTCAAGTAAAGTCATCAACAAGGTTGAATGTTTTTTTAATACGTCCAAAATATTTCATTTGTTTTTCCTTTAATCAATCTTTTCATTAAATGGTTTTGTTGTTCGTTTTCTTCTATTTTCAAGAGAATATTGAAATAAATTATATTAGTCTTTTATAATGCGAAAGATAAAACGAAAGTCTATAAAGATTTAGTATTTTCGCACAGAAGAGTGAAATAATGTGGCGAACCACGTGCTCGATAAAAAATGGTTACACATAAATAATCTGAGTTATTTAAGGGGAGGTGTGAACATGTGAGGTAAGCTGATCTTTAAAAACAAACACGAAAAAGGTTTCATAAGCAAGCGACTTATTGAATAAAATATAATTGAAAAAATCAGTTATCACACCCGTTATGAGAAAATTAGTGTGAAACAAAATGTTTACCACACCCGTTATGATAAAATTAGTGTGAAAAAAAATGTTTACCACACCCGTTATGATAAAATTAGTGTGAAAAAAAATGTTTACCACACTCGTTATTAGAAAATTAGTGTGAAAAAAAATGTTTACCACACCCGTTATTAGAAAATTAGTGTGAAAAAAAATGTTTACCACACCCGTTATTAGAAAATTAGTGTGAAAAAAAATGTTTACCACACCCGTTATTAGAAAATGTGCGTGGAAATATGGTTATCACACCCGTTATGAGAAAATTAGTGGGACAAAAATCAGGAGGCTAATACATATGTTATGTTATGTTCCTCCAGGGCCATAGGCGGCGCATAGGGCAGAAACCATAGCTTTCCATTTCTGTCTTTGTGTTGCCAGGTCTTTCAATTGTTGCGTGTTGTTTAGGTTCATTGACATGCCTTCTCTATTAATGGTTCTTCGTAGAGTTTCTCTAGGTCTCCCTCTTCTTCTTACTCCAGGTGGCACCCAATATAGTGATTGCTGGGGAATTCTTAGGCTGTTCATTCTAAGAACATGGCCGTACATATACTATGGGACAATTAATGTGAAGAAAAATGTATCCAAAATTGTGTGAGTAAACTAGTGGAGGAAAAATATGATATACCCCGAGTGTTAAAACCAAGTTATGTGTGTGTTATGAGAAAATAGAATTAAGTGTGTGTTATGAGAGAATTTAGTTAAATGTTCGTTATGAGAAAATTGAGTTAGGTTTGTGTTATGATAAGTAGACATGGAAAATGTCCACAAGTTGCTTGTTAAAAGAGAAAATTTTGAAAGAAAAACATGACAGGTGTGACCGCGAGCGCAATATAAATAATAACAATAGATATGTAAAATATAGGAACTAACAATAGATAATAACAATAGATATGTAAAATATAGGAACTAACAATAGATAATAACAATAGATATGTAAAATATAGGAACTAACAATAGATAATAACAATAGATATGTAAAATATAGGAACTAACAATAGATAATAACAATAGATATGTAAAATATAGGAACTAACAATAGATAATAACAATAGATATGTAAAATATAGGAACTAACATGAACAAGTTGATGATATGGAAAGAATAACCTAAACTAACATGAACAAGTTGATGATATGGGAAGAATAACCTAAACTAACATGAACAAGTTGATGATATGGGAAGAATAACCTAAACTAACATGAACAAGTTGATGATATGGGAAGAATAACCTAAACTAACATGAACAAGTTGATGATATAGGAAGGAGAATATTGTTGTTAATTAATACCGGGGAGATAATGTTACATTTGAAGTGTTTACTTTCTAATGGAGGAGTGTTTAAATGTGGATGTGGAATAAGATTAAACTGTATTTCTTGCTGACTTGAAAGAGATGTTGGAGGAGCTACAGTAAGCAAGGGAGGAATGAGAGTGGAAGAACGAGAAAGATAAAATAAAATGAGAAGGGTGAAAATAGGTTGGAGAACGCAATGTAATGTCAGAAAAACGAAATAACAGATATTATAGTTAGAAGCAAAGAAGAAATAACAAACATTATAGTTAGAAGCAAAGACGAAATAACAGATTAGAGTTCAACATCATAGATAACGGGGATTAGGGAATGTGTGAACCCCCTCTCCTAGAATATTATAACATTACTTTTAGTACTAGAATTGTAGCCAAAGTTTGGGTAAAAACACTCTCTATTAACTATGTTCCACAGAAAGGTCCGTACATCTCTCATCAGAAATAGGGAATGAGACGGGAAGAAAGATCCTCGCATATCTCTTTAGAAAGAGGGAATGAGACAGGAAGAAAGATCCTCGCATATCTCTTAGAAAGAGGGAATGAGACAGGAAGAAAGATCCTCGCATATCTCTTTAGAAAGAGGGAATGAGACAGGAAGAATGATCCTCGCATATCTCTTTAGAAAGAGGGAATGAGACAGGAAGAAAGATCCTCGCATATCTCTTAGAAAGAGGGAATGAGACAGGAAGAAAGATCCTCGCATATCTCTTTAGAAAGAGGGAATGAGACAGGAAGAATGATCCTCGCATATCTCTTAGAAAGAGGGAATGAGACAGGAAGAAAGATCCTCGCATATCTCTTAGAAAGAGGGAATGAGACAGGAAGAATGATCCTCGCATATCTCTTTAGAAAGAGGGAATAGGACACAAAACGGGCAAATTGTTAGATTTTAGGTAAAAACCCCTCCTTACTGAAAAAGTATCTACGGTTCTATTAGAGTTCAAAGGAAATAAGAAATAACAGTTAAAGAAAATAGGACAGAACATAATTAAAAAGAAATAAGAAATAACAGAGTTAGAACAATATAGCAAAGAATATAGTTCGGAAGAAATAAAACATAACATAGTAGAGTTAGAAGGAAATATGGCGAGAAATGAGAAGACAGTGAACATTGATATGTTTAAATAATACAAACGTTAAATACACAATACAATAATAAAATGATGAATTGCGACTGCCCAACAACTTACAGAGGTAGGAAAAAACAAGTCATCAGAAACTACAGAAGCACAAATATAGAAAACAGAAGTACAAAGATATCGATCCGCAAGAGTTCGAAGAATATCGATTATTTCAGAAATCATATTGATAAATGTAAACATGATCTCAATCACAACTGTTTAACTTTTAACAACCTTAGCCAATTCTACGACTTTAATTATTCAAACTAGTTGTTAACAAAGCTTTCAAATAGATGCGTCACAGGATGTCAAATTAATGTAATAGAAAATAAGATAGTGAACTCATTCAGCACAATTGCATATCAACATGGAGCAATGTTGGAGTTGTTTTTCTTGTATTGTTTGCGTGTTTGATCACTGATCCACAATTTTAGTTTTGATTAAATGTTTTTTTTCTATCTCTCTATTACGTAACTTCTTCAAAGCGTACAATGTTCTAGACCTCTTCACTTGTTATAGTAAAGTCAGACCTCGGCGACTTTATTATTTATATTTTTATATTTCATTTATATATATATATATATATATATATATATATATATATATATATATATATATATATATATATATAGGTAGCATATCCTATCCACGACGTGGCTATTACCCAGCATTTGTTGGCTGTGGTGATTTTCTAGGAAATATAAATACGTTCAGTAGGTTGCCATTGCTTTCAAAACGATCCGGATGCACAATTGCCTGTGGCGGGGATCGAACTCGGTACCTTGGCCGTCACAGACGCGCACTGTACCACTTCGCCACAGAGCTGGATACACACACATATATATATATATATATATATATATATATATATATATATATATATATATATATATATATATATATATATATATATATATATATATATATATATATATATATATATATATATATATATATATATATATATATATATATATGTGTGTGTGTGTGTGTGTGTGTGTGTTTATGTGCGTGCGTCCTCGCGCGCGCGCACACGTACGTACGTATGTGCCTGTCTATTTAATTAACAATAGGATAAAATAGCAGGTGGATATAGCAAACATGCAGGATAGACGGAAAGACGGTCCGCCTATCTACCTATCCTGACATATGTTTCTTTCTTCCACCTGCTATTTTACATCATTGTTTTGTAACATTAGTCTTTGCTCTACTCGATTCTCTGGAATATTTGTTTCTTTCGAAACACGATATCTATGTATGAACAATATTCACACAAGGCATCAGGTTCTTCCCTCATGAGATCCAGCTGGTGTCTCATATTCATCTTTGCATGATTTCATGGGAAACTCGATCTGGTGAAAGATGATAATACGTGGCTCTCGTTCATTGATTTGATTGGCTGAAACAACATGGCTTATCTTCTCATATTACATTTACATTTTGCTGAAAATGCAGGCTTTTTTTAATAGAGATGTCAGTGTTACACTGTGAAAGTTAGCTGCATCTATATATTATCAGGAGGTGTTCAGTTCCCGGTTAAGTATATTTTTCAATCGCGCAGCTACATATTCATATTTTCAAATGGCTTTTAAAAAAAGACATACAGAATTGTCTTTATTGTTCTCATGTTTCCCCATATATATATATAAAGTGGCAGCAGGCCCGCATTGGTCAGAGACATGTGCATACAATATTCGATGTCGCTGGTCCATCATCATCTTGATCCTCCTCTTATTCTCTGCACTGGCACTCTGCCCTCCAGAATTAGCCTTTCGATACCATCATGTCACTTTAAGTGTCCAAAGTACTGTAGCTTCCTTTTTATTGTGGTATTTAGAAGTCATCATTTATTTAGTTTATGTAATTTCAATGTTCTTATTTTCTCTGTTCAAGATATCCGTAGGATCTTTCTGTAGCACTTCATTTCAAATGAATTTATTCTTTTGGATATTGTCTTCTTTAAAGTCTGGTTTCGCATCCATATGTTGCCACTGGGAAAACACATGATCTTAAATGTGTTACTTTAGTTTTGTTAGTATTACTTTGCCACAGCTTTCTCATTTGTGTTAATTTAAATGTTGCAATTGCGAGTCTTCTCCTAATTTCTACTGAACAATCTCCGGAACTGTTTATATTTTCTCCCAGACATTCGGATTTGTTTACACATTCTAGTTTTATATTGTCTATGCTGATTATCAATTTGATCTTTGTTTTGTCTGTTGTCATAATTTTTGTTTTCTGTGCGTTTAGATATAGATTTATAATCTCGCTGTATTTCTTTGTTGTTATGATTAGCTGCTTCAGTCCCTCAAGATGTGTAGTAAGGAGGACTATGTCCTCTGCGTGTCTTATTTCTGGAATCTTGTACCCACATATATTTAATGGATCACAGTCAATTATCAGAGACAACAATTAGGAGTTAATGGATTTAAATACTTGAAGTAATCTCTGCTGTAATGTCCAAATTGAACACCACATGGAAAGACATAATTAGTACAGCAGTGAATGTTCCAACAATTAACTGCCATGCTGACTGACGTAGGCGCGGATGTTTCTCCAAAACTTTCTGTCGGTTGTGTTGTTAATAAGTTCCGTTTGTGACATTCATGTCACAGTGACAACCCACCTAACAATTTTCTCTCTTTGTCTTTCTCTGTCTCTTCTCCTCTTTATCTCTCCGGAGGCTACTAAATTATCATGTTTTGTTCCTCTCATCACATGCCATAAAAATATGGACTGTCTACTAATTTTTGTTTTAATTTGTCTTCTAATTTGTCTTCTAATTTGTCTTTAAACTCTAGTATCTCTGAAGACTACATTAGTTTTCTTGACTGTCCATGGAATTGTAATCATTCTTCTCAAAGGAGACTTCACAACGATTCTGATAAGAGATACTGGAAAAGAATTGTGAAGATCATTGTTTGCACGGCAGCGAGAACTTCGTGGAAAGGAAAGAGAACAAACAATTAGGTTTCTGACAACACAGCGTATGGAAGAAGTGCCGTTAAATAAAATACAAATCAACAACAATAAAAAATTGTGAAAGTATTACACGACCTTGTTGGAGACTTAACTTGGGAAATTGCGGGGAGACAAGTAAGAGGTAGGCAGCGATAACAAGTAGGAGGGAAACATCAGGATATGGACAAAATGCAGTCTATCAGATTGCACCACTGAGGGAATAGACAGGGAATGCCGGAGACCCATTCCGCCCAACTAGCGATGCGGAGACGGTATTGGTTGAACATGATGAAACATGAATAATTAAAACATAGCTGACTGAAACTGGGACTGAATCTGAGTAGCATATCTAGATAATGTGGAGACGAATTGTTTATTGTGAGGAGAAGTGGAAAGGCGAATGATCTAGAGAATATGGAGACCAATTTGGGATAGGGAAATGGTAGAGGCAGAAGTGACACGGAACAAACTAAATTTACTAAAGATTAAAGACAGTAGCGACGCGGAACAAACTAAATTTACTAAAGATTAAAGACAGTAGCGACGCGGAACAAACTAAATTTACTAAAGTTTAAAGACAGTAGTGACGCGGAACAAACTAAATTTACTAAAGATTAAAGACAGTAGCGACGCGAAACAAACTAAATTTACTGACTAAAGATTATAGAAAGAAGTAACTCGGAACAAACTAAATTTACTGACTCAAGATTAGAGGCAGACATCCTGTGGGGGGGGGGGGGTTTGACGGGACAGATCAGATTGTTTCTTTCGTGTTTTGTGGGACCAAAAATGCGTTTTTTCTGCTCCTGTAGTGCTAAAAATATTGTTTCCATGGCTTGGGAACCTCAACATATAATATGTTTAGGTCAACCTGATCACGTCAGCTTGGTCAACCAGAAGAAAAGGTTTGGCTGGGATTTTACCCGCATGCCATATTTTGCCCACACCTCCGCCTGGATAGATCAGGATGAAAGGGGAGCATTCATGTGTTATGTTTCAGAGAAGAAATGAAAGAAGAGAAGACAACAGAGAATCTTGTAAAAATGCAGGTTAAGTTGGAACCAAGTTCTACAAGCTGACGTGATAACTAGAGAAAGCAGACATCAACAATTTAAAAACAGTAGACGGGAAAAAGCAGAAGCAGCAAAATCTACACATGGGAGCTAACTCTATTCTCTCTCTAAACTAATGGAGATACTATTCTTGAGACTAACGGGAATTGAACCAGTCCGTTCAACGGCACCAAATCGCCTAGCAACTATTGAACACGAGTTCTTCCGTACTTGACTAACCGCATGTCCAAAAAAAAAGATGCGATTTTATCAAGCCATTCAAACCGTGCAAACCGTTATTCGAAGCAAAATTGTATTGTCTATATATGTTATCCATGTTTACAAGAAAACCTATCGGCCCTTGTATAACTAATACGGATATTATGTTATATGTTTGTTGTTACTGAGGATATTTCAATACCTGTACGGGATGTTTGTTGTTGTTGTAATAGTCCTTGTCTCGATCGGTCCGGTCGGGTAACTTTGTGTGCACGGTTTGAATGGCTTGACGAAATCGCATCTTTTTTTGGAGATGCGGTTAGTCAAGTACGGAAGATCGCGTGTTCAATAGTTGCTAGGCGATTTGGTGCCGTTAAATGGACTGGTTAAATTCTCGTTAGTCTCAAGAATTTTTTTTAATTGTCCTCTGGCTTCCTACTTATATTTACTTGGAGATACTATCAAGTCTTCTATCTTTGTCTCTAGTAACGCATTACTGCTATTAATATTAATTCTAGTACTATTATAACTACTAATATTACAACTATTACTAACACGATTGCCAATATTGCCATCATATGGAAACTTCATGATGGAATTATGTTTTTATTTCTTTTCAGCGTGGATTCTGAATATGCAAAATTAAAACTCGGTGACCTGTCCATGATTGCTACTTTAGGAGTGGGCGGTTTCGGCAGAGTAGAACTGGTAGGTTAACCAAGAAATATGTGCTCTCATCCGGGGCAATTTTTGTAACTGAGATATCCATCATGTTATGGATATCTGTTGAGTCATATTTTCCTGTTGTATGTTACATGTTCTATCTGTTGAGTCATATGTTCCTGTTGTATGTTACATGTTCTATCTGTTGAGTCATATTTTCCTGTTGTATGTAACATGTTATATCTGTTGAGTCATATTTTCCTGTTGTATGTTACATGTTCTATCTGTTAAGTCGCATATTTTCCTGTTGTATGTTACATGTTCTATCTGTTGAGTCACATTTTCCTGTTGTATGTTACATGTTCTATCTGTTTAGTCACATATTTTCCTGTTGTATGTTACATGTTCTATCTCTTGAGTCATATTTTCCTGTTGTATGTTACATGTTCTATCTGTTGAGTATATGTTCCTGTTGTATGTTACATGTTCTATCTGTTAAGTCACATATTTTCCTTTTGTATGTAACATGTTCTATCTGTTGAGTCATATTTTCCTGTTGTATGTTACATGTTCTATCTGTTGAGTCATATTTTCCTGTTGTATGTAACATGTTCTATCTGTTGAGTCATATTTTCCTGTTGTATGTTACATGTTCTATCTGTTGAGTCATATTTTCCTGTTGTATGTTACATGTTCTATCTGTTGAGTCATATTTTCCTGTTGTATGTTACATGTTCTATCTGTTGTCATATTTTCCTGTTGTATGTTACATGTTCTATCTCTTGAGTCATATTTTCCTGTTGTATGTTACATGTTCTATCTCTTGAGTCATATTTTCCTGTTGTATGTTACATGTTCTATCTGTTGAGTCATATTTTCCTGTTGTATGTTACATGTTCTATCTGTTTAGTCACATATTTTCCTGTTGTATGTTACATGTTCTATCTCTTGAGTCATATTTTCCTGTTGTATGTTACATGTTCTATCTGTTGAGTCATATTTTCCTGTTGTATGTAACATGTTCTATCTGTTGAGTCATATGTTCCTGTTGTATGTTACATGTTCTATCTGTTGAGTCATATGTTCCTGTTGTATGTTACATGTTCTATCTGTTGAGTCATATTTTCCTGTTGTATGTTACATGTTCTATCTGTTGAGTCATATGTTCCTGTTGTATGTTACATGTTCTATCTGTTGAGTCATATGTTCCTGTTGTATGTTACATGCTCTATCTGTTGAGTCATATTTTCCTGTTGTATGTAACATGTTCTATCTGTTGAGTCATATGTTCCTGTTGTATGTTAGAAACAGTCAGAAATATAGACTTGTGCACAAAAACGAGTTAACAATGCTAGAAGTTTAATTACCTTCATTGTTATTATTGATTCCTCTCCCTGGGGTGCCACAAGTTTACTGTCTTTGCTGTTGGATATTGAACCGATCTTAGAAATGAAAGCAGATAATGCGTAGGTGCTCAGATTCCACAAGCAGATGTCACAGAATGTACGTGATGGTGGTTACCGTGTTTCACTGGTCAAAACATTCTGCCCCTATGGTGTCCAGTCCTGGATATACAACATGTATCGCTGGTTAAACACATTTTGCCCCTATGGTGTCCAGTCCTGGGTGTACAACGTTCGACTACACATTACTGCAGTCATGTTGTTCTCATACTAGAAAAGTTCTCTCTCTGGTGTAGTTGTTCTCAGGCTAAAAACGTTCTCTTCCTGGTGTAGTTGTTCTGGGATAAAAACGTTCCCTCCCTATTTTAGTTGTTAAGCCATTCGCTTTGTGCTAAAGAGGTCGGGTTCAAATACAGTCGCGTCGATCTGTTATAAAGTGGATTTATTGCAAGATCCCTGAGGATTATCGCTTTAAACTATGGAGCTACGTGCTGTGATTGGTATTCTTGGTAAGCGTCGTGTAGCTTTATTGAGAAGTACATATGGGATAACCTGAGTACAATTCAGTCGATCCTCTATGTCTTTTTGATACGTTTGGGTACCTATATTCAAATGTGTAAACAAGAGAGATGATTAACCAGGAATTGAACTTCAATCTCTTAATAATTCACTCCACAGTGTTGCCATTGTACACTACCGTCGTAATGTGATGTCATCAGTATCTTGGTGTTTTTTCCTGGGTTTTTTAATTTTTTTAATTTTTCTGTTTAGTTTAATGTATAACTTTACCTCATACCGTAGGTCAGAGTAGTTCAAAAGTAATGCTGAAGTCGGATGTGTCAGATAGAAGGCGGAGCTCCAGATCGAATGCAGAAAAAAGCTTATAGCTCTCTAAAAGAACATATCCAAAAGCACACATCAGGAGTGGGGAAAAACACTGCTCTATAAGAACATAACAAAAGACACACATTAGGAGTGGAAAAACACTGCTCTATAAGAACATAACAAAAGACAAACAAGAGGAGTGGAAAAACACTGCTCTATAAGAACATAACAAAAGACACACATTAGGAGTGGAAAAACACTGCTCTATAAGAACATATCTAAAGGTACGTATCAGGAGTGGGAAAACACTGCTCTATAAGAACATATCTAAAGGTACGCATCAGGAGTGGAAAAAACACTGCTTTATAAGAACATATCCAAGGGCACACATCAGGAGTGTAACAAACACTCCTCTATAAGAACGTATCCAAAGGCACACAATAGGAGTGGAACAAACACTGCTCTATAAGAACGTATCCAAAGGCACACAATAGGAGTGATACAAACACTGCTCTATAAGAACATAACAAAAGGCACACATCAGGAATGGAACAAACACTGCTCTATAAGAACATAACAAAAGGCACACATTAGAAAGGAACAAACACTGCGCTATAAGAATATTACAAAAGGCACACATCATGAATGGAACAAACACTGCGTGCCGGCGAAACTCATCACGCAAAGCTATTTTAAAAATACAATAACCATCAAATATACTATGTCCCCTGTGATCACAAAATATCAAATCATAAGCAGTCGCAGCTAAGCTGTAACCTACGTCACTATACATTATAAATGGTAGGCCCTAACCCATTACGTTAACTTTTTGTTCTTGCGAGTTTAACCACGTCTTTCTAGACCATAGGTTTCCAGAATGTTCAATATGGAACCCAAAGGGTCGATTTCGACATGAAGGGGGTCCATGTCAGCGTGTGTCACATAACATTTGAAGTCAATATTTTTTGGTAAATTCAATTTGGTCTGTGGAAAACCCAAAAAATCGGCAAGTGGTCAAACACGTTTGGGAACTGTTAAAAAAAATAAACATATTATCATCATTTCAAACATATACCAAAACTTTATTTTACGGAATTAATGTTTCAAACTTGACATTAAGAAACTTTCAAACTAAACCAAACCCGTCTCCAGTCAGTCCCAAAGGTCCAATGACGATGATGGTTCGCCCACTGCAGTCAGTTATGGCAATGCCGATCCGTAAGAACAGGACTTCTTTATGGTCTTCTAGCCCAAAGACCAGAGTCGTGCAAACGGTTTCTGGCCGTTTAAGCTGACGTTAAACGATCTGCTAGCATTGACTAGACTATTGAGGACGCATGTGCAAATTGATTCATGAGGTGACGCAGCCGTATGAAGTGGTTTTCGACAGGAGTTGTGACTCTGGGTCTTCCACTGCGCGGCCGGTCTGTCACTGAGCCAGTTTGTTGAAATCGCTTAATGGTGCCCACATAGACGACATATTGTGCTTCTGACCGCATTAAATTGTCTAGCCACTATACTTTGTCATTTCCAGTGTATAAGCGTTCTTCTTCTTCAGCGTTCGCTTTCAAATAACCACAACGAATATTTCGTGTGATCTCCGCCGGGGAGCGTGAAGTACGTTGTGCTGCAAGTTCCACAGTAAAACTGTGTTATTTGCACCTCGGTTGGCCACTTGTGGTCTGGACGTCCGAGGTCCAGGACATCCGTTTTCGTCATTCCTTTATTCCTCAATCTTTTATAGGCATTTAATAATATGGTCAGAGAGTTTTGTGTTAGTAAGTTTCATGTGATTCTTATGAACTTGTCAAGAGTTATTCTCAAAAACGTTGTTTTAATCTTGACCTCTTTCATGACCTCACGAATAAAAAAAAACGAATTAAAAAAGAGGTGAGTACAATTCAGGTAACCACGATAAGTTAATGACCAAGTGGACACAGTCGATAGTTGGCATGATATCCAATAAAACTAATATCTTATAAAAGTAATTCCCACAAAATTGTTCTTTTTTTAAAGTATATGTAGACATACAAAGATATGACGCGGTTTTTGTAACATCTCAGAGTATCATATCAGTTGTAGACCTATAGACATACAACAGTTAAAGTTTATTACATTCAGTTTTTTTAATGTATGTTATAATCGCAAGCATTGTGTATACAAACACCATTGTTATTAGTATTATTATGCTAATGCTGAAATGCAGAAAATACCAGGCATTATTAAAGTATATTATAAGTATAAATATATATGGCTAACTCCGTAGCTCTGAGTCTTTGTTTTTCCCTATAACAAAATTCATACCTGATGTATAGGAAAAACAATTGTCACTGTTATAAGACAGTTCAAATTGAGAGCACTGGCGCTAACGAAATGTCGAATTACTGCCCAGTTGTCCGGCAAAAGCTTATCAATGATAAACTTAACCAATGATTGGTTAAACTTTTACTTCTGACCGCTGAAAAAAGGTCAAACAAATTAAATATAAGTCTAGATGTCAGAAATAATATTTGTGCATTTCCATCGATGTTTGCTCTGTTGTAACGTGTTCAGTATTCTATATCCTTGCGTTTGTACTATTCTTTTTTAAATGATTACATCAAACATACTTAGAATCAACCCAATTTCACCACCGACAGACAACTCACCCAGCTCACAATAATGGTTGCATCAAAAGTATGAGCACGATATATATTTATATTCACAATTTTATGTCTTTAGGAAGTGGTTTCGTGGTTTTTAGGAATGGTCTTTTAGTTTAGAGTGTTTTTCTTTTAGTAGCATTTGTTTGTCGTTCTTGGTTCGATTCCAGAGAGGTAGTTAATTATTTTTTACTTCAATTTGTAAACGCAGATGAAAGTCTAAAGGGCATTTAAATGTTACAGTTAACTATTAACCAACGACTAAGTGTGCAGTTAAAGTTATTCTCACCCCGGGCAACGTCGGGTATTGCTTCGAAAATATTATAATTATTTATAGTGTTGCAAGGAGAAACATCAGAAATTGAAATAAATATAAAAATTTCAATGATATAAAATGATATTAATATATTAATATTTTTGTCTAATTTTCTGACTGTTCCTTTGTCAGTGGTCGGATGTGTTCTTTTATGTGTGTGCGAGATCTCCACATGCGCACAATGTTACCCATTGTTGATTTGAAAACATCATAAAAATCAACAACAAATGTGTTGTACGCACAATAATCGGGATCACCATAATCTACCAATCATCTTCTTCGTTCATTTTAATGTTAACACGTTCTTTTTTTCTCAAAACTTCTTTCTGATGTTTACCTTCAAGATAATTTATTTCATGTTCAGGAGATACTAACTTTTCACTTAAGATATAACACTAACTCTGAACAGTCGTTCAGGCGCATTCAGAAAGACACTTCACTCGACCTCTGTCCAATATTTGTACAGTATTATCGTAAACTGCATTCATCAACTCTCTATCTTTGTCTCGTGTAACTTTCTTCATGCATCCTTCACATGAAAGTATCTTGCACGTTCTATAAGAAATGTATCTCCACCCCCCCCCCATCCTCCCCCTCCCCCAGCATTCATCAAAGCTAAAATTACACATTCATCCATCTTTCCTAAATCCACCATCATCATCATCTCTGATTGCAGAAAACTGATCCACAATTACATTCATGATGTCAGCTTTATCATCTGAGTTATCAAATAAATTCGTATGACTGATGTAGCCATTCGCAAGTCTTGCGATGTTCTTCACTCATAGTTTTCTTTCTGATTCACATAGCTGCTGCGGTGAGATGTGATAGTTTTCTTTCTGATTCACATAGCTGCTGCGGTGAGATGTGATAGTTTTCTTTCTGATTCACATAGCTGTTGCGGTGAGATGTGATAGTTTTCTTTCTGATTCACATAGCTGCTGCGGTGAGATGTGATAGTTTTCTTTCTGATTCACATAGCTGCTGCGGTGAGATGTGATAGTTTTCTTTCTGATTCACATAGCTGCTGCGGTGAGATGTGATAGTTTTCTTTCTGATTCACATAGCTGCTGCGGTGAGATGTGATAGTTTTCTTTCTGATTCACATAGCTGCTGCGGTGAGATGTGATAGTTTTCTTTCTGATTCACATAGCTGCTGCGGTGAGATGTGATAGTTTTCTTTCTGATTCACATAGCTGCTGCGGTGAGATGTGATAGTTTTCTTTCTGATTCACATAGCTGCTGCGGTGAGATGTGATAGTTTTCTTTCTGATTCACATAGCTGCTGCGGTGAGATGTGATAGTTTTCTTTCTGATTCACATAGCTGTTGCGGTGAGATGTGATAGTTTTCTTTCTGATTCACATAGCTGCTGCGGTGAGATGTGATAGTTTTCTTTCTGATTCACATAGCTGCTGCGGTGAGATGTGATAGTTTTCTTTCTGATTCACATAGCTGCTGCGGTGAGATGTGATAGTTTTCTTTCTGATTCACATAGCTGCTGCGGTGAGATGTGATAGTTTTCTTTCTGATTCACATAGCTGCTGCGGTGAGATGTCATAGTTTTCTTTCTGATTCACATAGCTGTTGCGGTGAGATGTGATAGTTTTCTTTCTGATTCACATAGCTGCTGCGGTGAGATGTGATAGCTACCTCCTGAGATTTGTCTGTAATCACTAAATCTTTCTACTAAATTATGTCTGGAATGTTCCTGTTAACACATATCTGTATCTTTCTTCGGTAGGAAGGTATGAGACAAATTCCACCATTACTTTAAAAAAAAAATTCTTTTAAAGCCGAAAGGGGAAGAAACGTTTCTGTAATTTATCTGTGAAACTTTTGATTTTTTCCACGAACATCTAGCCACGAACAGTACAAACATTTTTGAGAAATTATATCCTGTTGTCTATTATATGTTGTCTATTCTGTATTGTCTATTCTATGTTGTCTATTCTATATTGTCTGTTCTATGTTGTCTATTCTATATTCTATATTGTATATTCTATGTTGTCTGTTCTATATTGTCTATTCTATGTTGTCTATTCTATGTTGTCTATTCTATGTTGTCTATTCTATGTTGTATATTCTATGTTGTCTATTCTATGTTGTCTATTCTATGCTATTTATGCAATGTTGTCTATTCTATATTGTCTATTATATGTTGTATATTCTATGTTGTCTATTTTATGTTGTCTATTCTATATTGTATATTCTATGTTGTCTGTTCTATATTGTCTATTCTATGTTGTCTATTCTATGTTGTATATTCTATGTTGTCTATTCTATATTGTCTATTCTATGTTGTCTATTCTATATTGTATATTCTATATTGTCTATTTTATGTTGTCTATTCTATATTGTATATTCTATGTTGTCTATTCTATGTTGTCTATTCTATGTTGTCTATTCTATGTTGTCTATTCTATGTTGTATATGCTATGTTGTCTATTCTATGTTGTCTATTCTATGTTGTATAAGCTATGTTGTCTATTCTATGTTGTATATGCTATGTTGTCTATTCTATGTTGTCTATTCTATGTTGTCTATTCTATGTTGTCTATTCTATGTTGTCTATTCTATGTTGTATATGCTATGTTGTCTATTCTATGTTGTATAAGCTATGTTGTCTATTCTATGTTGTCTATTCTATGCTATTTATGCTATGTTGTCTATTCTATAGTGTATATTCTATGTTGTCTACTCTATGTTGTATATGCTATGTTGTCTATTCTATGTTGTCTATTCTATGCTATTTATGCTATGTTGTCTATTCTATAGTGTATATTCTATGTTGTCTACTCTATGTTGTATATGCTATGTTGTCTATGCTATGTTGTCTATTCTATGCTGTCTATTCTATGTTGACAACGATTGTTTGTTTTGATTGTTTTCTCGGATACATGTAATGACGGAGAATGTATATTTACCGTATTCCACTTTCACTCATCATCATGTGACATATTATTTCCAGAATGTGGGCTTCCTTTTGAATTCTCTGAACACTCCACGATTCTGGGCGAGTTGACTTTCCGCTGCTAGAGACATATTTAAGCAATCTGATATATCACTGCATCATCAATGTCTTAGGCGCCGTCTTCCTCTGTTGGCGTTAACTCTGCCTTCCGCTATTAATCTTTCCATAATGTTATGTCTCTTTATATGACCAAAAAAACCCCAGATTTCTTGTTGAGATGTTGTTAATGAGCTAGCGGTCTTGGACGGTGAGATGTGATAACTATTCTATGTTGTATATTCTATGTTGTCTATTCTATGTTGTCTATTCTATGCTATTTATGCAATGTTGTCTATTCTATATTGTCTATTATATGTTGTATATTCTATGTTGTCTATTTTATGTTGTCTATTCTATATTGTATATTCTATGTTGTCTGTTCTATATTGTCTATTCTATGTTGTCTATTCTATGTTGTATATTCTATGTTGTCTATTCTATATTGTCTATTCTATGTTGTCTATTCTATATTGTATATTCTATATTGTCTATTTTATGTTGTCTATTCTATATTGTATATTCTATGTTGTCTATTCTATGTTGTCTATTCTATGTTGTCTATTCTATGTTGTCTATTCTATGTTGTATATGCTATGTTGTCTATTCTGTGTTGTCTATTCTATGTTGTATAAGCTATGTTGTCTATTCTATGTTGTATATGCTATGTTGTCTATTCTATGTTGTCTATTCTATGTTGTCTATTCTATGTTGTCTATTCTATGTTGTATATGCTATGTTGTCTATTCTATGTTGTCTATTCTATGTTGTATAAGCTATGTTGTCTATTCTATGTTGTATATGCTATGTTGTCTATTCTATGTTGTCTATTCTATGTTGTCTATTCTATGTTGTATATGCTATGTTGTCTATTCTATGTTGTCTATTCTATGTTGTATATGCTATGTTGTCTATTCTATGTTGTCTATTCTATGCTATTTATGCTATGTTGTCTATTCTATAGTGTATATTCTATGTTGTCTACTCTATGTTGTATATGCTATGTTGTCTATTCTATGTTGTCTATTCTATGCTATTTATGCTATGTTGTCTATTCTATAGTGTATATTCTATGTTGTCTACTCTATGTTGTATATGCTATGTTGTCTATTCTATGTTGTCTATTCTATGCTATTTATGCTATGTTGTCTATTCTATAGTGTATATTCTATGTTGTCTACTCTATGTTGTATATGCTATGTTGTCTATGCTATGTTGTCTATTCTATGCTGTCTATTCTATGTTGACAACGATTGTTTGTTTTGATTGTTTTCTCGGATACATGTAATGACGGAGAATGTATATTTACACATTATTTCCAGAATGTGGGCTTCCTTTTGAATTCTCTGAACACTCCACGATTCTGGGCGAGTTGACTTTCCGCTGCTAGAGACATATTTAAGCAATCTGATATATCACTGCATCATCAATGTCTTAGGCGCCGTCTTCCTCTGTTGGCGTTAACTCTGCCTTCCGCTATTAATCTTTCCATAATGTTATGTCTCTTTATATGACCAAAAAAACCCCAGATTTCTTGTTGAGATGTTGTTAATGAGCTAGCGGTCTTGGACGGTGAGATGTGATAACTATTCTATGTTGTATATTCTATGTTGTCTATTCTATGTTGTCTATTCTATGCTATTTATGCAATGTTGTCTATTCTATATTGTCTATTACATGTTGTATATTCTATGTTGTCTATTTTATGTTGTCTATTCTATATTGTATATTCTATGTTGTCTGTTCTATATTGTCTATTCTATGTTGTCTATTCTATGTTGTATATTCTATGTTGTCTATTCTATATTGTCTATTCTATGTTGTCTATTCTATATTGTATATTCTATATTGTCTATTTTATGTTGTCTATTCTATATTGTATATTCTATGTTGTCTATTCTATGTTGTCTATTCTATGTTGTCTATTCTATGTTGTCTATTCTATGTTGTATATGCTATGTTGTCTATTCTGTGTTGTCTATTCTATGTTGTATAAGCTATGTTGTCTATTCTATGTTGTATATGCTATGTTGTCTATTCTATGTTGTCTATTCTATGTTGTCTATTCTATGTTGTCTATTCTATGTTGTATATGCTATGTTGTCTATTCTATGTTGTCTATTCTATGTTGTATAAGCTATGTTGTCTATTCTATGTTGTATATGCTATGTTGTCTATTCTATGTTGTCTATTCTATGTTGTCTATTCTATGTTGTATATGCTATGTTGTCTATTCTATGTTGTCTATTCTATGTTGTATATGCTATGTTGTCTATTCTATGTTGTCTATTCTATGCTATTTATGCTATGTTGTCTATTCTATAGTGTATATTCTATGTTGTCTACTCTATGTTGTATATGCTATGTTGTCTATTCTATGTTGTCTATTCTATGCTATTTATGCTATGTTGTCTATTCTATAGTGTATATTCTATGTTGTCTACTCTATGTTGTATATGCTATGTTGTCTATTCTATGTTGTCTATTCTATGCTATTTATGCTATGTTGTCTATTCTATAGTGTATATTCTATGTTGTCTACTCTATGTTGTATATGCTATGTTGTCTATTCTATGTTGTCTATTCTATGCTATTTATGCTATGTTGTCTATTCTATAGTGTATATTCTATGTTGTCTACTCTATGTTGTATATGCTATGTTGTCTATGCTATGTTGTCTATTCTATGCTGTCTATTCTATGTTGACAACGATTGTTTGTTTTGATTGTTTTCTCGGATACATGTAATGACGGAGAATGTATATTTACACATTATTTCCAGAATGTGGACTTCCTTTTGAATTCTCTGAACACTCCACGATTCTGGGCGAGTTGACTTTCCGCTGCTAGAGACATATTTAAGCAATCTGATATATCACTGCATCATCAATGTCTTAGGCGCCGTCTTCCTCTGTTGGCGTTAACTCTGCCTTCCGCTATTAATCTTTCCATAATGTTATGTCTCTTTATATGACCAAAAAAACCCCAGATTTCTTGTTGAGATGTTGTTAATGAGCTAGCGGTCTTGGACGTTTATTGATCTTAACATTTCTTGATTTGTCTTTTTAGCTGTCCATGTTATACATAAAATCTTTCTGTATTATCTCATTTCGAAAGCAGACATTTCCTTTGCTATTGTTTTATTGAATGTCCATACCTCACAATCATATATTGCCATTGGAAATACGCCTGTTCTGATCATACATAGTTTGGCTATGCTTCTGGTACCTTGCTAAAGATTTTTAATTTGCACATGTTTCAATGTCGCCACTGCAATTCTTCTCTTGATTTCGACAACGCAGTCTCCAGAGCTATTTATGTTTGTGCCCAAATACTAGAAAAATGTAACGTCCTCTAGTTCGAAATTGTTAATTATTATCTTTGGTTGTACTTTCACTTTATCCGTTGTTATAATTTTCTTTTTCATATTTAAGAACCACTTTCAGAATCACTTTATAATCATTGATTAAAAAATACCACTGTGCCAGCCCCCATGTCCAGATAGACTAGCCTGGTTTGGTTCTTCTGTGGGCCATGCAGCTATCGTGTTCTCATCAAACTCATCAAAGTGCTGGAGAAATCTTCAGCCTCTGCTGATAAGTATAATGACTTTAGAGACTCATGCAGATTTAACTAATTTATTACGCTGAACGAGTAGATGAAACAATGTCCGTAAATAAAAAAAAATAAGTTTTATAAATATCGAGCATGTTGAAAAACATTATAAACAAGAACATCAGTTTTCATTGATCCAGCTGTTACTCACTGACTTGAGAATATGAACTATATCGATAAAGAGAAATAGTGGTAGTTCAGAATGAGCAGGATTGGGAACCTTTGTTTCCATAGAATGTCAGTACGAATATTTTACAAATAAGTTTCTGCTTATATAGTTATTGTCTGTTGTGAGATGCATTATTCTAAATCCAATGTTTTCCAAATATTAAACTGTGCACAATCGGATTAATGCCAACAGATGATACATTGGTTACAGGAATTAATATCATCAGATTTGTCTATCTATCTATACGTTGTGTCCCTTGTTTGCCTTGCAGTGTCAGGGGTAGAAGAGTTCTCTGGAGATGACCTTCTTGTGTGCTGTTTGTAAGCTTGTTCCTGTGGCTTCTTTGATTTCTGTGGTCCATCTTTTACATGGTCTGCCTCTGACTTTATAACCGTTATGTGTATGTGTCATGGCCATCTGTGTCATGCTGTCTGTTGATAGTCTGGAAGGGTCTGAAAACTACTTGATCTGTTGTCTTTTGATGTGTTCCAATACTGGAATTATTTTGGTTATCTGTCTGATTTCTTCTTCTTCTTTCGTTCGAAACATGTCTATATCTGTAATTCTGTATCCTTAATAAAACTCACTGTCTTTTGTAGTTCATACAGTGTCCCATAGAGTTTTGATTCCAGTGTTGTTTCCTCTGGCCAATATGTCTGCCTCAGCGTTTCATGCTCAGAACACTCTTGAAGTATATGTTTGGCACTCTGTGCTGATCTGTCTGATGTTATCGTTTATAATTCTATCTCTTAATGACACTCCGAGTATTCTTCGTAGACATGTCATTTCTGCTGTCACTGTTTTTCTTTTGTCTTGTGCTGTCATTGTCCAAGTTTGGCACTGGTAGTCTTGTATAATGCAACTTTAGTGTCTATGTTTACATTTGTGTTCTTGAAAATATGTGTCATCTGTCCTAGGATATGGTATATTTTTTTGCATCTATTTTGTATCTCTTTACTGTTTTTTCCCTTCACTCGATATAATGCTTCCTAAGTAAGTGAACTCATTCACCTGTTTAAGGTGTTTATTATCGATGGAGATAGTGATATTTATTTCTTTCTTTTCTATTTCCATTATTGCGGTCTTTTCAATATTAACCCTCACGTTGAATTTTTAGCATGTTGTGTGGAGTCTATTCATATGTTTTTGTAATTGTTCTTCTGATGTCACTATTAGTACTTGGTCGTCTGCAAAGAGTAGTTCGTTCAGTTTGTCTTTCATGTTATCTTCTTCGTTAGTACTTGTTAGTTTACAGATGTGGTCGATATATGTTATAAAAGTAGAGGGTATAGGACACACCCCTGACGAACTCCTGATTGGATTTGAAACTTAGTGGACACTCCTGCATTTGCTCTTACTTCACATTGGCTATAGCATAAATGCTCTTGCATATATTTATTAAATGTTCTGGTACTCCGTATATTGATAGTGTTTTCCATAGTTGTTGTCTGCCCACTCTGTCGGAGGCTTGTTCTTGGTCGACGAGTGCGATGTATAATTCATTGTTTTATTTCTATGGCTCTTTTTGTTAGTTGTCTAAGTGTAAAGATAGCATCCGTACAGCGTTTGTTCTTACGGAAGCAAGCCATTTTGGTGTTTTGAAGTTGTGGTTCAATTTATGATCGTAACCGTTGTTAATTTTCCATCTGTGGCTTAGTAAGGATATCCCTCTGTATTTTGTGCAATCTCTCTTACCGACTGCTTTATTCCATATGGGAATGATTGTCGCGTTTCTCCAGTCTTCTGGTGTTTCTTCCATATTACATTGAAAAGTCTGTGTAGCCATCTTTTCCCGCTCTCTGCTGCTGCTTTGTTAAGCTCTGTTTGTATGTTAACCAAGCTTGCTGCTTTGTTTATTGCACTTTCCATTTCCGATAGAAGTAAATCACATCTGTATATTGTGAAAACACACTGAGTTAAGTACTATGTCCACAGACCTTGCGACCCTTTCTATGTTGTTAGATGCTCCACCAACAATTTGATTTCCCTTGTAGAACAATTGTGGTTTTAAATGATCTTCACCCAGCTGCAGGCTGAATAGTTTCCCGTGGTGTAAGAAAGCTGAATTCTTCCTGACATGATCCAGAGAATTTTCTTTTCAAACATACGTCAGTGAAATTCTGTGACACTGTTGTTGTGGACAAACATGGGGAATTGTGAGTACTGCTGAGTTGTAAGCATACTTCTATACAGATTATGACTGCATGAATAAGAGAAGTGACAAGATCAATGTATGTGTTAATTAATTATGTTGTTTTGATGAAATATCTATTGTAATTGTTCTTTTATAAACTTAGTTTTTTTTCTATTGTGCTTAGAGATGACAATTCCAGATTGACAACGTGTATTATTATTTCTATAGCATTATTAATATAACTTTGATATGCATTTTAACGTGATTTATTTTTAAAATTTATCAAGTTGTTACAACAGCCTTTCAATTTGAGACTGCGATGATAGATGTATGGCTGTTTTCATTGTTTCTGCACATTAATGCATATTCCATTGGTCAGTGCAGAGAAATGGAGGGTTTCTTCAATTTTTAGTACTTTTTGAAGAATTGGGATGCCATCTGCATCACATCAAATTTTATAGAATAAATCACATTCTTCTTTAATAATTTTCCAACTTTCTAGGTTGTTTTTTTTTGGTCGTTCAAAGTTTTCCAGTCTTTTCAAATATTCAAATTAATTTCTTTCTGCACAGTTTTCATGAGTTGAAATACTCTCAGGAATTGTTTTTTCACTCAATTCTTGTCTCAGTGCTTGGGGATGATACATATGACAGACAATTCATAACAATTGTTCGGAATGCACCAGGAGATTTCTTTTTCCTGGGGACTGTTAGTACGTTGCTGTCATCTAGTATTATCCAGTTGAGTATAATTACTTCTGGTGGATGAGAATGAGTTTTTTTTACATACAACGGTATTTTCATCCAAACTATCACGATTAAGCCAAATACCAAATACCAAATATTAAGCCATTGCTTTCTTAGGCTGCGGTAATTTTTGAAAAGCCAATGAAGTTACATAATCTGCTGTATAATCATTTGACTTACAGTTCGGACAACAACACGACCTATTCATTTTAAACACTAAAAGTCATAATTTAGATTTCAGGTTTAGATCGACTTATTCATATATGATAGAAATATCCACTGACGATTGTAAAAATTTACACCGAATTAGTAAAAATTCAATGAAACTGAGAATACGTGTTTAAACAGTGCGTGTATGAGCATACATTTCTTTCAATACACTACACACTAAAAAAAAAAAACTGACCCGATTGATCACGTGATACACACAATTATGTTTGTCGTGTCCCGTCCTGTAGTATGTTCAAGTGTTATTTTTACGTTCGTTCTCCAAGTCCCGCCGGATTTCTTATAGCAGGGCAATAATCCTAGTAGATTTTCAGCAGGATATATTCCAGAAAACGGAAATATGGTGTGTCGCCGTTTTATTAGCGCCAATTACCCGACAGATCCGACTTCGGCGTTGTAACTAATACGTTGAATGTTTCTACCACTTCCACTGAACAGTGTACATCTGTAACCATATCGCTAGTGCAGCAAGCCAGCACTATGAGAGAACTGGTTGTCGTACTTACACGCCGGTCACCAAGCTCAAAGCATGCATGACTGTTCTTGCCGCCGTCTTGCGTAGCTATCGACATAGTCACATGTCCACGATTCATAGTATACTACGTTACGATAAATAACAGAGACCTAGGTTTGTTTGTTTGTTTGTTTTTCGTTCGCTCCATTGTAACCAGCACGGATATCCGTGCGATTTCCGCCGGGAGCGTGATTACGTTGTGCCACCGTTATGCGCCTTGTAGGCCTAGCACATCAGATTTCGGCATGCCTTGACAATTCGGGTGGGCTACCCTTAGCCTGTGACAGCCTCTATATCTGTCTCCAGGCACGCGTAGTGGAGACTCTTCGCCCAGACGATTTTTTGCTCTCGTCTGACTCGAGCGAGGTGTTCCACTGTCTATGAACTTGCCTCGTGTAATTGGACGTGATGTGCCTGTGCCCATTGGGTACTGAACCGTTCCTCATCCGTGAGCCTGGTTCCTTAAGGGGAAGAACTCAACAGAGGAGTTGGACCCTGGCTCATTCGCCCTCTTAGCCGAGGTGTCATTCACCGACATCTTGTACCCCTTGTCCAAGTTCGAGTCTCACACTACGCGTTTGAGAGCAATGCGTTCTCGAGCTGAGCGTCCTTGTCCCAATAGCGCCTGAGCCCATCAGGTACTGAACCCTTTCTCTCTTCGAGTGTATTTCCGGTATAGGAAAACCTGACAGTAGAGTTGGGCCAGGGCTAAATCGTTGTCCCTTTTGTGCCTTAGCGCATCGAATACGGAACCATTTCTCTACGCGAGCATATTTCCGGTTTAGGAAGGCTCGACATTAGAGTTGGATTAGGTCTTCTTGCTTTACCAAACGCCAATGAATGGGTCTGGGTGTAAGGAACACACGTAACTAGAAGCTCGTCTCGAGCTGACGGAGCTTGTAGTTCCCCTTTCCTAGGAACTTTTCATTTTCTATTTGCAGTTCGCGCTGCCCTCTAGCGCTGTTCTGCCCTTTCATTGTACTCGGTATGAAATATATTTGTCTCTCGCCTTGCATCTACCTTTACGTACATTTTACATTGGCCGCCCCTCCAATGTTCGGACTGGACTGACTAGCTTCACTGTATGTCGACAGTGTCGCTATATGTGGTGCTGCTGGTGGTGTCGGAGATATTGTCTGTCTCTTGTGCAGTCAAATCTCTTTCCATCTGCTACCTCCACATTCTCGGACACGATCCCCAAATGATTTGGCCAGAATCAGCACGAGCTGCTGTATTTCTGTTTCCAGGGTGCACCGCGTGGAGGTGCATTTGGGATCTTGGTTATCTGCTAACCCTGGGTCCGCCTAGAGCAATGCGTTCCCTTTGCACCCCAGGGACCTAGGTAGATTAACTGTCGGAATCTTTGAAGATGAGAATATAATGCCACAAAGGTTTTTACTTTTTGATTGGAGCAAATAAAAAACAATTTAAGAAACAAAATTTAAAAAAACTAAAGAGCAGTTTAGTTTATCCGATCCCCGGGGTTGCGAACTTTCAATCTTTCTTCCATGTGCCAGATGGTGGTAGGTGCATGTCTTCTTCAGCTGTGTTGTGTATATAAAGGGTGTTGGTGATAGAGTGGTTTGGTGGTAACAATTGCTTTCTTTGATCTTGTAGTGCAAGGCATTCAATAAGGTAGTGTTTTACTGTTTCCTCCTGGTGTCTATTGCAGTGTCTGCAGTATAGTGTATGGTCTGCGGTAATTATTTGTATGTATTTATTAAGTTGTACATGTGTTGTTCGCAGCCTAAATATTGTGGTTTGATCTTTGTAGTATAGTTATTCTGCCGTGTGAAATTGGTTGGGACATGTCTGCATATAGCACTCTTCCTTTTGAGCTAGTAGTCAAGCTGTCCATCCATTATTGTTTACCGTTGTTGCGGATAATGTGTTGCACTGTTCTAAGGTTAGTGGAATTCCTTTTTGAGGCATACAAGCTTCCTTTTTTTGCCAATATATCAGCACTTTCATTCCCACTGATACATGTGTAACCTCGTATCAAATCTAGTGTCGTATTGATGCTATAAGATGTGAGTATGTTTGTAGCTTGAAGTATGTTGCCTATAGTTTGTTTTCTCTGCTGTTGGATTCCAGTTGTCAAGGGATTGTAGAGCACACAGGGAGTCAATGAACATTACTAGGTTTTTTAGAAGTGTTGCATCGCTTTTATATTTGGTGATGATTTGTTAGAGTGTTTCTGATATTGCGTTCATCTCTGCGTCATAGTTGCTGCAGAACTCTCCGCAAGGAGCAGATAACTCTATTGATGTTTTCTCAAGGAGGACTATGACATATCAATATCCTGCATTGATGGTGGCTTTGAAGACTGACCCATCTGTGTATGCTTGTATCCAGTCCTTGGGGTAGGAATCGATAGTCTCTAGTACAATGGACTTATGGGTGTTTTGGTTTGTTGCCTTGGTTACTGATTTGTCAATTAGTGTAGTTTTTTTTAGCAGTATGAGGGATGCATTTGATGGGATATTTGATACTCTTTCAGATTCCTCTATATCTTTAGGAAGGTGATGTTTCTTGTTTAGTTCTTCTGCTAGCTGTGCAGGGGATTTTTGTATTAGTTATGTTTTGCGTATCCATTTATTGATTACTTCTTTGCTAGGATGGTTTTGTGGGAGTTGTTTGTATCTTTCCACAACTTCTATAGTTGCCTTTTCTCTTCTAATGTCTAGTGGCTCTATGTTTGCATTGATTTCACAGATCTCTGTTGGTGCTGATCTCATGTCGCCACAAATAAAGCGGAGAGCCTGACTTCGTACTCTGTTCGAGTGTGTGCAAGAGTTTTTTGATGATGTGGCCTGCAAGGGGAGATTATAGCCTAATATGGATCTGACTACCCTACATATGCATATTTAAGTGTTGTCTTGTCTGCTCCCCAGGATGTACTTGCAAGTCACTTTAAGTTCAGCCTCGTAGACACTTTTTCCGTGATATTGTTTAATAAATTTTGTTAAAGGTTAACCTCCAGTCCAGTTGAACACCCAGGTATATTGGGGTTTCTTTGCGATTTGTTTGAGCTCCTTCAGGGTGATTTTAAGTTTGTTGTTGTTGTTGCTGCTGCTGCTGCTGCTGCTGCTGTTGCTGTTGTTGTTGTTGCTGCTGTTGCTGCTGCTGTTGCTGTTGTTGTTGTTGTTGTCTTCTTTCTTAGCGTAAATATGGCATATGTGGTTTTACTTGTGTTGACCTTCAGTTTCTAGAAGTTGCAGTATGTTGATATTGCGAGAAGGGTTTTTCTAAGTCTCTCTGAAGCCAGGTGTAAGTCTGATCCACTTGTCCATATAACAAGGTCATCTGCAAACACGGATTTGTGCTTTGTAGGTGTTAAGCAAGTCAGGGAGATCACTTATAAAGATTAAGAATAGGGAGCAGCTGAGCCTTGGGGTAACCCTCCCTCAAGCGTGCGTTTGGATGATAGTTTGTTGTTTACTGCTGTTTTGTATAGTTCTGCCACTTAGGTAGTTCTTAATCTATTTGTACATTTTCCCACAAATGCCCATATTTTCAATTTTTAGCAATAGTCACTTTCTCCATACCTTGGCATATGCTTCCATTAGGTCTACAAAGACAGCGACTGTACTCTTCCCTTGCTGAAAATTGTCCTTCACATTCTGGGTGAAGGAACAAAGTTGGTCTTCAGTCCTTGCTACTCTTCAGAAGCCTGCTTGAGAGTTTTTGAAGGACGCTGAAACCTCAAACTACCATTATAATCTGTTGTTCAGCATTTGTTCTGCAGGTTTACTGATGTTACAAGTTAAAGAGATTGGCCGAAAGCTTTTTATGTAATCTTCGGGCTTATTCTTATTTAATATTGGCTTGATAATATCGGTCTTCCAAAGTGTTGGTAGGGTTGCACTTTGCCAAGTTGTATTTATGAAGTTTGGGAGCTCTGTTTTTCCTTTGGTTCCATCTCATTTAATATTTTGTTAGGACCTGGTGCTTTTATTGGCTGTGGCTTCTTTATTGCAATCTGAAGTTCTTGAGAAATAATATCAAGTAAACAGAATTTCCTCAAAACTCGTGACAGCTTGCTTCTACGGCAAGCTCCTGATCAAACAATCCAGAATTTGATCCGCAAACCTAAACAGATTGCCCATTGCTGGTGTCTGTGCTGGTAGTTTCTTTATTCCCGCAAATGTCAGTGATTATTTCTTTACCTATGCTATTTGATCTTACACGTGTCTATTTTTGTTCTGTTTATGATCGTCTCTCTTGAAAAGAAAACTTAGCACCGACAATTTTTATGTTTTTGTGTGTTTACTTTGAGTGTAGCTCAGATGTACATGCAGTCATAATATTTCATAGAGCAACGCCCACATGTGCAGCAAATAGACGGCAGAATCAAGTGTTGTTAAGTTCAGATTAGACTTTATACTAATATTAATACAGGAACCACATTGAATTTTAAAATCAGTACAAGACACCCACATGTGGTAGTATTAAAAATAGAAACCCACATGTGGTAGTACTAGCAGTAGGACATACACATGTGGTAGTGTTAGAAACATAACACCCACACGTGGTAGTACTAGAAGTAGGACACACACATGTGGTTGTACTAGAAGTAGGACACACTTGTGGTAGTACTAAAGTAGGACACACTTGTGGTAGTACTACAGTAGGACACACTTGTGGTAGTACTAAAGTAGGACACACACTTGTGGTAGTACTAAAGTAGGACACACACTTGTGGTAGTACTAAAGTAGGACACACTTGTGGTAGTACTAAAGTAGGACACACTTGTGGTAGTACTAAAGTAGGACACACTTGTGGTAGTACTAAAGTAGGACACACTTGTGGTAGTACTAAAGTAGGACACACACTTGTGGTAGTACTAAAGTAGGACACACACTTGTGGTAGTACTAAAGTAGGACACACTTGTGGTAGTACTAAAGTAGGACACACACTTGTGGTAGTACTAAAGTAGGACACACTTGTGGTAGTACTATAAACAGGACACACTTGTGGTAGTACTATAAACAGGACATTCTCATATGTTAGCAAATAGATACATGACACCTACATGTATTAGTACTAAATACAGGAGACCAACCTGTGGTAATATTAGATACAGGACACCGATATATGTTAGCAAATAGAAATACGACAGATATATGTAAAACAATTCAATAGTTTCTTAGACGTTATGGGGGAAAAATTAGATAAAGTAAACTATATTTTAAAGTCTAGTACACACATGAGTTCTCTCTTCAGGTACAGGTAAACAACGACAGCAGCAGAGCATATGCTCTCAAGATCTTGAAGAAGCACCACATTGTGGAGACCAGGCAACAAGAACATATTATGAATGAGAAGAAAATTATGATAGAAGCACGATCAGATTTTATAGTCAGGTAAGATTGTCCACATCTGTGTCAAATGTGTTTGAGTTATGTCTCACGGTTATAGAGGTGTGTGGCTTCTGGGGAGTGAGAGTGAATAAACAACTTTAGGGGGGGGGGCTTCTTCTTTCTCTCCAGTCCAAGTCAGACGCTGATAATGGATTTTTATCAATATACTGTACTTTGGTCAGAGAGAGACAGGATTATAGTTTGTCCATCAGAACTGCTTCACGTAGCCGTAGTTTTCTTTTTGTGGTGCCGTACAGTGGGCAGTTCTGTAAAATATGGTCTGTGTTTTCTGGATATTTTCTATAGGGACACATATCGATGTCGCCTATTCTAAGCTTCGCGTACATATGTTTGTGTCTGTTGTGGCCTGTTCTCAAACGAAAAATGATTGTGTCTTTCTTCCAAGACTGTAGTTAGCATCGTCTTTCTGGCTACATGGGTGATTTGATTTCCATTCTGTGTTAATAGTACTTTTAATGATGTATTTCATTTTTGAAAATAATTCTGAATCCTCTATTTGTTGCTGGTAGTTACTTCCAGTTTTTGCTAGCTGGTATGCTTTTTCATTTCCCCTGATTTGTGAGTGGCTTGGAATCCACTGGAGAATCATTTCTTCTTGTTAATTGTTTAGTTGAGACTGTAGTAACTCATATAATTCATATAAATAAATAATTTATGTAGAACAGGGGTCGGGAACCCATGGCTCGCGAGCCAGATGTGGCTCTATTAATGGCTGCATCTGGCTCGCAGACAAATGTTCGATTATAAAACAAAATGTTTATTTAGACTCCTTTCATCTACATATTAATTGCATATCAATATTTAATTCAACAAATGAGCTAAAGTCTACTGCAGTTCAGCACCAGAAGTCGCACTAATGGTAAGAAATACTCATTATTGATTAGCAACAGCATAACAATGTTATTAAAAAGAATTCAGAGACATAATTATTGTACTTTTAGTGTTGAAATTACACAAAATGCACACATTTACTTGAATTTTTAGTTTTAAACATAATGTATGGCTCTCACAGAATTACTTTTCAAAATATGTGGTATCCATGGCTCTCTCAGACAAAAAGGTTCCCGACCCCTGATATAGAATGTGTTTGCGTTCTCAGATGCTGCAAAGCAGATTTAGTATTGATCAGGAACACTATCTTTTCTTCCTCCAGGTAGAATCATCCCAGTAGTAAAAGAGTTGCTTCTTTGATTGCTTCGCATTCTGAATTGAAATGTATAGAATGAATACCTCTTGCTATTATTTGTTTCTATTCTGTTTCTGTCATACCATTCTATATTGTTCAAAAAAAGATAACGTTACATTATTTCAAATACTTACCAAAACTTTATTTTATGAAATTAATGTTTCAAACTTGGCATGAAGAAACTTTCAGACTTTAACAAAACCAAATCTGTCTCCAGTCATTCCCAACGGTTCATTGACGATTTTGGTTCGCCCATTGCAGTCGGTTCTGGCGATACCAATCCGTAAGAACAGGACCTCTGTATGGTCCTCTAACCCAAAGACCAGCGTGGTATAGATGGTTACTGGCCGTTTTACCTTAAATTCGACGATCTGCTGGCATTTGTAAAGTTTGTAAGCGTCTAATGATGATGTATCGTTGTTCTGTAGTAAGATGAGCCATACTTGCGCATTTATTTTTACACTGAATTTATTCGAGGAACCTCAATTTTTTATAGTCATTCAGTAATATGGTCAGATATTTTTGTGTGCAGTAAATTTCATGGCATTTTCATGAAGCTGTCACGAGTTATTGCTAAAAATATTATTTTGACATTGACCTCTGTCATCACCTCAAGAATCATGAGGTGAGTACAATCCAGATAACCACGAGAAGTTAATGACCAGGTGGACATAGTCAATAGGTTGAATGATGTTCAATCAGCGAATATCTTTTATAAACGTAACTTTTAAAAATTGGCATTTCTATTTTTTAAACAGTTTATATAGATGCCCCACTACCATTTATTAACGCTTCCTCTGATGAGCCATCTGTATATACTCCTATGCAAGAGAGTTTCATGTAGTAATTCTGGAGCATCTTCAACACTATTTGTTTTAGGACACTTTGATCTTGATCAGATTTTGTCTTTTCATTCTGTATAATTGTCTATTATTGGTAAGGATTTCTGGTCCTAATGGAGATATGAGCTATTTGGGTTATCTTTTTTGCAGGACTGCATCTGTGAGCTGTAGATATCACTATTGGGAGTGATACATTTCAGTAGGAGGAGATGAGAGAGAAGTTTGAAGAAATTAGATGGGATTGAGGAACATGTAGATCAGGCGTTCTAAGCCTTGTGCTCGTGAGCACCTTGGTTTTTTCGTAAAGAAATGTGTCGCAAAATATGTCACTTATAGTTCAAATATTCATAAAACGGCAAAGAAGCCAACGTATTCATTGGTTTTGAAGTCTTGGAATCAAAACAATATATTTAAAAAATATAACTATAATTGACGATTCAATATCCGTAAAATGATATCCAAGATATTATTTAATACCAGGAAACCGACACTTTCAAGACACATCACGTATCAGAAGAATTTCAAAACTTTCCGCTATCAAACAGTAAAGCGGAAAGCTATTTGGCTGCATAATTGTCAAACTTATTCAAATATAATTTTATCTTTGTAATGGGTTGTTAAACCCACACCAGTTGAGACGTGATCGATGCATCAAGGGCAACCATCAATGTTTACTAGAATGATCTACAACTTCAGATATCTTGAGTTAATGTCCCTGTCTCTGAGATAGTCAATTCTCCGTTTCATTGAAAAACTCCGCCTGGATGCCTCTTAATATTTTTTTAATATGTATGATTCTTGGGTATACCTCATTATTTTTATTTTCGTTACATGTTTCATTCATTTATCAATTCTTATCAATGAAAATAATGACCTTCAACCTTCGTGCTTAGAGTTTGCTTCTTCTCATTTCTGAAATTATCAGCAAGGAGAGCATAGGCCATTTACTGCTGTTATAGCACGAAATGTGTTAATAACCAAAGGGTTAATTATTGATAAATGGTCTTGTTGGGGTAGCAACCGTTAGATGTAAACAAATGATATCATACAACTCAACTGCCAGTTTTAGTAGTAATCTCCGGATGGGTTGTTCACATGTTTGATATAATGTGGTACTCTCCATAGTGGTAGTTCACATCATGTTTGATAGAATGTGGTACTCTCCATAGTGGTAGTTCACATCATGTTTGATAGAATGTAGTACTCTCCATAGTGGTAGTTCACATCATATTTGATAGAATATGGTACTCTCCATAGTGGTAGTTCACATCATGTTTGATAGAATATGGTACTCTCCATAGTGGTAGTTCACATCATGTTTGATAGAATATGGTACTCTCCATAGTGGTAGTTCACATCATGTTTGATAGAATGTGGTACTCTCCATAGTGGTAGTTCACATCATGTTTGATAGAATGTGGTACTCTCCATAGTGGTAGTTCACATCATATTTGATAGAATATGGTACTCTCCATAGTGGTAGTTCACATCATGTTTGATAGAATATGGTACTCTCCATAGTGGTAGTTCACATCATGTTTGATATAATATGGTACTCTCCATAGTGGTAGTTCACATCATGTTTGATAGAATGTGGTACTCTCCATAGTGGTAGTTCACATCATGTTTGATATAATATGGTACTCTCCATAGTGGTAGTTCACATCATGTTTGATAGAATATGGTACTCTCCATAGTGGTAGTTCACATCATGTTTGATAGAATATGGTACTCTCCATAGTGGTAGTTCATATCATGTTTGATATGGTGCAGTGTTTGTCTATTTATAGTATATTCTGTTTACCCACATCGAGGTTGCTATGCTGCATGCAGGGTGTGTCTAATATGTTATTGTTTACCCACAAACTGTTATTTATTAATTGTTCTGTTTACCCACAACTTGTCATTTCTAATATTTTCTGTTTACCCACAACCTGTCATTTCTAATATGTTCTGTTTACCCACAACCTGCCATTTCTAATATGTTCTGTTTACCCGCAACCTGTCATTTCTAGTATGTACTGTTTACCCACAACCTGCCATTTCTAATATGTACTGTGTGCCCACAACCTGCCATTTCTAATATGTACTGTTTACCCACAACCTGCCATTTCTAATATGTTCTGTTTACCCACAACCTGTCATTTCTAATATGTTCTGTTTACCCGCAACCTGCCATTTCTAGTATGTACTGTTTACCCACAACCTGCCATTTCTAATATGTTCTGTATACGCATAACCTGCAATTTCTAATATGTTCTGTTTACCCGCAACCTGCCATTTCTAATATGTTCTGTTTACCCGCAACCTGCCATTTCTAGTATGTTCTGTTTACCCACAACTTGTCATTTCTAATATTTTCTGTTTACCCACAACCTGTCATTTCTAATATGTTCTGTTTACCCACAACCTGCCATTTCTAATATGTTCTGTTTACCCGCAACCTGTCATTTCTAGTATGTACTGTTTACCCACAACCTGCCATTTCTAATATGTACTGTGTGCCCACAACCTGCCATTTCTAATATGTACTGTTTACCCACAACCTGCCATTTCTAATATGTTCTGTTTACCCGCAACCTGCCATTTCTAGTATGTACTGTTTACCCACAACCTGTCATTTCTAATATGTTCTGTTTACCCGCAACCTGCCATTTCTAGTATGTACTGTTTACCCACAACCTGCCATTTCTAATATGTTCTGTTTACCCGCAACCTGCCATTTCTAATATTTCTGTTTACCCACAACCTGCCATTTCTAGTATGTTCTGTTTACCCACAAGCTGTCATTTATTATAGAAGCATATTTTTATGATATACCCTGTGTTTACATTTTGGTCGTAGACGATAGTGAAGAGGGTGGTAGGTGTAACAGAACATTAGAAAAAGAAAAGTTATACTCCACCCTTACGACAACATCTCCATACAAACACAGGTTCACTTTCAACATCACTCATACAAAGATATCAAAGAGCGTAATTATTTTTTAATTTGTGAAACACCCTTCTCCCCTACACTCCACTCCTCTTTAATGAAGTATCTTTGGTGACGCCCGTAGATAAGGGAAGGGGGGGGTGTGAGGATGTCGACATCTTAGACTACACTATGTGATAGATGTATCACTGTCCCAATCTTAGACTACACTATGTGATAGATGTATCACTGTCCCAATCTTAGACTACACTATGTGATAGATGTATCACTGTCCCAATCTTAGACTACACTATGTGATAGATGTATCACTGTCCCAATCTTAGACTACACTATGTGATAGATGTATCACTGTCCCAATCTTAGACTACACTATGTGATAGATGTATCACTGTCCCAATCTTAGACTACACTATGTGATAAATGTATCGCTGTCCCCATCTTACACGACATGTGCTAATATTATTGCCCCAATTCCAAATTTAGACATAAAGTCATCAATGCAGGCCCGTAGTACTATAAGACCTAACTGCAAAAAGTAAACAGCAAAACGCGGAAATATCAAGAAAGGGAACAAATAAAGGCCTAATTAATTCAGATAACAGGTCTTCTACCATCAATCGGTCACGATGAAACCTTGGTAAAGGGTGTACGTTGTAAGAGCTTACTTAACAAAAAATCACCTTGCTTTTGTGGGAAATTTGATGATCTTTTGGGGGGAATTATGTAAAAGTGAATGGAGTTGTCATATTTTAGCATACTTCATAAAGTGGCATGCTCTATTTAGCCTACATAAAAGGGGACTTGAACCTCTCAAACCCCCTTCGCCCCCCCCCTATGATATACATCCTTTTGACATACGTATAGTGTAATTGTCCCAGTCTCGGAGCGCATGTGTGGGATAATATTGCTGTCCCACTTTCAGAATACATATTCATGACGCTATCGTCCCATTTGCAAACTATATGTTAAAAGCAAATGTGTTAGTGAGTTAAATATATATGTAGAGAGAGAGAGAGAGAAAGTAGATAGAAAGATAGGGATAATATTTCGTCCGTCCCACTTTCAGATTATACAAAACATTCAAGGACAGAAAGTTTCTCTATATGCTGTTAGAGGCTTGCCTAGGAGGTGAACTATGGACTGTGCTTAGAGACAAGTAAGTCTTTATTACAAATATTACCATTATAATGAGTACTATTATACATACACATACCATGTGCTCTCTGAGTAAATCAACAGTGTTCACAGAAAGATCCAGGCACGTTGTATATGTAAGCAATGGGAGTCGGTGACGATCTAGGAAGGGCAGACCGTCTCCTTCATCCTTGCATCCCGGCATACGGGTAAAAGGGTAATGGATGTACATGAAGTTTAGTGATCTTGGCTACTGTCGTCAAATATATAGTCATAATCAAGTTTCTTGTCGGCTGGTGTTAGCAATCATCTCTTTATCTCTAGTATCTTGTATCATGATAGTTAGTGACTACGTATGCCAAGTTGATGTTCTGAATTCAATAAAAGATATACGTGGGACTGTGAAATATATAGTGTATATATTGAGAACGAACGCAGAATAAGACATTGGTTATTTTAATAATATCCTCATTGTACTTGGATAAATAGTCATATTTGTTTTGATCTATTTTACGACGGGGAGATCCCTGCTAGGTTTCCCAATCTAATATTATTATTCTGTGATGTTATTTTATATATATATACATTTTGAAACTTTATTGTTTTATTTGTTTGATCGAACAGCAACTTTTCATGTACCGAGTATGGTTCTTTTCTACAAGGCAGCTTCAGGAAGTGTTCTTGCCGACACTGTGTTACCACTACCCGACCTGAACCCTGACAAAGAAGCTAGAACAAAAACTCGCTGTATGCGAAATGAAGTACATGAGAACAGCACTAGGGGTAACAAAAAGAGATAGAATAAACAATTGTACTATAAGAAATCGGTGAAAACAATATGGTACAAAGATACATAGACATACAAAAAATCAAATGGTTCGGCCACCTGATCAAAATGGAACCAAATCGTATTCCATCGATAGCCTTCAATAAAAATGTCTTCTGAAAACAAAAACAGGGGAAGACCCATACTAAGTTGTATAGATAACATCAGAGAAATACTAAAACACGAAGGCTGCACTATGGCTGCGGCATCATAATTACCTAAAGAAAGAATACTTCGCCTCCCCATGATGCCTAGCGGTACACATAGATACGAAAAGACAAGACAAACTTCAGAAAGTTCCTGGAATTAGTGGACTATATATAAATAAGTAACAATACAATAGCACTACATTTTCTTCAAAGTATATCCCTTTGGCGTCTACACACTTTTGCATACGTGCATACATCTGCTGGAAACATTCGTGGAACCAATTATGTGATACCTCTCTCAGCTGTCTTGTCACATTGGTGACAACGCTGTCTGCATCCTTGAATCGCTGTGCTTACAGTTCTGACTTCAGTCGACGGAAGAAGAAAAGATCAGCCGCTGTAAAGTCGGGAGAATATTGAGGTTGTTCCAATGTAATCACGTTGTGCTTTGCGAGGTACTACTTTATCAGTAGGCATTGATATGTCGGAACATTGTCATACATCATAATCCAACTATTTATTCTATATTTTTCTGGTGGTCTTCTTATGTTTGCATATCTTTAACTAGCATGGTTTGGACATGTATGTAGACATGATTCCTTGTCAAAAACAATACTGCATGGAACTGTTGAAGGTGGAAGAAGCAGAGGAGGACAAATAAAGGTATGGACAGACAACATCAAGGAATGGACAGGACAAGATATTTCCACACTCATCCGCATCGCTAGGTGCTGCCGAAGACCAACCAGATATACCAATCACCTACCATCAGAAAAAAACAGATGATCAAGTCAATAAGAAAGCCACAAACACCAACACAAGATGACTATCATATTATGAACAGACCAGAACAAGTTATAATTCTACGTCTCAGAACAGGACACAACCGACTCCGCAGTCACATGTATACAAAGTTCAAGATTGGCAACACGGCCATGTGTACATGTGGACAGGCAGCACAGAGTGCCAAACATATACTTCAAGAGTGTTCTGAGCATGAAACGCTGAGGCAGACATATTGGCCAGAGGAAACAACACTGGAATCAAAACTCTATGGGACACTGTATGAACTACAAAAGACAGTGAGTTTTATTAAGGAGACAGAATTACAGATATAGACATGTTTCAAGTGAACGAAAGAAGAAGAAGAAATCCGCATCGCTGAGGATAGAATTAGCTAGAGGACTCTGTGTGTTGAAACATCCAATGTCGTACCCCTACGATACTGATGGGCTACGGGTTTATTGATTGATTGATATCTTAGACGACGGAAGATATTATCGTACATTTTCTTGCTTCCGTTCGGCCTTCAGAAATGAAATCATGATAGACAATACCCTAAGAATCAACAACAACAAATGTCCAACATAACTTTACCTTTGCTCTTGTCCAAACACAATTTCTGTGTCTGGTGAGATGCAGATTTCCAGAGTACTGACCTCACATAAACGATTGTACCATACACATATTTTCGATTTAATCATTAAGGTATCACCATGTGCTTTATTGTGCAATGTCAATGTCTCTGAGGGTGACGTCTCAAACAAAACACAGAATTTGGCATTTGTATGTTGTTAAATCAAGAACATTTTAAACTGCGTCCGATGATGCAACTAGCACAACACACAAACAAACATATGTATCTTCTCTTCGGGAGTATGTGTGATGGTGCGGGAGTATGTGTGATGGCGCCGGAGTATGTGTGATGGCGCGGGAGTATGTGTAGTGGTGCGGGAGTATGTGTGATGGCGCGGGAGTATGTGTGATGGTGCGGGAGTATGTGTGATGGTGCGGGAGTATGTGTGATAGTGCGGGAGTATGTGTGATGGTGCGGGAGTAATGGGGCCATGTTGTTGTCAACATTTCAAGCAGACAAAAGAGACTCAGCACCTAGCGGGTAGTCCCAGGGGCATAGACGTCAATTATTACCCAGTTTGCAATGTTTGTTTGTTTGTTTTGCGTTCGCTCCATTGTAACCAGCACGGATATCCGTGCGATTTCCGCCGGGAGCGTGATTACGTTGTGCCACCGTTATGCGCATTGTAGGCCTAGTACATCTGATTTCGGCATGCCTTGACAATTCGGGTGGGCTACCCTAGCCTGTGACAGCCTTCCTATCTGTCGCCAGACGGTGAATGTGTACTGACTCTATGCCGAGACGGTACTTCTTTCACGTCTGTCCTGCACGAGGCGTTCCGCAGTCAGTGAACATGCCTCATGTAATTAGACGTATTGTGCCCGTGCTCATCGGATACTAAACCTTTTCTCGTCCTCAAGTCCTCAAGAAGTTGGTTCCGGTTTAGGAAGAACTTGACAGAAGAGTTGTGCTCGGGCTCGTTCGTCTTCTTAGCCGAAGCGTTATTCACCAACTTCGTGAGCCCCTCGTCCAGGTCTGAATCTGTACACATATTTAGGAACGTTAGGAACCTGTGCTTTGTTCTAGAACTGAACAGTACTTGTCACCTCGGACTGCTATGCCTGTGCCCATCGGGTACTGAACCTTTTCTCTCCGCGAGCACGTTCCGGTATAGGAAAGACTCGACAGTAGAGTTGGGCCCAGGCTGGGATCACTGGTAACTAGAATCTTGTCTCGAGCAAACAATGCTTTAGTTCCAATTTCATCGAACCGTCTTCCATGCTTTTTACACATGACGCTGCCCTCTAGCGCTGTGCATCTTTCTCATTGTACTCATTGTGCTTTTATTTTTATTGGAACATCTGCCTGCTTCGTACCGACTACATTGGCCGCTCTCCAATGCTTCTACCAGACTTTCTATCTTCACTGTGTGTCGACAGTGTTGCTGCATGTGTTGGCACAGTGGTGTCGGAGTTATTAACTGTCGTTTTGCAATCAATTCTCATTCCATCTGTTACCTCCACATTCACGGACACGATTCCCAAAAGGTTTAGCCAGAATCAGCATTAGCCGCTGTATTTCTGTTACCAGGGTGCGCCACGAGGAGGCACTTTTGGGATCTTGGTTATCTGCTAACCCTGGGTCCGCCAAGAGCACTGCGTTCCCTTTGCACCCCAGTTTTGCAATAATTGTGTTATTAAATTTAATACATTCAATAAATTATGACATCACTATGAACATTTTCCACAGAGGTTCATTTGACGACAATACAACCCGCTTTTACACAGCTTGTGTTGTGGAGGCGTTTGTGTATCTTCATAGTCGTGGCATAGTCTATCGAGACCTGAAACCAGAGAATCTGTTATTAGACAATGCAGGATATATCAAACTGGTTTGTATATTCATGTGTATGTTTTCCTGAGATATGTTCTGTGTTTTAAATGAGTACGTACTAGTTATCACGGAAAAATGGCTAGCCAAACAGATATCATTCTTGATCAAAACTTATCAGTAACTTACAAAATTGATATCATAACACATCAAGATCATGCCAGAAGTAATGTGGACATATTACACTTTTCAATCGGAACCATCCTTATGTTGATGTGTCATGTCACGTATTCTTTCCAGAACTTTGTCTTCCCAGTGAACTCTCTGAACCCTTTTCTGTCTTAGGTGATGCGGCTTGCATTTTCCAACGATGTATTCATATTATCTTTAATGTCGTAAGTCCATCGTCTTCTTGGTCTGCCCTTTCTCCTCTACCCAGTAACTCCGCCCTCAATTATTTATTTCTCAACAGTTGTGTCTCTTTATATGACCACACAGGTGCAGTTTTCTTTTTGTTATTGTGTTTAGTAACCAAACACTCTGGAATGTTCAATGTGTTTATAATATCTGAGTTTCTCTTTTTTTTCCCTTCCATGATATTCTAAGTATCTTTCTGTAGCATTATATGGGAAAGCGGCACATGGCCGTAAGAATGGAGAAAATGCTGATATAAATATCGAAAATGATTAGATTAGCAAATTCTGCTTCTTTAGCGTTCATTCTCAAATTCCCACTGGATTTCTCTTGCAACATGACAATCGCCCTACAAGACTTCCAGTTGGATGTAGTCCAGAGAATGGAAATGCGTTGTGTTGCCGTTTTATTTGCGTCAATGGTCCAACACACCCGTCTTCGGTGGGAGATTAGCAAATAAAAGTAAGGATCTTTAAAGACTCCACGTAATCCTAGCTGTAGCATGTGGATCGATTAAAAGACGCCATGTAGCGAAAGAGTTAACCAGCTTACCTTCACTTACTTATCGGCATAGCTTCCCTTCTGTAACTTTAACTAACTTACCTTCACTTACTTATCGACCTTGCTTCCTGTCTGTTACTTTAACCAGCTTACTTTCACTTACCTGCATAAACTAGCGTGACTTCATTATAAAAACATATGTTATAGTTTTCCTTTACTAACATGTATGCCTATGTGTGACACTGGAAGCAATCTGAGTCTATTTAGATTTGGAGGTCAGCCTTCTAATTAACTGGCTATGCAGTTACTTCAACACTTGCTCATCTGTGCATACCTATCATGTTTATTTAATGATGTTGATGAAAACAAAGAAATGTTTGATTGTAAATATCTCGCTTGAATGTTAGGTTTGCAAACTCCCTAGGAAAGAAATGGATAATATGAAGTAAGTGATAGGTGTACATGATATATGGTAGCCTGGGGCAATACGGCGCATGGGGTAAGACGGCGCAGCTGGGTTTTTTTTCAAATGTGGGTTTTTCTGATAGCACATTCGACTAAATCAGGCGGCAGCTTTCCAATGATAGGTCAAAGACGAATCAATTTTCAATAATGCCGGGGGGGGGGGGGGGAAATTGTCACTATGTTTAATCTGAGTTTTATTCAATTTCTTGACTCTGTCTGCTGTTATCATTCATATTATTTTTTTGTATAAATGTATATACTGAAAAATATGTTGTGTTGTTAAGTAACTAAGCACATCTTGAAAAAAAATATCAAAAAATACCAAATACATAAGGGAGTTGCCGATGTCTATCTAAAGCTGGGAGATACTGATATATATATATATATGGTTATAATGATCATCCACTCTTACAAAGACATTATTAGCTGTAAAACAAAACATGGACGAACTATTTTTTATTCAAACTTTAAAAAAAAATTAAAGTTACGAAACTGGGTATATCTATTTATACGATCTATTCTTAGCACATATTTACACACTGCCTTTTTTCTAGACCTGTTGCAGTGGCCGTCTCCCTCCATTTTCTAATGGTTTGTATCACCTTTTTTTCATGCCACATAAAATGCAGCCATAAATTCAGATGAAAAAACAAAGCATCATGACATGATAATGTGCTTAATTACTTAACAACACAACATATATTTCAGTTTAAACATTTTTAAAAATCACGATATCAATGATAACAGCAGGCAGAGTGCTAGAAGTTGAAAAAAAATAATTATTCGAACATCATCATCAGATGTCGTCTCTGCAACGAAGGTTGGCTGCTACAGACCTCCAGCTTTGCATGTGTGATAACAATAACAAGTACAAGTATTCTATAAAGTTAGCCCATAGCATTTATTAATGCCGTAGGAGTGTGAGATGTTAGCGATCTCCACATTTCAGTGGTTCTGTTATATGATGGCAGTAGCCATCCCCGGATGAATCCGGTACCCAATTAAGGCTGGGTCGACCCGGGAGCAATTGCAATATGAAAACATTTCCGCCTCAACTGGGGAATTAACCCAGGACCACTCATATGCGAAACCAGTGCGCTAATTACTGCGCTAAGCGCCCCCCCCCCCAATAGACTAAGAAGTATTGGTACCACATTAGTCTATTTATGCATTCAGTTTTTGGCAAAATAAATTCCTTCCGATCCAAAAAAAACACATGATCGAGAAATGGGTATAACACCAATAGAAACATTAATATAAAAACTTAACCTTATTTTTTTAATAACATTTTATACATACCTACAACTGAAATATTCAGTAATTTTATTTTTAATTCTGAAAAAAATTTTATGATATGGCATCGCTATTCTTCTTCTTCTTCTGCGTTCGCTCTCATATAGCCACAACGAATATTTCGTATGATTTCCGCCGGGGAGCGTGAAGTAGGTTGTGCTGCAAGTTCCACAGTAGAATTGTGATTATTTGCACCCCTGTTGGCCACTTGTGGTCAGGACGTCTGAGGTCCAGCACATCCGTTTGCGTCATTCCTTTATTTCGGGTTTGGTGCCTAGTCCGTGACAGCCTGTGTATCTGTCGCCGGGCACGCTGGTGTGTAGTTCCTCTTCTTCCAAGACGCTTGTCGAGCGCGTCTATCTGGCACGAGGTGCTCCACCGTCCATGAATCCATCTCGTGCAATTGGACACATTATGCCTGTGTCCATCGGGTACTGAACCGTTTCTCATCCGCGAGCCTGGTTCTGTATGAGGAAGAACTCGCCAGAAGAATTGGATCCTCCTACCCGAGGCGTCATTCTTAGACATCGTGAACCCCTAGCACAAGTTTGAGTCTCACACTCCGCGTTTGAGAGCAAGGCGTTCTCGATCTGAGCGACCTTATCCCAATAGCGCCTGAGCCCATCAGGTACTGAACCCTTTCTCTCTGCAAATGTATTTCCGGTATAGGAAAGCTTGACAGTAGAGTTGGGCCAGGACTGCCATCTTTGTCCCTTTCATGCCTAAGCCCATCGGGTTTGGAACCTTTTCTCTTCGCGAGCATATTTCCGGTATAGGTAGGCTCGACAGTAAAGTTGGTTTAGGTCTTCTTACTTTTCCGAACGCCCACGATTGGGTCTGGGTCTCTGCCTATAAGGATCACAGGTAACTAGAAGCTCGTCTCGAGCTAACAGAGCTTATATTTACCCTTTCTTATGAACTTTTCACTTGCAGTTCGCGCTGCCCTCTGGCGCTGTTCTGCCCTTTCATTATGTCATTGTATTCATTATGACATATATTTGTTTCTTTTCATGCATCCACCTTTACGTGCTTTTTACATTGGCCGCCCCTCCAATGTTCTGACT
The DNA here is from genome assembly GCA_034231615.1 of Meghimatium bilineatum. Taxonomy (NCBI): domain Eukaryota; kingdom Metazoa; phylum Mollusca; class Gastropoda; order Stylommatophora; family Philomycidae; genus Meghimatium; species Meghimatium bilineatum. The sequence continues at coordinate 56,156,350 of CM067321.1, read as the reverse complement.
TGACTAACAAGCGACACTGTACGTCGACAGTGTCGCTGTATGTGGTGATACAAATGGTGTCGGAGATACTCTTTCAAATCTCTTTCCATCTGCTTCCTCCACATTCTCGGACACGATCCCCAAATTATTTGGCCAGAATCAGCTCGAGCTGCTGTTTTATGTTACCAGGGTGCACCGCGATGAGGTACATTTGGGATCTTGGTTATCTGCTAACCCTGGGTCCGCCTAGAGTAATGGGTTCTCTTTGCACCCCGACATCACTATATGTGGCATACCTACATTATTTTTTTCAAAATATTTTTTTTAACAAATTGAAATACGTGCAGAATAACATACAAATCATGTACCATCTTAAAAGTCTCAGGGATTCGTTGAAGAATATCTGGCTTTAAAGGGAAACAGCTCTTGAAATTGTGAACACAAAAATGACCAATATATATAGGTCCAATAAGTTTATTGTAAAAAAAAGACAAGAAATACACTGTGTGATATACAGCAAGTTAAAGAGTGCATGGAGACTTTCTATGTCATGTTACGTTTTCTCTCCAGAAAGTTGTATTCCCAATGAACTCCCTGAATCCTTCTCTATCTTGGGCCATGCGGCGTGCATTTTCTTGCATTCAACAATGTATTCATGCTATCTTTAATGTCATAAGTCCATTATCTTCTTGGTCTGCCCTTTCTCCTCCCCCAGGTACTCTGCCTTCCATTATTTATCATTATAAACAGTTGTGTCTCTTTACATGACCATACAGGTTTAGTTTTCCTTTTGCTATTGTGTTTAGTAACCAACACTCTGGAATCTTCAATGTATTTATAATATCTGAGATATCTATAATACATAGAGGGGTTATTTTTCCTTCCATGATATTCTAAGTATCTTTCTGTAGCATTTCATCTCAAAGATGTTGATCATCTTTACCACTGTTTTACTTATGGTCCATGTTTTACAGCAACCGGAAAAATAAAAGTTCTTCGCATTAGCAGTTTCGTTTATATTCTGGTGTTTTTTTTCCATATGCTTTTCAAACGTGTTATTTTACACTATGACATTGCCAATCTATAGACAATATAAATAAATATCACTTTACCATAGCAGTTATCACGTGGTGTACAGGAAGGATTTTTATTGCACCTCCAATAGACAAAAATCTAGTCTCAACCATGGTGTGAGTCTGATCTCTTATGAGACAGATGCTCAAGTTTGGCTACCCGCTCCATAACAAATATATCTTTGAATTAATTTAAAGTATTTGTTCATGATAATATTAAAGCTTCTCAGGAAGAAAATGAGTTCTGTAACTTTTTTTTAATTTTTTTAATTAAAATAGGTTGATTTTGGTTTTGCCAAAAGAGTTGGACATGGTAGGAAGACCTGGACATTTTGTGGAACACCGGAGTATGTGGCTCCAGAGATTATTCTGAACAAGGGACATGACATCTCTGCAGATTATTGGTCTCTAGGAATTCTCATGTTTGAGCTTCTTACTGGGAGGTAAACTGGTTTATTGTATTTAGTTAAGTAGCGTAGTTCATAGTTGTGTATGGTTTATTGTATTTAGTTAAGTAGCATAGTTCATAGTTGTGTATGGTTTATTGTATTTAGTTAAGTAGCATAGTTCATAGTTGTGTATGGTTTATTGTATTTAGTTAAGTAGCATAGTTCATAGTTGTGTATGGTTTATTGTATTTAGTTAAGTAGCATAGTTCATAGTTGTGTATGGTTTATTGTATTTAGTTAAGTAGTATAGTTCATAGTTGTGTATGGTTTATTGTATTTAGTTAAGTAGCATAGTTCATAGTTGTGTATGGTTTATTGTATTTAGTTAAGTAGCATAGTTCATAGTTGTGTATGGTTTATTGTATTTAGTTAAGTAGCATAGTTCATAGTTGTGTATGGTTTATTGTATTTAGTTAAGTAGTATAGTTCATAGTTGTGTATGGTTTATTGTATTTAGTTAAGTAGCATAGTTCATAGTTGTGTATGGTTTATTGTATTTAGTTAAGTAGCATAGTTCATAGTTGTGTATGGTTTATTGTATTTAGTTAAGTAGCATAGTTCATAGTTGTGTATGGTTTATTGTATTTAGTTAAGTAGTATAATTCATAGTTGTGTATGGTTTATTGTATTTAGTTAAGTAGTATAGTTCATAGTTATTTATGGTTTATTGTATTTAGTTAAGTAGCGTAGTTCATAGTTGTGTATGGTTTATTGTATTTAGTTAAGTAGCGTAGTTCATAGTTATTTATGGTTTATTGTATTTAGTTAAGTAGCATAGTTCATAGTTATTTATGGTTTATTGTATTTAGTGTTAATGTTCATAGTTATTTATGGTTTATTGTATTTAGTTAAGTAGCATAGTTCATAGTTATTTATGGTTTATTGTATTTAGTTAAGTAGTATAGTTCATAGTTGTGTCAAGTAGGATCATTTTGTTGAGAATGTCAGTATGATTAAATACTGCAGTTACGTAAGCCAGTCAGTAGACCTAGTGTTAAGTAGCTCAGTGTCTTTGAAAAGAATGTCATTAAGTTTATATAAATTGTAATAATGTAAATATGAATAACTGGGGATAAGTAAGACAGTGTAGTTATGTGGACCAGCATCTTATTGTGTTGTCGGGGCCCGAAAGGGGAGCAAAGAATAGCAACCTGTTTACCTTCCATGCATGTCGTACGAGACGACTAAGGAGGTTATGGGATGGAGTTGGCTGTCCCATCCCATATAGGGTCAGAGACCCAAAGCCATGCTGAAGTCGGATGTGTCAGGCCAAAAGACACAGATATCGCAGCACTGCTGTAAACCATGACATAGCACATTCCGTTCTCCGGACTACATCCTGTTGATCTGCAGGAGTATGAGAACTAACGCAGAAGAAGAAGAAGATATAGACTATAGGATGGTGTAACTAAACATGAGAATTATAAAATATATGCATTTTACATTAATGCTCTGTGTACACAGGATTCATTGTCTAACCATAATTTATTTAGAGTAACTATAAAAATTTAGTTTTTAGTGGTTTACCGGCAGAAGTTGTCTGCTTATCTGGCTGTTTTAGCAGCTTGTCAGAGATGAAGGGTTAATGTATAGCGTATAAACATGGATAATGAACACAAAATCAAAAGACAGAATTGATATCATTGAAATATGGATATATAGAATAATAAGGAGAGCTTCATGGAAAGAGAAGAAAATGAACAAAGAGATTCTGACAACAGTGCAAATGAAAAAAGAACTAGTAAAGGAAATAAAAACACCTAATAAATAAACTATTTAAGACATTAAATGATATGACACCTTGTCGAAAACCTTACTTGAGGGTAGAGTCGAGGGGGAGACTAGCACACAAGGAAGGCAGAGATACAAATGGTGGGCAGGGGCTATTATGTAATAGACAGGATACAGTTTAACAGAGTGCACCACCAAGGCAAAAGAAAGAGGATGGTGGAGGTTCATTGCAACCAATCCTCATTGCCGAGATGGCACTTGATAATAGGATAGTGTGCAATAGATGTGTGAAATATGAACTATGTCACAGTACTAACAAAATACTAACAATAGATGTGTGAAATGTGAGCTATGTCACAGTACTAACAAAACCTCAACTTAGTTTAAGTTGTGAAAGGGGTATTGCTCTTCCTGCGAGTTGACCAGAAGCTGACCTTATAACATTACATGATAAGACAATGTGGTAGAAATTACTCTTTATAAGATTACAATACTCTTAGCTATTTGCCATGTGTTCACGAAGTCATAAGTTCAAGAATGGACTATGATGTCCTTTATACAATTCAGAGAACTATGGGAGTGGTACAATTTTGAGAGGGGATCGGTTACATATGACAACCTCAGTACACTGAAGTTAATCTTGTATGTCTATTGAACCAATTATTTTCTGATATCTCATGAAAAAAGAACACGTCAATAAATGTGTTTGAATATTTATTGAATATAAGCAATTGAATATAACTAAATCTAAGTGTATGAATTAACATCATCAACTTTTTATAGCACTTGTGTGTCTATTTAAGCAACAGAACTATTCCTTTCTGTAATGGAATATTTGCTTCACTGTGTTCTAACTGTGGCTTATTTCATACAGTTTGTGCTTCACTATTTTAATTATATATCCTGATGATGATTATGACTGGTTACAGTGGATGATCAGATGACTATCACTAGCTTGTTATACTTGTAACTGGATGATTATGACAGATTACAGAGGAAAAGAATGATCAGATGATTATTACTAGCTTGTTATACTTGTAACTGGATGATTATGACAGGTTACAGTGGATGATCAGATGATTATCACTAGCTTGTTATACTTGTAACTGGATGATTATGACAGGTTACAGTGGATGATCAGATGACTATCACTAGCTTGTTATACTTGTAACTGGATGATTATGACAGATTACAGTGGATGATCAGATGATTATCACTAGCTTGTTATACTTGTAGCTAGATAATTATGACAGATTACAGTGGATGATCAGATGATTATCACTAGCTTGTTATACTTGTAGCTGGATGATTATGACAGATTACAGAGGAAAAGAATGATCAGATGATTGTCACTAGCTTGTTATACTTGTAGCTGGATGATTATGACAGATTACAGAGGAAAAGAATGATCAGATGATTGTCACTAGCTTGTTATACTTGTAGCTGGATGATTATGACAGATTACAGAGGAAAAGAATGATCAGATGATTGTCACTAGCTTGTTATACTTGTAGCTGGATGATTATGACAGATTACAGAGGAAAAGAATGATCAGATGATTGTCACTAGCTTGTTATACTTGTAGCTGGATGATTATGACAGATTACAGAGGAAAAGAATGATCAGATGATTGTCACTAGCTTGTTATACTTGTAGCTGGATGATTATGACAGGTTACAGTGGATGATCAGATGATTATTATACTTGCAGTTTATTGTTTCTGCAGCAGATCTAGTTTCTTATGTCTGCAGAGATCTGTGTAATTTCTTGCTTCAATGCAGATCTCTGTGGTTTCTTATTACCTAAACATTTTTGTTGTTTCCACAGTCCACCTTTTGCAGGTCCAGATCCTATGAAGACATACAACTTGATTCTAAAGGGCATTGAAGCAGTGGACATTCCCAGAAAGATAACAAAAAATGCTGTTGGTTTAGTCAAGAAGTTATGCCGGTGAGTCGAGAGATAGGCCTCTGAAGGATAGTATAGAAAAAAACATCAATAATTTTTCACTATACTTTAGAACTTACTTGCATTTATTCTCTTTCCCAATAAATATATTATCCTTCATTGCTCTGTTGCGATGTCACCATTCCTTGACTTTCCCAGTGAATAAGCTGAAGTAACCATTCTGTCTCGCGACTGGGTCAGTAACAGAAGTCATTTATTTCCAATCATAAATACTGAAATATCTTGAGATTTAACACTACACACGTACTGTTCCCTAATATACTTTGATATTCAATTGTATTTTCTGTATATAATCTCATTTAAGTCATCTTATTATGGGTAAATATGGTGAAGGCATCATTTAACATGTGGTGATAACCAGCAAAATAAATCATTTATTTCTGTTCAAAACGATTTTCCTTGGTGTCAATGCATCTTCTAATTTTGTCCACATAGCATAACATAAGGGTGATTTCCTAGTCTGCTGACTAATAAATGATGTATTAATTGTTAGTTAATGTAGTTATGTGAGCACGTTTTGTGCTAAGCTTGTTAAATCAGGAATTTCAGTTAATTTTGGTTTTGTGATCTGATTTTTGTTATGGTTAGTAGTATAAGGTTAGGTGGTTTAAAGTTAGGTTTATCTTTATGATTTTTGAGAGCAAATGCAAGCAAACACATGTTTACACTTTTAGAACATACTTTTATGGGACTTTCCTTAGAGTATCTACTAAGAACCTTTTTTGAAAAAAGTAAATGAATTTGTTTATATTTCTGAACTTCAGGAGTGATATAGCTTTAAGTATATATTCATGAACTTTATTATTATATTCATCATTATAAATCATAATGTGTCCTGTAGCATAGGCGGTCGTTGGTCTCCACAATATTCTATTAGTAGTGATGTGTATGAACTCTACTGGTGACTTTCTACCATGCTATAAAGTCAGACTATCCAGTAACTTCATAGCTTCTTCTCATTTCATTGTTTATGACAAATATTTATAATCTTATTAATGCTATGCCACCTGTGTGGTGTTTTAGCCCACAAGGAAAAAATAGCAACACAATGTCCTGCCATACATGTTGTGTAAATGAGGTTGAAGAGTGGAGCTGGCTGTCACATTAAATAAAAGCACAAAGTAACGCAAATGATGCTGACATCAGATGTATCATGTCAAAAGGTGCAGATATCACATCCAAGATCAAAACCATGAAACAAATCATTCTGTTATTTGGACTACATTCTGCTAACCTGCAGGGGTTCGAGACCAAGCACAGGAGAATTAATGCTCTCTTAATCAACAAGGCAACCTATCTCTCATTTGAGAATTCTTTCACTTTACTAGAGTCAAGAGATCAGAGATTTACTATAAAGTAGAGAATATTACTACAGAATAGTAAGGCCTACTACTGATCAGAGAATATTACTACATATAAGAAAATATTACTGGAGTTTACATAAAATATCCAGAAAAGGAATATGAATCCACATGTTTGCTGGAATCTTCTACTCTAACTACTCTGTAGAAGTAAAGGCCTTAAACATTGCTGCATAAATAATTAAAAACACTACAAGCCAATATCAATAGGTGGTGTTTCTTACTGATGCAATGTCTGTCCTTCAAGTCTTGACAATAAACTGCCAGACTTAATGGAAGCCATACAAGAAGTGAGCATCCAAAGAAGTGTAGTACTACAGTGGATACCATCCCACTTTGGCATACCGGGAAATGAAGAGGCAGGTATGCTGGCAAAAAATAGAACAACTCGAGAACAAAATGACCAAGAAATCACGTAAAAAGAAAAGAGGATCCCTCATCAAAGCTATTATAAAAGTCGACCACCCAAAAGACAACTATCACTATGACAGAGCTAAGCAGGTTATCATCTTCAGCATGAGGATAGGACATAACAGACTAAACAATCACATAAATAAAACAAAATTGGTTCCATCACCTCTGTGTCCATGTGGGCAGGCAGCACAGATAGCAGAACCATATTCTGCAAGACTGCATTACACTAAACCAGTTTAAGAGAGGAACATGACGCAGACAGATATCCACAGAAAACTGCATGGGAACACTGAGAAGCTTTCAAATACAGCAGGATTTATTAAGAAAACCAGATTTGCTGTGTAGGCATGGTAAAATTCAAACAAGAAGAAGAAGAAGAGAATAGTAATACAGATAGAAGAATATTACTACTGATATAATAATATAAATAAGAGAACATTACTACAGATCAGAGAATATTACTACAGATCAAAAGATGGAAACTGTATAACCATATTACTCCTCATGTAATCATTTTATTCTATCAGAGACAATCCCACAGAGAGGCTGGGCTATGGTCGAGGGGGTATTAGAGAGATTCAGAAGCACATATGGTTTGACAGCTTCAACTGGGATGGTCTCAGAAATCACACACTAAAGCCACCAATTATTCCAACTGTGAGTACATATAATTCTCTATGTAATTAAATGTTTGTTCCCACCAAATATCTTCACTGTGTCAATTCTTCTAATTAAACAGAAGTAATGTTAAAGATTAAGGAGAGCAAATGGAGATCATCATCATCAGGTGCCATGCCGGCTGGCGTAGGCGGTCATGGCTCTCCACGGCTCTCTGTCCACAGTATTATGTATCAAAGTCGTTGTTGTTTCCTTGCTGTGCCAGGTTGTCAAACTGTCTAATATTTTCTCACATTGTCGCCCTCTGTCTCTGGTGCCTTCAATCTTGCCTGTTGTGACTGTATTCTCTAAACCTGCCTGCCTGCCAAAAAAAGAAGATTGCCTTTTTCTTATATTGTTGATTAAGGTCTGTTTCGCATTTAACTCTTTCAACACCTCTACATTAGTTTTTCTGGCAGTCCATGGTATTCTCAGCATTCTTCTGTAGAACCACATCTCTGTTGCCTCCAATCTCCCACTTTCCAGTTTGTTTATTGTCCAAGACTCGTACCCATATGTTAGTATAGGGGTTATATATCACTGCAGAATTCTCTTTCTCACCTCTAATGACAAGGTCATATTACACAGTATATTTTTCATAATTTTTCAAAATGGAGATATGTTGGGCAAATGTTCCGAAAACCAGTATAAGATATAGCTAGAAGATCAATAACATGGAACTCACAATGAAAAAGTGAAAAAAAAAAGTGAAACAAAACATAAGAGCACATGGAGAAGAGAGACCATTTGATGGAGATGAGAATGGCAAGGATTTAGGCTGAGAACATATCCAAGGCTAGACGTAATGAGAAATCCGTGCACATGGCTTATGCACTCTAGAATGTGTAAACCTCTTAAAAGGACCAAGGGCATGATTGATAAATGGAGTTATTGATTTAAATGTTAAAGATATTTCACAAGAGTCACATGAACAAAGTAACAAATGTAATAACAAACCCAAATAACTGTGAAAATGATACTTAATCTCACTTGTGTGCCTCTTCTCAGCCTTTCTTTTATAGAAATGTAATGTTCATGAACAACATTGTGCAATCGAGCACTTCTTCTGAGTCCATGCAGTGTCGTGTTGGTTATCTCGACATCTCCGACACCTCTGCGTAAACACATGCATTCGCACTGTTGACACAGTGGCGCTAGTCAGTCCGGCGGTAGCATTGGAGGGGCAGCTAATGCAGACATTACGAAATAGGTAGATGTCATGATGAACGTATTAACTCTGCCTTCAGCTATTAATATTTCCATGCTATTGCAACAATGTCATTAACTGAACAAGAGATAGAGAGAAACATGATCATCTACACCATTTGGCATGACATTTGATTGATTGATTGATTGTTAAAGTTTAAAAAGGTTTAAAAAGTGCAGAGGATTGGTTTCAATGTACCCGAGTTACCCCATTTGTACCCCTTCCCTTTCTACAAAGTGGCATGCCACCCGCTTGCTGAGAATATCCAAACATAGCATGTAACTTTGTAGCCTCAAACAATAATCCCTAGGAATCTCTGAAAAATCCACTTTATAAACAAGATACGAGAGCGGGATTTGAACCAGCGACCTCTTGAACACAAAGTGAACAGCTTAACCAGGGAGATCCTTGTTTGATTGATTGTTAAGTGAATAGAATGGCTGAAGAAAAAAGGTAACTAAAAAAATTCATATTTAAATATATAAAGGTGTAAGATAAATGAACAAACAAGACAATCAAAGCTCACAATTTGGCCCTATTGTACATGAAGCAAAAGATATATACCGGTAATTAAAGTTTAACAAATATCTCAGTATGCCTCAGAAACATGGATCATGAACTAACAACTATAAGACAGAACTGATGTCCTTGAGATATGGACATGTAAAAGAATAGAGAGAGCTTCATACAAAGATAAGAAAGCTAACAAAGAGGTTCTGACAACACTGTGCATGAAGAAGGGATTATTAAAGGAAGCAAAAATAAAAAATAAAAATATTTACTAACACCTATAAGACAGAACTGATGTCGTTGAGATATAGACATGTAAAAGAATAGAGAGAGCTTCATAGAAAGATAAGAAAGCAAACAAAGAGGTTCTGACAACACTGTGCATGAAGAAGGGATTATTAAAGGAAGCAAAAAAATCCAATATTTTGAAGATATTCACAAATATTAGAATTTGTTGAAATCTTGAAGGTTCAAGTTGAGTGGTAGCAAGCGAGAGGTAAACAGAGACACAAGTAAGAAACAAACATTATGAGATAGACAAAATAAAGTTTATCAGAGTGCACCATGAAGAAAAGAGATCGAGAATTCCGTATATCTTATGCAGCCAACCTTCGATGTGGGACAGCACGTGATGGTGTTGAAACATCTCAGTACAAAAATGTATGTCTAAATATCTCAGTTTTATTTTAAACTAGAAGTACTACACACTTAAGCTCATTAGAGTTCATAGAAGTACTACACACTTAAGCTCATTAGAGTTTATAGAAGTACTACACACTTAAGCTGATTAGAGTTCATAGAAGTACTACACACTTAAGCTGATTAGAGTTCATAGAAGTACTACACACTTAAGCTGATTAGAGTTCATAGAAGTACTACACACTTAAGCTGATTAGAGTTCATAGAAGTACTACACACTTAAGCTGATTAGAGTTCATAGAAGTACTACACACTTAAGCTGATTAGAGTTCATAGAAGTACTACACACTTAAGCTCATTAGAGTTCATAGAAGTACTACACACTTAAGCTCATTAGAGTTCATAGAAGTACTACACACTTAAGCTGATTAGAGTTCATAGAAGTACTACACACTTAAGCTGATTAGAGTTCATAGAAGTACTACACACTTAAGCTGATTAGAGTTCATAGAAGTACTACACACTTAAGCTGATTAGAGTTCATAGAAGTACTACACACTTAAGCTGATTAGAGTTCATAGAAGTACTACACACTTAAGCTCATTAGAGTTCATAGAAGTACTACACACTTAAGCTGATTAGAGTTCATAGAAGTACTACACACTTAAGCTCATTAGAGTTCATAGAAGTACTACACACTTAAGCTCATTAGAGTTCATAGAAGTACTACACACTTAAGCTCATTAGAGTTCATAGAAGTACTACACACTAAGCTCATTAGAGTTCATAGAAGTACTACACACTTAAGCTCATTAGAGTTCATAGAAGTACTACACACTTAAGTTCATTAGAGTTCATAGAAGTACTACACACTTAAGCTGATTAGAGTTCATAGAAGTACTACACACTTAAGCTGATTAGAGTTCATAGAAGTACTACACACTTAAGCTCATTAGAGTTCATAGAAGTACTACACACTTAAGCTCATTAGAGTTCATAGAAGTACTACACACTTAAGCTGATTAGAGTTCATAGAAGTACTACACACTTAAGCTGATTAGAGTTCATAGAAGTACTACACACTTAAGCTCATTAGAGTTCATAGAAGTACTACACACTTAAGCTCATTAGAGTTCATAGAAGTACTACACACTTAAGCTGATTAGAGTTCATAGAAGTACTACACACTTAAGCTCATTAGAGTTCATAGAAGTACTACACACTTAAGCTCATTAGAGTTCATAGAAGTACTACACACTTAAGCTCATTAGAGTTCATAGAAGTACTACACACTTAAGCTCATTAGAGTTCATAGAAGTACTACACACTTAAGCTCATTAGAGTTCATAGAAGTACTACACACTTAAGCTCATTAGAGTTCATAGAAGTACTACACACTTAAGCTCATTAGAGTTCATAGAAGTACTACACACTTAAGCTGATTAGAGTTCATAGAAGTACTACACACTTAGCTCATTAGAGTTCATAGAAGTACTACACACTTAAGCTCATTAGAGTTCATAGAAGTACTACACACTTAAGCTCATTAGAGTTCATAGAAGTACTACACACTTAAGCTGATTAGAGTTCATAGAAGTACTACACACTTAGCTCATTAGAGTTCATAGAAGTACTACACACTTAAGCTCATTAGAGTTCATAGAAGTACTACACACTTAAGTTCATTAGAGTTCATAGAAGTACTACACACTTAAGCTCATTAGAGTTCATAGAAGTACTACACACTTAAGCTGATTAGAGTTCCAATTACACAGATAAATCTAAATTCCTATGATGTTCTTCTGCTGGAATTGATAATCACTCACCCTGGATGAAGATCATTATCACTGTGGTGTGTCCGAGTACCGGATATTACTATTGAGTTCTTTGTGTGGCTGAAATTTCCTTCCACACTCTCATGTGTTGGACGAGTTTGTGAGACACTGGGCAGCTCTTCCTTTCCTTCTAGCACTTTTTTTTAGCAGTAACTTGTCTAAGGTTCTCTATAGCATCTGCACAAATCCTGTGTCTGCAAACAGGCATGTTCTGTGCCAGACTCTCCCACAGATTTATGTCTACATTCAAGTGAGTGTGATTTTTAAAAAAATGTTTTTAATTAAAACTCTTCTTCTGCCCTCTGCGAATGCTAATCTGGAGTTGCAGTTTCTTGAGCAGATAAAGATTTTTCATGTGGACCAAATGACATGCCTATCATATTAGTGTAAACACAGCATCAAAATAAATTCAGAAAACAATATAATTCTAACACTGCCTCTTTGAATTACATGAGATTTGAATAATATTGATAATACCTTAGAAAGTGAACAAGCCAAAGGTCTATAATTATTGATTGTTAAGTATTAAGTGAATATTTCTTGTTTACAAAGGCCCATATAAACGTGTTGTAAACATTAAAAATGGAAGAGGGATGACTCCTAAACAGCATCATACCAAGTAAACTGAGACTTTTTGGCCATATAGACATTAGCATGGACAAAAATAGTATTGAAGGTATGATTATTGATAACAGAAAATGGCAGCCAAGGCAATAATGGACAAGAGATATTGACCATGCCCTTGGCTACATCAGGTCAACTTTCCCATAATTTAGAGCATCCATAAAGAAGGAAATGTTCTAGTGTCATATGAATAAATGAATATCAAAATGTAAAATTATAGCATGAACATACAAGCATACAGCTTAAAGAGATCATTTCTCAGACATTTGTCACTTGTGTTTGATTTTAATGTTTCTGCTATAAAATTATTATCCTCTCTTTAAATTGTTCATTTGACAGGTCAAATCTCCCATAGATACATCTAATTTTGATGATTATCCAGAAGATGAGGACGAACCACCACCTGATGATCTTACTGGCTGGGATAAAGATTTTTGACGAATGTTCATTGGATATTTGTTTATTAAGCTGCTGAAATAGTTGTACACAATTTTATGGAAATAGAAACAAACAATTGGATTGATATAGTTGTCAACAATTGAATTGAAATAGTTAGATCTAGGTTATCTTGTAATTAATAGCTTCATCAAACATTTACTCACAAGGTCAAGTTATACATCAAGTTATACAAGTGCTGTGAAGTTTAATGAAACGTTCATTATCTATAATTTTTCTTTTCAAAACTCCATATTCTGCTGAAACAAGTAAGTAGTGATTATTCTGCTCAGACAGAAATGCAGAATATGGTGTTCAAATAGTCATATGCTATGGCAATATAACAAATAGTTAATGATTCAAAGAATAAAGTTTATCGGTAGATTTTCTATAGTTAAGTTTATTTATATCAATAGTGGACAACCTTTTTGGCTCCACGGGTGGGATTGGATCTCTTTTATGGCTGTATGGACCAATGACCATTTTTTTTGTAAGACCTGTGTCCCTTTTTTATGTTATGTTTTAGTCTTTTTTAGTTCTTAAGTACATCAAAGTAGGCTGAAAACTATCTCTGCAGTGTCTGCCATGTTTCAAGTCTCTTGTAGCAGACATCAACCATACACTGATGGTAAGCAACTGTTTTCAGCTAATAACATTAGTGGTAGTGGTTTGACATAATAATTTCCTCCTTATCACTGTTTAGCATTGTGTTTTACAGTTTGGCTCAGATAGCTTGTAATTTTATCATTTTTTTAACTCAGGTGCCTGTGTATATAGTAATTTTAAATCAACCCCGTGTCCAGAAAAAATGGCTTGTGGGCCCATTTTGGCTCAAAGGCCATATTTTTCTCCACCTCTGATTTAGACCTTAAAAGATAATATTGGATTATCTCAGACATTTCATAACTCTATGCTATTATATATTATAGGAATACCTTTGCTTTGTTGAAAATCCTTATCAGCATTAACTGATTATCTCAGTAATGGTTTTCCTGTCCAGCCATAATATTTTAAAAGCTACTATAGTGAGTGTATATAAGTGGCCTTTGTATTGATTTCATGGAGATACAGAGTTGATATTGAACATTATCTGTTACCTAGTTAGTATTTAGATCATCATTACATGTGAGACAAGTCCGTAGGTGTTCCAATTTTATTTCGTCTAAGCATCTATGCCCGATATAAATTTCCAGTATTTGTTAATTACTTTCCTACTGTTACCTATATGGCTTTCATATCAATCAGCTCAACGTTTCGCTTCAAGCTCATGCAATAAAGACATGGATGCAGAACCCACATCTCCATGGGAATCCTCTGTCCTGTGTCACAAATTTTATATGTTGTAACCGTTACAGTCGACATTAAAGACCTCTGTACAGAAAGTAAACATGTCCTGAAAGGCTGATTTTTTATTATTTCCATGAATTTCGTTGGTCGGCCTTGCCTTATTTTGGCATGCGACTCCAAGTAAATAAATAATGACCAAAAAAATCACAACAATAATCAAAAACATCACTAATGAAGTCTTGTTTACTTTCTGATCAGAGGTCTATAATGGAGCCCAGTCATTGTTTAATCTAATTTTATCCTTTACTTTTCAAAAGAAAATAATTTTACACACAAAATATAATTAATATTTTTTCTTTTAACAAAAATACCAGATAATATCTGGCATATATTTATTATTTGTTATCACATATTTGTTTATCAGATAAAGATAAAGTACAACCAAAGATAATAATCAACAATTTCGAACTAGAGGATGTAACAAATTTCCAGCATTTGTACTCAAACATAAATAGCTCAGGACACTGCACTGTTGAAATCAGGAGAAGAATTGCAATTGTAACACTGAAACTTGCACAAATGAAAAATCTTTGGCAAGGTATATCTATCTATTCGCTAAACCCTTTGTTGCCTTTCGGCGTCAGGGGTAGAAGAGTTTTCTAGAGACGGCCCTCTTGTGTGCTGAGTATATTGTGGAATATTGTCTTTTATTGCAGTGGTCTATCATTTCTGTGGTCTGCCTTCGCTGTATCTGTGTAGCATAGCTTGCTGTGGTATGTTGTCTGATGGTAGTCTGCTGATGTGTGCAAACCATTTGAAATCTGTTGTCTCTTAATATATTCCAAGATTGGGGTGATGCCGGTTTTTTGTCAAATGTCCTCATTCCTCACTTTGTCTCTTCGTGATATTCCTAGGATTCTGCATAAGCATGCCATTTCAGCTGTTACAAGTTTAAGTTTGTCTTGTGCTGTCAGTGTCCATATTGTGCATTGGTAGCACAGGATTGGCATAATAATCATTTTGAATAGTGTTATTTTGCTGTTTAAATCTACATTTTTGTTTCTGAAGATTGGTGTCATTTGCCCTAGTGCTTGGTATGCTTTACTACATCTATTGCGTATTTCTTTGCTGCTCTTGCTGTCTATTGTTATATTACTTTCTAGGTATGTGAAACCTGATTATGGCTGTTGTTTCCAATATATATATATATATATATATTAGTGTTTCTTTCTGTTCTTCCTATTTTCATTACTTCGGTCTTTTCTATCTTTATTTTCAAGTTAAAGGTATGGCATGTTTGATGTAATCTATCTATTTGTCTTTGTAGTTCTTCTGATGATGATGCCACTAGTGCTTGTTCATCTGCAAATAGTAGTTTGTTTAAGTTATCCTTCAGATTGTTTTCTTCCATTGTCGTTGCAGATGTAGTCTATGTATGTTATGAACAATAGGAGGGATAGTACACATCCCTGTCTCACACCCGAGTAAATTTGCAAATTATGTGCTTGTTCTTACTGCGCATTGACTATTGGCGTATATGCTCTGACATAGGCTTATCACATGTTGGAGAACTCCATGTCTGTAGTGTTGTCCATAATTTTGCTCTATCTACTCTGTCAAAAACTTTCTCTTGGTCCACGAAATCCAGATATAAGTCTTGGTTATGTTCGATCACTCTTTCTGAAAGTTGTTTGAGGGCAAAGATTGCATCTGTACCACTTTTATTTTTCAGAAAGCCCAATTGTGTGTTGTTGAGCCGTGTTCTATATATGCGCACATCCTTCTCTAGTATCTTGCTAAAGATTTTTCCTGTGTGGCTTAAGAGTGATATGTCTCTATACTTAGTGCAGTCCCTCTTACTGCCTTTTTTTCTTCCAGATGGGAACGATCACCGCTGTATTCCACTCCTGTGTTGTCTTTTGTGTCTTCCATATCACATTGAACAGTCTGTGTAGTCACTTTATACTTTTCGCTGTTAGCATTTTTATTAGTTCTATAGGTATGCTATCTGTTCCTGGTGCTTTGTTATTTGGTGCATGTTTAACTGCGTCTTCAATTTCAGATTTCAAGATGTATGTTTCTAGGTCTTCTTCTATTGTATTTATTTTGTAATCACTTCTCCTTCCTTCAAGTTTAACAGCTGGATGAAGTAATTTTTCCATGATTTCTTGGGGCCTATTTTGGCAAGGTAGCAGCAGCAAATCCCATTTATGTATGATAAGAACATGCATATTTACAATGGCAATATATGCTTGTGAGGCATGGACATTAAATAAAACAATAGCAAAGAGAATTACTGCTTTTGAAATGAGATGCTACAGAAGAATTTTATGTTTTCCATGGACAGTTTAAAAGACAAATCAAGAAGTATTAAAATAAATAAACACGAAGAGGATTGGCACCTTAAACAACATCCTAACAAGAAAGCTGTGGTTTTTTTCTGGCTTATATAATGAGACATAACATCATGGAAAGATTAATAGCTGAAGGCAGAGTTAACGGCAACAGGGGAAAGGGGCACCCAAGACAATGATGGCTCAGTGATATATCAGACTGCTTAAACATGTCTCTAGCTGTAGCAGGTCAACTCACCCAGTATCGTGGAGTGTTATGAGAATCCATAAGGAAGACTGTGTTCTGGAAACAATATGATACATGAAGAAGAGTTGACATTTATTATTTGTACCGGTACTTATTAGATTTTTAGTAAGAGTAAAATTGTATTTGCTTATCCTTTTTGTTATCAATTAATATTTTAGCAGTTGTATACTATTTTATCTGTACTAGTGTGCCAAAATATAACTTATCTTTTACCAAAAATGTAACCTGCTTTGCAAATGTTTTGAGAAACTGATTTAAAGAAACGACAACATCAAAATATATGGGCCTACATAACTTATTATCATACTTATCAATCTGTAAGATTTCCCTTACATTGTAACCTTTTCAACCATATTTCACAATGTAACCCATAATTTTACAATGTAACCCATACATTATTAATATAACCTTTTTTCATAATTTTCAGATTATAGCTTTTCCTGGCAATGTACACATATTCTAAGGCAAATTCTACATGCCATATTGTTTAGTTTCAAATGGCACTATATACTCATTATTTCTGGAAAGTGACTAAAACAGCCAGTTAAGCAGACCCTTTCTGCCAGTAAGCAGTAAAATCTCCATTTTGATAGTTACTTCTGTTGTTCATCTATCACAACTGATGATGACCATTTGTTACATCAACTTTAGAAAATTCAGTTAGAATTATGTCCTTTGTTATGAGTTTGTAAATGGCTAACAAACCCTATTCGAGCCGCAAATGTCCTTGTACAGTTTGGACATTGAATGACCACTGTAGACAGTTTTTTTGTCTACCTGTGACTTCCTAGCAACTCTCCGCTACATTTGTCCTCTTTTCACAAGATGCTGCACATTTTTTACTGTAGAACGCCATGTAGCTCTATTTTGTGCAAGTTCTTCCCATGTATCCTGGTATATTTCAAATAATTTCAGTGAGGTCTTTAATGTATCCTTGTAGCACTTCTTTTGACCACCTTGAGATGGTATGCCCTTCTGCAACTTACAATAGAGAAGTATCTTTGGCAGGCGATGATCTTACATAAGTACCAGACCATAAGTACCTGCCCAATGAATCTGTGTCTGCATCAGAATAGTGTCAATGCTAGGGATACCAGATCTGTCAAAGATGGTGGTATCCGGAATCTTGTCTTGCTATTTGATGTTCATAACTTTTCTGAGACAAGTTGTATGAAAGTGATAGAGTTTCCTCACATGTCATCTATACACAGTCCATGTTTCATAAGCGTATAACAGCACTGGAATTACCACTGCTCTGTAAACTTTAAGCTTAGTCTGTAGGTTAATGCCATTTATGTAGGTAAGTCCAAAGTTGATACAGGCTTTGGAGAATCTGTCTATAATAATTTGTAGGTCAGCCTCAGAGTTGGCATTTAGAGCATAGTAATCAGAAAATAGGAGATCCCTGATTGTGTATAATTTGACCTTGCTTTTGCTCAAAGCTGCCAAAGGTTCAACAATTTTTCATCTATGCAATATAAGATGTCTAATTCCAAGTCCAGATCTCTGAAAGCATCTTCCAACATAGCAGAGAACATGATGCTAACAGGGTAGGTGCTAAGTTACTTCTAAACACATTATGGCCAGGCAGGAAAATACTTGCGGAGATAAAGAGTTAAAAAGGGGCTTCAGTATTGTCTTAAAGAATACTTAAAGGGAAAACTAAATTAGAAGATTTAGTTTTTAGTAATTGATTTGTGATTCCTGTATTAATTATAATTTATAAATATATTTATTTGCTCTTTAAGGTTTTTTTGTTTGTTTTCGTAGTTTTTTTAATGACTGTGAGATTTTTGTAAGGTAGTTCTAATGGCTGTGTAAGGTTTTTTTCATGATTATGTGAGGCTTTTGTATGGTTCTTATCTCAACAGGTTGACCTTATAAATGATAGGATTGTTGGTATTGTTCTTTTGTTTATATCACCAAATGATTTATATATTTCAATAATCACTTGCTATATACTAAGCAGCATGAATGAGCAAGTAGAATTGATCTTATGTATCTATAAAATAAATAGCACAAGGTGCCTCAATGTTTAAATAGTAAATATATATAGCTTTAATGAGTGCTAGAGTGTATGGTACAGATATTTGTATATAAAGAAAATTGATTTATATTTTTATTATAATCTTTTAGCATTCTTTCTCAAACTCCTGCTGGATCTGTCTTGCATTAGGATAATTGTCCTACTAGATTTTGGTCAGGATGTACACCAGAGAATTAAGAAGCATCGTTACCATTTTGTATGTGCAAATGGCCAACACATCTAACTTTGGCATTGGTATCTAATATGTTCAGGTTTTTACCAATTCGACTAAACGGTGGATATCTATGGCCATACCGTTAGTAGGAAGGCATATGTTGCAACCTGTTTATCAACATTTTGCGCATTGACATCTTTCACCCTTCTAAATGCATGCAGTGGTCAACTTTGCTTGATATTTTGTCACCATCTTGGTCACTATCGACCTGGTCACAGACACCCACAATATGTATATATTTCATAAGAGTATTTTCTTATATGTTACGTGGCATCAATGCCATGAGGGTAATAGTTATGCATGTTCTTCAAGTTAAAATCTGCCACATCTGTCAGCTGTGGGTTTTTTTTTATATTATTATTTTAAAGCAGTAAAATGGAGGTAAAAATAAACTGTGTGTAAAGAGAAGGATGGTCTGGCAAGATAGAAGAGAGTCAATAGTGGACATAATACTGTGTATAGAATGTGAATATCGATGACCACCTACTCCATCCAGCACTGCACATGATGACTAGCCATTAATTTTATTTAATCATTTGCAGATTTTTTTCGTTTTGAGAATTATTTTTGTGAAGAATTGTTGTACTACCACATTGTTAAACGACCTTGCTGCACTAAATAGTGTTCTATGTATAGTTGACACATGCAAATATGAGTTTTATAAAAAATTAAAATTGTTTTGTGGCTTTCTGTTTATTACAAGTCAAGAAAAATTGATATTAAAATATATCAACATTTTTCTTTGTATCCATTCAAATGCTTCATTTTTTTATAAATTATGTGATCATGTGGAATTTTTTATAAATAGGAGGTGAACGTTTATGTCTAGGATATTCACCGTTTTACATGTAGAATTTTCACATAATGTGCTGAATTTTAATGATTTTCAGCAGGCAGTTAATGTTTTACCTATGACATAACATTTTGTTTACAATGTAAATTTTGTTTTTGCAGCATGTTTGTTGATGTTTGTCTGTGTGATATGTAAACATTTATGTTTACAATTTATTATTTTTAATGTGTGTGCAGCAATGAGTACACATGCGTACAATATTAATTTGTTATGTAAGGGATGTTACTAGTATTATGTAGAATGTAACTAGTCTTTTTAGGATGCTAACATTAATCTCAGTTAAAATTACCTCCGTATGTTACAAATTATGTTTGAGAACCCAGCAAATTTAATGCATGACAACTGTGCCTTAATATTCTGCAAGCTCAAGCTAGAGTAGACAGTATTACAGATTTGTGTATGCATAAGAATTCAGCAGATGTCCATGACTGAATGCTGTCTGATAGCCATTAGTTGAGGTTTCTTGTTTCAATGGTAAATAAACTGCAGCAAAACTATGATTTCGATGGTTAAAATCTGACATGCAGAATACTGAAGTTTTTTTAATCACTGGAAGCACACAAGAAAACATAAAATTAACATTTCAACCACAAGGCCTTAATTAAGAACACCATATAGCGCATGATGAGTAGAGAATGACACTGGCTATTATCACAACACTAATGGAAGGCAAATGCTGGATAGAGATGAATAAATGATAATTTAAAAAAACTGGAAGTACAGAGATGAAACAAAATGAAAGGAAAATTGATAGAATACAACCAATATTTACAAGTAGGAATGATGGGTGTTAAGACCAAAAAGCAGTAAGTTACCAAATTGGTGGATATACTGGTTCTTGGGTGTATACAAAGTTCAGTCATCTGAAGAGCATGATTTATTGACAATTACATGAACAGTATTGCAAATTTCTCTTCGAATCAATACACTGTCAAAATTGTCCACCAATCTTGGCCTAATTTTCGTGTGTAAAAGACTTGAATTAATCATTTCACGTTTTGCTATCCAACTGCACAATGATTCCCAAGAGATGAATAGTATTTTTTTCTGGGTTTGAAATAGAATGATATAATTTTCCTTGAGTACCTTCATTGTAAAAGTTACTTTAAAATCTTTTTGTGATCTGCTCTGTCATAAACTTTTTGCTCAGACTCATTTTTCCTACTAAACTACACAATAATCTATGTCCAAACAATTCTGGTGGAGAATTTGACACCTTAAACGCTATCTGTTTTGTGTTCAAGAGTACACAATAGTGAAATTTTATACTTAAATCATACCAATTGTATGATAAACCAATCATGTGTAAATAATGTCTTATAATTTACTATAAACATCTTTTAAAAATATGTGGTGTATTGACAATTAGATTTTTGATATATATATTACAAATAACTGAAAATTGATACCAATGGCTATTTGAATGAAAAATTTAATTCATAGGGTCTATACCATTTCAAATTCACACACAAAATTTGAATTATATGCGTTATATATTTTCTGAGATGCATATTTTTGAAGTGGGCAAAGTTAATGAACATGTTATAGTTGTGTGCACTTCTTGTGTGTTTCCTACTCAAGGATCTAGGATAATGGAGTTATAGTGGCTAGGTGACTAGGGCAAATGGTTAAATGACAAGATAAGATCAGCAACTAAAAGTTTGGATGAAAATTATCCGGTAGATAAATCGATTTTCCTACAAATAAAAGTATAAGAAATGAAGATTGACTGGACATATTCTGAGAGAAAGGTAAATAATTATTACAAGACAGACATAGACAAGGAATACACAGGGAAAGAGTAAACAGGGGAGACCTCCAACAACTTTGAGAAGAGAGACAACTTGGAGAAGACACATGATTATGGTTCTCAATGATAATAGGGGAGACCTCCAAAATCTTGGAGAAAAGAGACTATGAAGGTTCTCAATGATATTAGCATCACATGAAAAGTCCTGGAGCAGAAATCTAAGAACAAGATAAACAGGATAGATTTTGTCCATGGCCTATAATCTTATAAGGGCGTGTGACTTCACTATTGGTTTATGTGTAGATGGAAATAAGTTCTAAGTTCTGGTCTGAGAACTGATGAAGGCAGACTAGTAACAAAGAAGATTGGAGGAATTATTACAACAACTAGATAAGTACACAAGGACTGACAAGTCAATTTTGATAAAACATGATAAAATGTCACAGTGGATTGACCTCATATGGACCCTATTTTTCTGAATGAAACAACATGACTTCTGCTGAGAGTACCACTCATAGCATGCAACTCTGTAGCTTAAATAATCCACAGAGATATAAAAAATATTCATTTTGTAAACAAGACATCATGAGCTAAATTCAAACCCATACCCCTTGAGCACAAGACAAACGGTTTAACAAATACACCAGTCAGATTCTCCTAACATGATAAAGAAAGTAGTAATGTTTAAGTATGCAAATTTATTAGTGTTGCTGACTGATGCAGGCCATCTGTTGTGTGTGAGCAGCAGTTCTGCTCACTCCTGGTCTAAACTGTTCAAAATAAATTGTCATTATTATAATTGTTTTTTATTTGTTTGGTTGTTTGAACACTTTCCTTTTCCAATGTAGTATCAATCATTTGACAAAACAACGATTTTGTCATTGAATTGATAAACACTTTCCATGTTGACAAAATTTTGCAAGACATGTTATGTTTCAACAAATACATATCATGATGTCACTTCTGATTTGTGTTGCAATTGTAGTTTGTTTACTTGTTTTGATCTAGATTTTTAAAATAACAATTGTTACCTCTCTCTACCTAAGAGTACCACCTACAACCTTTTGTTATTTTAAAGTCAATGTTTCAAAGAATGGATGAATTCTCAAACACTCCCTAGATCTTTCTTGCAACAGAAGAATGGTCCTACTAGATTTAAAGTAGAATGTAGTCCACAGAATGGAGATGCATTATCTAGTAATTTTTATTTGTGCCAATGGTTTAGCACATCTGACTAACAGTTTGATGACATTCTGTTCATAGTTTTGTGACAAATTAAAGTTACTTACCTAAACATATGATTGGTTCCACCTGTGTGTTGCAGGGCCTGAAAGTGGAGCATAGAATGGTAACACCTGCCATGCATGTCATAAGAGGGACATAAGTTGGGAAATGGAGTTTGTTGTTCCATTATATAGGTCAAAGAAACCCAAAAGCCATGTTGAAGTCAGGTCAAAAAGCACAGATATTGTAGTCAAGCTGTAAACCGTAACAAAACAACTCATTCTGTTCTCTTGACTACCTCCTGCTAACAAACTGGAGGCTGAAAATGAACACCGGAGAAGAAAAGACAAGTCTCATACAAGAATAAAAATCAGCTGCAGATAGTTGGACAGTTGAACCATTCAGAAAGCAATGATAACCTAATGTATGTAAGTATTGCCTACAAAATCACAATAACACCAAAAAACAGTCCAGGTGTGCATTTCAGCAGGTATGGCAGGTGTGACAAACCAAAACAGTAGAAAATGGAACTGGAAACAGATTCAGAGTGACTAGATCATGAATAAGAACAGAAAATGATGTATGATTTCCGAGTTGCCCGTGTGTTGCCAGGGCACAAAAGGAGAGCAAAGATAAGCAACACTGTTTACCTTCCACGCATGTCGTAAAAAGTGCCGCATGGCGACTAAGGAGGTTATGGGATGGAGTTGGCTGTCCCACCCCATATAGGGTCAGTAACCCAAAGCCATGCTGAAGTCAGATATGTCGGGCCGAAAGGCGCATATATTGCAGCAATGCTGTAAACCATGACACAACGCATTCTGTTCTCTGGGCTACATCCTGCTAATCTGCAGGAGTTTGAAAGCGAACGCAGAAGAAGAATTTCTGAGAAAGTGTGCTGCATATGCCCCTGCATACTCACAATTAAATACTATTGGGAGAATCATTGAAGTGGTTAAACTATTTACCTTGTGTTCATGTATTTACAAGTTAAAAATTGCACTGAAGCATCCTGTCCACATGAGCATTTTTTGGAAATCATTGCTGTAACTACTGTTTGATGCTATAATTGATATTCTGAGCAGACAGCTTGCTGCTCGATTTTGAGGGACAGAGATAAGGGGGGAAAATTCAAGCACAATGAAGTCAATCTTATTCACCTATGAAGCTATATATATCAATGATGCTAGTATTCTAAGATATATATCCACGTATATCAACAGATCCAGGTATACATATACATACATACATATATATATATATATACATAACATAACATAACATGCATAACATTAAGTGAACACGACACAGAGAGGGAGATAGATATAGATATATATATATATATATATATATATATATATATATATATATATATATAGTTAGTTATACTTTTATTATAATTTTGAGAATCAAAAAATGTTAAAATACTTTACTGATTAGAAATTTGAAACAATGTTAATAAGGGAGACAAGTAGTAAAAAACTGTAAAATATGCATATCAAGAAAGTCATCAGAAGATTAACAAAACCATCTTTCTTTGATATATGACAAAATAAGTTGCAATATATAAGCCAAACCTTATAAACCCACAATAAATATAACAATCAAGGCACATGCTGATAATGTAAACAGCAGACTTCAAGATTTTAAAGATTCAACCCTTAAAGATTCATTCATGGACTACAATTGATTAATATAGAAGAATTATATATGACACAAGCTAATCTAACAGCAGCTCACAACTGTGAATTGTCAAAATGCTAGGATATAACTATACAGAATTTGCATGCAAGGGTGAAAAGGGTAGTCATTACACATTGTCAAACATGATCCTTAACAACAAAACATAAGAGACAACTAGTTACAACAGAGATGAGATGTCTGAGAAAAGCCACAGGAGTGGCCAGAAGACACAGAATTAGAAACGATGTCATAAGAGAAAGAGTGGGTGTCATATCAATTCTACAATACATACAAAACCAACAGATACAATGGTTTGGTCATCTGGAAAGAATGATGTGTGATTCATTAGTTTATAGAGCATATACGAAGAGAGGGGAAGCAGAAAGAAGAGCAAGGGGTAGACCTAGAGTACGCTGGATCGACAACATCAATGAGACATTACACGAACATCAAATAACATTATCTGAAGCTGCCAGAAAAGCGAGAACAAGAACATTGTATCTCCCTCGACGCCCGTAAAGGGTAAAAGAGGAAGGAAAGAAGAAGAAGATTACACATTGAGAATTGTAATATCTCCCAACTCTAAAATACTTCTCCATGATTAACTCTATGTGGGTAGAGGTGGGAAGAGGGAGGGAAACATCATGAGATGGACAGGCTGCAGTCTAGCAGAGTACACCATCAAAACAAGAGACAGAAGATGTTGGAGTTCTGTTGCAGTCAACCTTCAAAGTGGAGACAGCACCTAATGATGGATGGCAAGCCATATGACATGACTATGAGATAATAATCAAGTTGTTTTAAAGCTTGTTTTGCTAAGAGTAAAAACAACTTGTCTTGGCCTACCCAAATTTGTAAGTTGTCATAGCAACCTGATATAACTAAAGTAGAATTATATCTATGGTTGAAAGAAGTGTGTATCACCAGATGATGATTTAATTCTTCATTTCCAATACTAATAGGCCTACATGTTTTTTTATTTTATCATCTGCCGTTTGTTCTATAATTTCTGGTTATTATATTTTGCAAAGAACATGTATGGCAGGCACACAATGAATCAGGATGTCATGCACAAAACACAATGGAAACATGTCTATATCTCATAATAGTTATGGTGCCTGCCCTGTGGCAGATTTTCAGGCAGGGAAGGGCCAACCTCAATTGGCCAGAGGAAACAACACTGGAATCAAAGCTCTAGGGCCACTGTATGAACTACAAAAGACAGTGAGTTTTATTAAGGAGACAGAATTACAGATATAGACATTTCAAGTGAACGAAAGAAGAAGAATGTGGGGCAAATATGACCTGGACTCAGAGCGCAAAGAGTAGTTCCATGTCGTGGCAGGCCACTTACAAATGTTATGTTGGTTATGTGGTCACTTAAACCTTCTACTAATAGGACAGACAATCTCACCTCAACCCTCCTTAATCACAATGTATAAATTGTGACATAAAATAACATTACTAAATTCTTGGACTTCTGCAACAATTTTATACTAAAAAATAGTCATGTGCACAACATTTAAAAATGAAGCCTAGACAGTATCAACAGTATGAGTCTACAAAACTTAAACAAATAAAAATATGTTGGTTCTTTATGTCATTTTTTTTCACTATTTTTTACTTCTGCTTTGAATTCTCTATGGGCGTATAATTAATTTTCTGTAATTATTTTGAAGTCCGAGTCTGTTGCAGTGTGGTACAGAGCATTTCGGTGATGACCAAGGTACTGAGTTTGAATCCCGCTGTAGGCAAATGTGCATCCAGACCATTCAAAAGCAATGACAAATTACTGAACGCAAACACTGTCAAGAAAATCACGACAGCCAAGAAATGCAAGTTGATGGCTATATCTTGAATAGGATATGCTACCAAATTATTTTGATAATTTATATGACCTAAGACAAAGATGAAAATATATGTGTATTTAAAATGACTAATCAGTATAGAAACATTTAGTCAATAATACAATGTTAAATAAAACCAACCAGAAACAAACAACATAAATATACACTAAAAATAATTTAAAACTAAATTTATACATCTAATTTCTTAAATAGATTGGTCTCTTTCTGCTTAAGTACTGGTATAGGCCTATGCGAGTTTTGTTTTTTCAACAAATGTCAAAGACATATCTGAAAAAAAGTTTATGTAAATTGACCCATAATTGATTCATTATTTGAGTCCACACTTTCACTGGTATTTTCAAGCAAGTATCATATGGAATTCCTAACTATTGGAAAAGATGGTGCTCACAATGCCTACCTCGGTGAAGTTCATTGTTTTAGAAACTATTTTAATGAATCTCTCGTCATAAAATGTACTGTTGATGGTCAAATGTAAACTGCCAGTTTGAACTCAGGTCCAGAAGATACACTAAAAGGTCTCTGTGTAAAAATCATGCATATGAAATATATCTTTAAGCATTCAGAAATCAATCAAAAAGCAGACAAGCAATCGCAGAGCATACCTACTACTTACTGTTCACAGTTTTGAAGAATTTTGCACCCATAAATGTTTTTATTGTTTTGGAATGTCACTGAGAAGGGATGGGATATGTACTAGCATTAGATTTATTGTAAACACTATACCTAACCCTGCCCCTCCCTCCCTCTCAGGGTCCTAAAATCCATCAGTAGCCTTCAGTTGTACTAATGTTCTGCAAGTGACATAAGTGACGTAATTTCTTAGACCATGCAGTAAAATGAAAACAATGCACAAACCATCATACACTACCAATGAACATGTGCATTGAATCTTATTTTGTTCACATCCCGCTTTAATAATGAAATATAGGGGATATGCTTTGCAATTATAGAACCTACAAAGTTGCTGTTCAGACATATTAATAAATAGTCTCGTAATAACTATTAATATTCCTGTAATAAGATATCATGATAAAATGTCATTGCATCAAGGACACTCATCTGAGCTGCAACATTTGTATGTTGTTGGTGAGATTATGCCATGTAGGACACTCATCTGAGCTGCAACATTTGTATGTTGTTGGTGAGATTATGCCATGTAGGACACTCATCTGAGCTGCAACATTTGTATGTTTCTGGTGAGATTATGCCATGTAGGACACTCATCTGTGCTGCAACATTTGTATGTTGTTGGTGAGATTATGCTATGTAGGACACTCATCAGAGCTGCAACATTTGTATGTCACTGGTGAGATTATGCCATGTAGGACACTCATCTGAGCTGCAACATTTGTATGTTGTTGGTGAGATTATGCCATGTAGGACACTCATCTGAGCTGCAACATTTGTATGTTTCTGGTGAGATTATGCCATGTAGGACACTCATCAGAGCTGCAACATTTGTATGTCACTGGTGAGATTATGCCATGTAGGACACTCATCAGAGCTGCAACATTTGTATGTTGTTGGTGAGATTATGCCATGTAGGACACTCATCTGAGCTGCAACATTTGTATGTTTCTGGTGAGATTATGCCATGTAGGACACTCATCAGAGCTGCAACATTTGTATGTCACTGGTGAGATTATGCCATGTAGGACACTCATCAGAGCTGCAACATTTGTATGTTGTTGGTGAGATTATGCCATGTAGGACACTCATCTGAGCTGCAACATTTGTATGTTGTTGGTGAGATTATGCCATGTAGGACACTCATCAGAGCTGCAACATTTGTATGTTGTTGGTGAGATTATGCCATGTAGGACACTCATCTGAGCTGCAACATTTGTATGTTTCTGGTGAGATTATGCCATGTAGGACACTCATCAGAGCTGCAACATTTGTATGTTTCTGGTGAGATTATGCCATGTAGGACACTCATCAGAGCTGCAACATTTGTATGTCACTGGTGAGATTATGCCATGTAGGACACTCATCTGTGCTGCAACATTTGTATGTTGCTCGTGAGATTATGCCATGTATGAGAGACACCAAAAATAAAATGACTGTTAGCCTAAGATGCAATGATAATGGCCCTAACATGCAAAATTTCACACACAAATCTGTTAATATTTGCTGTCATGTTGCATTGTTCACAAAAGGAACATTTAGAAAAATTTGTGATAATAAAAAAAAACCATTACAACTTTTCATAGCAGATTTTCATAGTTTACTTACTACACAAATAATTGTCAAAATATTACATTGAAAAAAATCACTTATCAAACCACAATATTTTTAGAAGCAGCAACTTGTAAACCAATGTAAATAAGACAATAAATATACAAACATATTTAAAAGAACAAGATAATAAATTATATTTAAAGTTTCAATTTATAAATGGATACTATTCAACCTCTAAAGCCTAAAGTTAACAGGCCAATGAGAAAATATATTGTTCTGCACATATTATCATGATCATACTCATAACACCTCAGGGTGCCACTTTAAAAACAAAAGTCCAGCCATGTCTCTCTCTATTCTCAGTTCCTTGTTTAAGTGAACTTAACAATGTCTGGTCTTTGATTCTTCTACCCTCAACTGTCCCCTGCAGAACAATTTTGGAAAAGGGTATCATGCCTCATCATGTGCCCAAACCACACAAGTTTGTACTGTTTCACCATTGCTAGATGTTCTTACTGACTTGCAAGTCAGCAAGTTTTTTATTTTCTATCATACATATACATAGATTTGATGTTTCTGTATACTTGCAGTCTCGAAAAGTAAGAGAAGACACCCAAAAGCAATATGTTTCTACAACAATATGAAGAAAACGATGGACTTATATAAGACATGTACTTAGAATGAATGAAAACAGACTGCCACTACAAGAATTAAAATGGGTACCAGATGGCAAAAGAAAAAGAGGAAGACCAAGAGAGACTCTTCACAGAACAATCACCAAATAGGGTATGACTATGGGTCTCAACAACATACAGGAATTACACACAGTAGCATCACATCGCTCAAACTGGAGAGCTCTGGTTTCTGCACTGTGTTCGTCACTGAAGGAACATAGATAGATAATTTATGTCTAATATTCATCTGTAAACTGTTTTTAAAAGCCAGGATTCTTCTCACAATTTCTGCTGTAATTTGGGGCATATAAACATAATTAAATATAATAATTATGGATTTATTAAGATGGGTAATGAAGAACCTATGGATTTATTAAGATGGGTAATGAAGAACCTATGGACTTATCTGATATGCGCTGATAACTAACACTCGTAACTTACAATATTCATAATTTCATGCTTTCATCAAAAGTTCATTCCTTTTCCATGCTGATACGAACTAACATCAAATATTACAGACTAATGCAAATGAATGATGCTTTACACCAGGTGTATTGAACCCTGTGCTTGTCAGGAAACATAGCAGATTTCCTATGACAAAAAGATCATCAAAACCTTCGCCCTACCTTCCCATAAAACGAAATTGACGGAAAGCTTTTTATATATAAAGAAAGCCTTTAGTTAAAGTCTCTAACATAGTTGTATCTACGGCCCTGGTACAGGTTGACAGGTATGTAACAACACAGACCACACATGTATATCTTACAAACGGCCCTGGTACAGGTTGACAGGTATGTTTAAACAACACAGACCACACATGTATATCTTACAAACGGCCCTGGTACAGGTTGACAGGTATGTTTAAACAACACAGACCACACATGTATATCTTACAAACGGCCCTGGTACAGGTTGACAGGTATGTTTAAACAACACAGACCACACATGTATATCTTACAAACGGCCCTGGTACAGGTTGACAGGTATTTGACAGGTATGTTTAAACAACACAGACCACACATATATATCTTACAAAACATTGCAATATATCCAAGAGACTTCTAGCACAAGCTAGTTCATCAATACTATTATCACCGCCAAAGTCTGATGTGTCTGATCATTATAATAAATAAAGTGCAGACACAATGTTTATTTGTTCTATGGGCAACATTCTTATGAAAATTTAATAGGACAATTGTCTTGCTACAAGAGAGTTCCAGCAAAAGATTTACAACGAATTGTAAAATATTGAAAAATACTATTATCAACAACTTAGTAACAGCTAATTACTTACCGCACATTAACTATTTACTATTGAATTATGAGACTATATATATATATATATATATAGGTATATCTTTAGGTCTCAGAAATACAGGATGATAGTGAAAGATTTGACTCCTATTAAATGTATTCAAATATATGTAAAGAAAGGGTTAATCTTTCATTATCATCCTGTATTTCTGAGACCACTTATAGAATCATTGAAGGTTTCATTTTCATATGCTTCCATCATCATTGAGTGTTGTCTCTGCAACGAGGGTTGCTCCCTGTCTCGTTTTGGTGGCGCACTTTGCTAGACTGTAACCTGTCCATCTTGTGATGTTATTCTCCCACTTTATCTCTGCCTACCTCTTGCTCGCCTTCCTTGACTTTATCCTCAAATAAGGTCTCCAACAAGGTGTCATGTCTTTTAATGTGTCCAAAATATTTTATTTTCTTGATCTTTATTTCCTTTAATAATTCGTTCTTCATAGTAAGTATCCTAGAACCTCTTTGTTTGTTTTCTCTTTCCATAATGCTCTCCCTATTCTTCTATATATCTATGTCTCAACAGCATCAATTCTGTATATAATTTCAGATGCCACTTATTCAAGATTTTTACAAAGATACATATATTTTGGCAATGTATATCTAGAAATTACTGCCAAATAAACTGTAGAGCCTATCTGTTTAATACTTGGCTAACTTTTATAAAAATAGTCAGTGATATGAAATGAAGTGACATGACTGAGGTGAGCAGGGAAATAATCTGTTATATGATCAACATCCCTCTCGTTATCATTACTTGAGCACATATTTTCTGGTACCAATTTCTTAAGGTTAGATCAACATGGAAGAGAATTGTAGTCTTCTTCTTCTGTGTTCATTCTCAAACTCCTACAGATTAGCAGGATGTAGTCCGGAGAAAAGAATGCGTTGTGTCATGGTTTACAGCAATGCTGCGATATTTGCACCTGTCGGCCTGACACATCCGACTTCAGCATGGCTTTGGGTCACTGACCCTATTTGGGATAGGGCAGCCAACTCCATCCCATAACCTCCTTAGTCGCCTTTTACGACATGCATGGAAGGTAAACAGTATTGCTATTCTTTGCTCCCCTTTCGGGTCCCGGCAACACACAGAGAATTGTAGTGTAAAAAAAATGTCAGATTTTGGTTGGGAATCACATAATGCATCAACGAACTATAAAGCAACTGTAGAAACTGCTACTGTGTCTCCCAATCATTAACAGACTGACAACAATTTATGGAGGCTCATATTTTTCATACTTCTAGTATTGAGACATTAAAGAAATTTAAATAAACTATAAAACTAAGAATAAGGATCTTTAATATGAAAATAGTTGTGAAGTTAGACAGCCAAAAATGCAAGTTATTTAATAATTCTAAACAGAAACTCTACAAGGCTCAAAGGTTGAAAGCCAAAATCAGGATAACTAAGAAATTATAAGTGTTGCTCTACACAGATGATGCTGCAATTACGACACTCAGAGGAGGAACTGCAAAAATGTACAAGCTGCCTTTTCTGATGTCTGCATGAGTTTGAACTAACATTAAGCAAATGTAAGACAGAAATTATAACGCAGGCTACTAAACCAGTTAATGGAAGAACACTGGTCCACAGAATCGGATATCTTTAAAAAGTTCTATGAGAGCACAGAGGAGCTTTCAAATACAGCAGTATTTATTAAGAAAACCAGACTTGCTGTGTAGACATGTCAAACTGCGAACAAGAAGAAGAATGATGCAGGTTGCCATCAAGCGGCTACAAATTGTCATGATGGTGATGAGCTAGAGGTTTTGAGCACTATAGGATCCTTAGTCAACAATAAATTATCCCTGGATCAAGAAATAAGCATCAAGAGTGGCAAAGCATCTACAATAATGAACAGACTAACAAAAAGGGTCTGAGGTAACATAAAATTAACAATTAAAAACTAAACTCTTGGTTTATCAGGATTGTGTCCTCAGCACCCTGCTCGATGGTGGTTAAACATTGTAGCCCATAAACAACAGGACAGATGACTAAACAGCTTTCACCTGCTGTGCCTACCCCAAATTCTTGCAGTTAAGCGTCAGGACACAGTCACTAACTATGATGTATGGCAGGACAAAGTCACTAACACTGATGTATGGCAGGACAAAGTCACTAACATTGATGTATGGCAGGACAAAGTCACTAACACTGATGTATGGCAGGACAAAGTCACTAACACTGATGTATGTCAAGACAAAGACACTAACACTGATGTATGGCACGACAAAGTCACTAACACTGATGTATTAGAAAGAGAGAACAGGCAATACCACAGTATTTTCTATGCTCAATATGCACAGACTCAGATTACTGGGACACACTAGAAGGATGAAATATGGCAGAATACAGAAAAATGTACTTTAAGGCGAATTACAGTCTGAGAAAATGTCTCATGGTCAACCTCTACTTTGGTACAAAGACATAGGCAAACACGATATGCATGATACAGGCATTGATAAGGAATCATGGAAACAGAGTGCCATGAACCGTGTTGCATGGAGGGGAAAGATCAGGAATGGAATAAAGACACAGGAGAAAGTGATAGCAGTTAATTCAAGAGCTGCACGTCTAAGAAGACAAACAACAACACATGATGGTACATGTGATTCCTTGTAATTCTGTGGATGACTCTTCGTGGCTCAGATTGATTAGTCGTATGAGTCACATCCATCATCGCTATGAAAGGTAGATTAGATTTCATATAGCACAACAATAATACTATCATTTGGAAAGACAGAAAGGTGTCTATTGTCTGTTTGTTAGAGCTTTGTAGATGACAAATGCAAAGAATTAAGGAGACTGTTGATTTGCTTATTAAACATCAGAATAGAATCTCTGGTCTGCAGAGTTTTGATAAAATTATAATTACCACTTATGAAAAATATATGAAAAATTCAAGTAGAACACAGAATTATAACACAAAAATGGAGATGAATGAATCAAACACTTTACGGGCCATTGACCAGTATCACTGCCATGAAAGCTTGAGGCAGTGGAGAGGTGGCAGTTGGAATGAAGACGTCAATTTTCATGCCTTGTCATGTGGGTGTTCACAGGAACAGAAAAGCAGATTGACTGGCTTGAACTGCTACTGTGTCTGATAGTAGAGCAATGGATCGGGCTGATACTGTTCACTCCTTATGATAAAAAAAATGTAGACAAATGAAATTAATGAAGGTGATAATTTCTTTTCCATGTCCAGAATAAAGGAACTGGACTAGAAATGTGACATTGCCAGAAATTATAACTACTGTGGACTTACAAAAATGTCACCCAACAGAGAGCTAGAACTGTCAGTCATCTGTAATGGTGGATACACTCAAGTGACGATCAAGCAATTGTGCACATGTTCTGTGTGCATTGGTGATGATCTGCTAACTAATGAACTTACTGTCATGAAATTCTCCAGAGAAGAAAAACAGTAAAACACATGAGAAGAACTAGGGAACAACCACAGAGAGCTTGAGAGAAATGGCAAAGATAAATCTGTGTGGAGAGGGTTTATTGAAAGCATATGCTCTCTTTGTTGGAAACAGTTGAAGACAAAACTGGAAAGATCATGTTCTATTGCTAGTTATAGAGTGGCATCCAATGCTCAGCCAATGATCTTGAAAAGTCACGAGGTTTGGTAGACTGATGTCACTTGCATAAGATATAGCTCAAAGGATAATACCTTTGCCATTATCCTTGATGATGTAGCAATCGTGTAATCATTAATAGCTTGAATGACTGGTGTCCATAACAACACTTCCTCGACCATTTTTACTGCATGTGCGAATCAGAGGTTTAGACTACAAGACCACATGTGTGAAATCAGACAGAGATTTAGGCAACTACAAGATCACATGTGTGAATGAAACAGAGGTTTAGGCAACTACAAGACTACATGTGTGAATCAGACATTGTGAAACAGATAAAGTAAGAATGCTTAAGACACATCTGGAAATCTTAAGACATAGTACTAGGGGAGTTAACTAATGAGAACATAAGATAGAAATTGTTTGTTTTAGAACTGTTCTCCACAGTAACTGGGAAAATATAACTTCATGGGTTTATTTAATTTTTCATTTTTTCATGTTTCCTGCTACTTAATTAAGTCTTTTTGGTTGAAAGACAATCTCAATTGATATACATTAGTTACCAAACTGTGGTACAAGTCTTTAATATGTATCATTTTTGTCTGATTGTTGTTTGTTTAAATTCCCACCTGTTAAATTATTGTTTTTTTGTGTTCAGTGGAAGCTTTTTGTCATATATAAAAGATACTTGCTCTCAGTTTTCTACTTCTGCTGTGTTCATTCTCAAAACTCCTACAGATTAGCAGGATGTAGTCTGGAGAACAGAATGAGGTCATGGTTTACAGCTCTGCTGTGATATCTGTACTTTTCGGCCTAACACATCTGACTTCAGCATGGCTTCTGGGTCATTTAGACCCTATATGGTGTGAAACAGCCAACTCCACCTTATAAGCTCCTCAGTGCTCTTACAACTTGTGCGAAAGGTAAACAGTGTTGCTATTCTTTGCTTTCCGGTACACAATAAACTTCAGCAGTTTTTCGATGCTTTGAGAAAAAAACCTGATGATGTTCCTTCTTCACAAGCACACATGAGCATGGCATTGAAAAAGTGGTTGACTGTGAGAAAATCCTTTTGTAATGTGAATAGTAATGGATGGCATGAGATATAGCGATTTTTCCTGTAATTTGTATCTTTCTCGAATTACCTGCAGTGTTACATTCTTTTCAAGGTTTGTAATGCCCACAACAATCTGGCCATGTCATGTGTCAGGATGTGGCTTCTCAAGAGTTTGGTTCAATTTTGAAATACTTCAGAGATGTCTTCAAGTAGTTCTTCAAATGAAGAATGGTGCCATGGCTTGTAGAATGAGAACTGAATTAAGTGACAGAGAGTTGAAGTCCAGAAGGGGTCTGTTCAGTGATACCCTTGATATATCCTCTTAAAATGTTAACTCCCTTCTCTTCTGCGAGTTATGATTTGGTCTTCCTGTTGATCTGTTTCCCTGCAGATTTCAAAACATTTTCCACCTTCTGTATTATTATTTGTCTTCTGAATTTATGTCTTGTGCAATGACAAAATTTTGTTCCTGTGTAATGCCATAATAGAGCACATCCCACAATCCTAATAAGAGAAATTAAAAAATCAATGCAGGTAGTTGGAACTCTGATAATTTTGAAAGTAACTGCAACTTTCTGAGAATAAATATTGTCTACAACACCCCTACAGTCAAGAAATACTGGTTTATGTAAAATCCTGAATGGCATATTCAACCAATAAGTAGAAAGAGGATTCACTAAGCATAGGCCCCTATTTTTACACATATGCCCCTATTTTTACAGGCAAAAAGACATGTCTTAAATAAATTCACTTTTTAGTTGCCAGCTAATCATTATTTGTTTTGATCAGCATGAATTGCGAGCAATATACCAGTATCTCTTATATGCTTTTGTGCAATGGAGATGTTTTTGTATTTCACACCCAGAAGGCTACAACTCTCAGTATAATGCTTTGAGAAGAAGTCTCCTACTCAGAGGGGCTAAAAACATAATTGAATAGATGAAATTATGTGAAGGTTTCCTCAAGAGGAAAGCTTGGGTGAATTGAGGTATACTGTCCATACTTGTCAGCTTCAACAGTATTCCAAAGAAAATAACACATGCAACACAACACAAATGTGACCACATTTTCTAACAGTTTTAATCCAATTACATGCAATTTTCATTAAAAAATATGAAGACTATACTGTTTGAACAGTCTACTCTAAACATTTCTCCCAGCATATAACAGATTTGAATTTTTAAGACTACCACTGTTGTTAGAATTAACCCTGAGAGTTCCAACTCTTCCCCCAAAATGAAAATTTTAGCCATTTTTATCATTCTGTCTTCATAGCTCAGTCAGAATATTCTTTTAAACAAGAAACGGTTCACATATCATGTGCCTACCAAACTCACAGATTAGAAGTAAACTGGCGGAAGCAATTTTTTAGTAGTTTGTGATGTCACTCTGCCGGTTCATTTCTATTAACAAAATGGCTACCGTATCAATTGCTGAACTAGTTTTCGACTGATAAGGACCTATCTAACCCGACAATAAAACTCTGGGGGATGGGTGTGGGCTGGCTCTCAGTGTGTAGCATGCAGATCAATTCACCAGGCAGCAACATGTCCCTAACATCCAACATCATCCCATCTCCTCTGATGTGCATTTGCGGCATTAAACCGTGGCATAATTTAATCTCCATTAAAAAGAACTGTATTAGGATTAGATCTAACCCTACCCCCAACACCCACCCACCCCCTAAACTCTAGGATCATCCCTTCTCCGATGCACATTTGTGGCATTAAATCTTTGCATCATTTAATTTCCACTAAAATTAGCCATTTTGTTTTCCTGGGGACATGGTTCTGCTAGTGACATAATTTCATTGCCGGCACGAAAACTGTGTGCAATGTAACACATTGGGAATGAACCTGTGCTTAACATCTAACTTCATCCACATTTCTGAAATAGGTGAAATATTAGGTAGGCACATGATATGTGATTGGACCAACAAATATTAAAATTTGTATGACTGTGTTTGTTCTCACATTGATCTGCTAATTCCCCTCCAAAATGGGACAGTGTAAATGTTTTATGACTAATTGTCTTCTCATGTCTACTAGTCTATACAAATAGTCGTCACACCTTTTCGTTCCACAATGTGATTTGAATGCAAATCTAAATGCCAAGCTAAAAGTTAATCTGATCCATTCATTGTCTCTGAATTATTAGTAATGGCTGATGCTAATCTTGTTGCTGTGACCACACTGAATGATGAATGAATGGTTTCATGAAGTTTGCAATGTCTCTGGGAAAAGGTCATACTGTGTTATCCTAGTTGCCATATTTTATACTAGTACAGGTAGGGCACAAATGGAAGAAATGACCTTGCATCTTACCATTGCTAAAGTTAGTGTTAATCTCCTTTTAGCAATATTAAGCTTGTCTCTTCATTCTTATAATAACAGGATTCCAAAGTATTATTACCAGTATTAATATTTAGACCTCGGTTCATACGCGGGTTTGGGACTTTGGTCACATTTTGGACATTAAAGTGACATCCTCGGCTTATAAATGGATCGGCTTACAAATGGAAACATACAGTATATTCAAAAGTTCCACAACCACGTTCATAATTATTATGGACATTCTTTCCACTACATATTGAAAGGTATCCCAAAACAAAAGTTTTACATTTAATGTTGTACAAATAATACTATGAAGATTAAGCTAAATAACCACATTAAAAAAATAATGCTAATATGCCTCCAATAAATGACTGTTTTTAATATAAATGTTTAAATGTCTGTTTCTCTTTATCTATTTGTCTTTTCCACAAATGCCATCAGGAGTCATGGGAAATTGAAGTTTTCTGTCTTTGGCCATCTTTGTAGCACTTGCTATTGTCAAACCATTGTTCTTAACACAATCTCTCTGATTGAATCTTCCCAATTTGTTCTTGGTCTTCATCTTGCCTTGTTGCCATTCTTTCTGCTGTTGTATGTCTGGATGGCTGGTTGTGATGATTCCATTTGCATAAGGTGTCTGAACCATTGATCTGCTGTCTTTCTATTGCAGATCAATGTCTGTATAAAGAATGCTAAATTGTCATGAAGTTTAACATATTGTTCTAAAAGTTAAGTTACATTTTTTGGCACTTTCTATGGACAACTAAGCAGTTATGGACTCGTAACAACAACAAAATATTTATGACCATTTTAGTGAAACATAATGATGACTATTTTTGACAGGTTGAGAAATTATGAATTTATGTCATTTAAATGTTTTTAATGTCAAGTTTTTACATCTTCATTATTTGGGATAGTAGTCAACTAGTTGAAATACAAATTACATTTGCTGCTTTCTATTATTATTATTTTTTTTAGTATTAATGTTTGATAACTGCTGTTAATCACGGGATTAGTTTTATTTTGTAATTGTAAGCTAGATCCATCCTATACCTTTTTGGTGCTGTGTATCGTAGACATTGGCTATTTATTTTTTTCTTGAACTTTCTCAAGCTCAATAACAGTGCCATGTTTTATAATTTAATTTTAAATTCCTTTTAAACTGTTTCTTTTCTTAGAATTCATAAAAAACTGTTGACTTGCTAAACAAGTGACAGCTGGAGTGAAATTCACTGAATTATTTTCACATCAAGACTAGACTTTGTTCACTTACAGTAAGAAAGCACATCATACATCCTGTAGCTTGAATTCAAACACTGATTTGTGTTCACTGTGTTGAATTTCTTTACACTCATTTTTTTTTTTTAAATGATACACGCTAATTGAACTTTAATTGAAGATGCAGATTGAACGATGAAATAACATTAAATTTGTGCACTTAAAATCGGTTATATCCGTTGACTTCTTGTTTGGAACACTTACCCCAGATGTGATTATTTCCCTTGGCAATGTTTGTCAGTTTATGTTTACCCTTTATTAATTTTAATATAGTATTGATTTATTTAGGGTTAGTTATGTAAAACAAAACTCTCCTAACCAAACCTTTAGAAAATTAATAATTAAATTAATCATTGATAAATATCAATTGACAACCATTGGGAAATAATCAAATTCATTTTCACATTTGGGGGAGGGGAGCTCTCCATTCCAAGTCAGAACCATTAGTTGTCCTATAATGGAAGCAAAAATGTAATTATTTTAGGAGAAAAATAACATTATATATTATGAAGAAATTTTCAATAATCTTAGAGAAAAGATAAGAAAAGATAAGGTATGTCATTAACTTGAAGAATGTTATTTAAAGATGGTGAATTTCATCATTTTTAAATATCACTCATCTCTGTCTGATATCGGTCATCTATTAAAAAAGTTTTATGAGCTCAGGAAGCTAGGATATACAAATACTTTAAAATCTGTAATGGTGACCACAACTAGGTCAATTTAGTGATCGGTTACCAAGGCCAACATCAGCTTACGGTAGTCACCAGAGATATCATCCTGTTAAAGGAAAAGAAAACAATTTGTCAATGTATGATAAAATGTTAATGTCAACAGTAAAAACAAACTATCATAAGAAGGCCTCATTTTCTATTGTCTCAATCTCAACTTCCTCTGCGATGTCATGAAATGATCAAAATCTCATATTGTCAAAGCTGATCTGGTGACATGGACAAATTGGGGCTGCAGTACCACAAGACAAAAAGCAGTATCAACAAAGATAAGTCAGTAAAATAAGAGCTAGTGACAATCTGTCAAGTTATCAAAAGGTTATAATCATATTTAGCAGGGAATGCAAGAATTGCTGCAATAGAAGAGCTCATTTAGAAATCAAACAACTGACAACACGGAAGAGAATAATATGGTCAATACACATACAGTTCTGCAGGGAAAGGGTCTAGGTCTGGCTGTGGCTTTTCTACAATTCTAAAAGGTAGAGTCATTGCTGAAAAGTGTGGAGTATATAGTGCAATAACCTCCAGTATAAGAATGGAGATCGGCCCTACAACCCTAACATGGATCTCAGAAAAAGTGACAATCTATGTCGATATTATGTCAGACTCTCAATCCATGATTTGCAAATTTCAGAATGCATCATGAGTGGATGGATAATATTAGTATACACACCTCCAAAGACGTATGTGGATATTTTGCTCTAGTCACGATTTAGTTGAGATGAGAGTCGACAGACTAGCATCAAAAGCACATGTGCCAAGGCAGGTGACAATGGACAAGAGGGACATTGTAAATTATTTGTATATGTATCTGTTGGACGAAGACACCATGGTGGATGAAACTGTAATTAAGAGATTCAGGGAGTTTTAAATTGTTCAAGAATATAGAAGAGGGAAACAATTGATGGTTAGAACTAAGAAAATATACAATCAAAATACCACAGAAACTATCAGCGTGCTTATCCTTCACCTTCTGCTGAAAGCGATGGGACTCCTATGGGTATGTCGGAGCATGTCACCATCAGATCAGATAATCACTAATCTATGTTTATAATGGATTAAAACATTGTGAAAGTCATGGTATTATTAACCAGACTCCATTCTTGCTTCATTGTGATAACATTTTCAGCCTAGCCCATCCACGACTTGGCATGTTTGATTCTTATACCTTGAGATCATTACTATTCTTATGTAGGTGGTGTCTTTGGACCAGGGCAGTGCTCAAGATTTTCTCAGTATGATGTCAGTTTTTGAAATGCCATCCCCCTTAAATGTTTTTCTTTGAAATACCACCCCAGACATTGTATTTTAATTGGTGCCCCCTATGCAGCCACTCCTCTACATCATAGAACAGCACGGCCCTGCTTTGGGTCACAGTTCAATCGCAAAATCAGTATTGTCAGTACAGTAAAGAAAAAAGTAA
Source organism: Meghimatium bilineatum (assembly GCA_034231615.1). NCBI lineage: Eukaryota > Metazoa > Mollusca > Gastropoda > Stylommatophora > Philomycidae > Meghimatium > Meghimatium bilineatum. The sequence continues at coordinate 56,115,362 of CM067321.1, read as the reverse complement.
AGAACTTCACATAAAAATATGTAAAATGCATTGCATGGGTGTGCGTATAGAGTCAAACCTTGCAAAAATATGTACATGTACGGCCAAAAACTGGTAGTTGACATCAATGGGAACTGTATTCTCTGCTTTATATAATGATTGTAGGATAGATTGTGATCAAAAGTTACTCCAAAATAATGCAGCATGTCAAAATGTCCTATAACCTGCCCATCAAAGATTACGAGCAGTTCAGATGTCACTATACACTTATTCATAGAGCACCACAGTATTCATGCTTTTTCAGAATTGATCTGAGAGCTTGGTATGTTATGTATTCTGAATGTCTTAATCCATTTCTTATCCGCCAGGAAAATTTTTAAGAACAATGTTAATAAGAACTTGATCAGTAAAAGATAATGTTGATCTCTATCTGGAAAACTGAATTTAGGATCTCTTTAGTGTGCAAATATTAACACAGGTGATAGAGGGCAAACCTGCTAATTCCAGATGTATGGTTATCCATGTTTCTAAGCTTAGTGCTACAGTCCTCGTGCTTAGGTGTGTAGATTATTATCTTCACTTCAGGCATGTCCACAGATGCTCACATCTCTGCTTGGGTAAATATCTCAGGGTGTGTTGGCTGATGGTTCCAGTTCAGTGTTGGTTGAGTGCTCTTTTTGAAATTTGTATTGTATTTTCTTTCCTGGTCATGCTGATCATGACTCCCAATTTTGTGCATTCTGGATTATGACTCACATTCAGTGACCTCATAATCCTCCAATCATTACATTCCTCTCCAACACACAAATGGTGACCCAATTCTCATAATCCAAGTACTTCTTCTTCTGTGTTCGTTCTCAAACTCCTGCAGATTAGCAGGATGTAGTCTGGAGAATGGAATGCGTTGTGTGATAGTTTACAGCATTGCTGCGATATCTGCGCCTTTCGGCCTGACACATCCGACTTCAGCATGGCTTTGGGTCACTGACCCTATATGGGATGGGACAGCCAACTCCATCCCATAACCTCCTTAGTCGTCTTTTACGACATGCGTGGAAGGTAAATAGTGTTTCTATTCTTTGCTCCCCTTTCAGGCCCCAGCAACACACGGGCAATCCAAGTGCTGATTTCAAATATTAGCAAAACAAAGTGCATTAGATTATCCTCACACTGCATATTATAATTTTTGGTTGTTCAATATGAAAATGACACTGAAAGGGGTGATTTAACCTTTAGGCCCCTACGGTCGCAACATTGCGCCTTGCGTGTGCATCCCGTAGTGCCTGTGGTCGCAATCACGCAACATACGATACCACTCAATTCCAGAGTACGTAACTTCACGAAGTTAAAGCTTATATGACGTAGAATTCCCGCAACACGAAGCTAGGAATACGTCACAGTTTAAAGGTCAAATTCCTTTACTCATTACGATTGTAAGAGAGAGAAAGCCGGTTGAATTTGTCAACGCATTTCTAGAGCGACTTTAGCCATTTTCGGCCGTATTTTACTATCAAATTGAGTACCGCGTGGCATGGGTAAGTGATCGTGACTACATGCTCTAATTGTTGTTTTTTGTGTTTAATATGTTGTTATTTGATAAGAATGTGTGTGTATTCATTAAAAAGCACAAAAATAATATGTATCAGGGGTGACACGTGTGTGCATGGACAATAATTACGCTGCGTGTCGGCATAGACCTAGTGTTGACCGGACGGACGTTATATGCAATTTCTTCACGTTTTATTAGTCTTTTTAGTTCATATTATATTAGTTTTGATATAAAACAATACATATACAATAAGTATAGGTATTTATGAGGATTTTATCAATGTTGCCACACATTGCTCATGTATTAGGGTCGTCACGAAGATATATTTGCGATTTTGAAAATGACGTTTTGCGTTTTTCGCCAGAATTTTCAACTTCAAAACGTGCTTACAACTGTCATATCACACATACAACAACAAAAAAAACACGATAATATTCACTATTCACTCCTTTATTTAGATGTGCAAAAATTATTTTGATATCAATTAAAACAAAAAAGTTATGACGTTTTCAAAACACCCACCATCAATAACGCAAATTTTCCAAAAAATAAGTCAGGCCCTGGGGGAAGTTTTGTAATTTTAAGCCAGGGCTCTAAAGGTTAAGTAATGAAAAGAATTGTAAAATCTGAATGTCCAGCTACCCTCCATTCCAAAACAGGTCTACGAGAAATGTTTTAAACAATGGCCGGATCTCTGAAAGAAGTGTGTGCAGTCCTATGGAGAATATTTTGCAGGGATTGTGGGTTTAAAACTTTCAGGTATTTGTACTTTTCAGTTAAAAATTGAAAAAGTTTATTTAACAGCTCTTGTATAACTGGTTGTCATGGTCACTGGTTGACATGTGCTGAAAGATAGGTTTGGATTTCATATTACAAGGTGTTTTTCATTTAGCAAGCAAGACAATGCAGGGAAGATGATCACTTCCCTGTGCCAGCAAGTACAGGGACATTTCATTCACTAAAGATGAGTGAGTTATTTGCTCTTACACATGACAAAATAAGCAAAAATATCAGAAGGTTGTATAAGAAAGACATAATTTCAACTGACCCTAACAAAGGATTCCAAGGTCTTGCCAAATAATCTCTGAAACTCTGCTTTAATCTGTTTCATGTCCACTTCACATCTGCTCACAATGATACGGATTAATGTCCTATCATCAGTGCCCAAGCCCTGCAGACAGACAACCAACAATTTACAATTATTATCATGTAGACAGGCTTCTTTTGCTGCACTGCTGATAAACAAGTGAATATATATTCTTATTTAGATACACAACTCTTATGTCATTAATTTTTTACAATTTCAAGTTTGTGAATGTAGTGCTTATGTAGTTACTAAAGGTAAAGGTAGGTCCCATGGCATCTGCCATCGGGGATGAAGATATACTCTTCATGTACTAAGCCGCAGCAACTATTAGGTGGGGTGGCCAGTTCCCTTCCTTGCTGTTTTTTACCTTCTCTAACTCATGCGTCAGGTACTCATTTACAGCTGAGTCGACTTAAGCATGAGTCGACTCAGATGGTCGTGTCAAGTGAGAAATCACAACCTAGATTGATTTTTTTAATGTCCGGACGTGGTTTCGAACGCGGAACGCTGTAACCAGATGATAGCGAGCAAGCTCACTATCCATTAGGCTATCGCACTCTGTAGTTACTAGGTGAGTTGAAATGAAACCCGTCCATGTTATGTCACCTATGCAAGCACTTGAGGAGGGTGAAGGCATTATCACTGATGTAATATGTACACATTAATGGACAAATGGTCAGGTGGTCATTCTCTTCGCATGCTTAGTATTCTGTGCAGGTAGTCGACAACATGGCCCGTGTGATAACATTCATCAAAATTTGACCAATGAGTAGTTATTCAGTTTCTTACAGCCGAAGGATATCGATCAACCAAGATTCATCCAAGGATACAGGCACTGTACAGTGGAAAATGTGTTTCAAAGACAACAGAGAATGATTAAGCAAGATTGTTTTAGAATGAGTGACAGGTAATGAATGATCTTCCGCTGTTAGGTCAGGCAAATTTCTGCAGGACAGGTTATGCTTACTGCCTTATTTTGACCAAGAAGGACTCTTGTTGGTGGAGAGTCTAGTGTGAGCATGAATGCTATCGACTACAAGAACACACTGCACAAGTAGCATATAGTCATCAAGAATAAGCAACCTGGCATGCTGTCAGGCTGTGTCATTATGTTTCACAACAATAATCACCAGCATGTTGTGAAAGTTTGGTCTTGTCACAATAGCACATGCCAGACCAGGCTGCAGATGATTCTTTAAACATTCCTACCAAATCTTTCACTGTTCTCTTTGAAACACATTTTCCACTATACACTGCCTGCATTCTTGGATGAATGTTGGATGGTCAACATTTTACAGCTGTAAGAAATTGAAGTACTGCTCGTTGGTTAAATTTGGATGGATTCGTTATCACTCCGTCCATGTTATCAACTGCCTGCGCAGGATACTAAGCATATGAAGAGAATGGCCATGTGATCATTTGTTTATCGATGTGCACTTATTACATCAGTGATGACATCTTCACCCTCCTCATGTGTTGGTATAGGTTTCATTTTAACATGCCTCGTATGTTTGGGCAGTGATTACTTTCTGGTTTAGGCAAGAGCCAGTTTACAATGAAAAAAGGAATGCTGTGGTAGGATTACTTGAACTTCAATATAACAAAGATATACTCACATCTATGACTGAAAGAGTAGTGTAAGGAATAGAGAGATTATGAGGGAAGCTGATCACGACACCAACAAATCTAACGGTCTATGTCTATAATGTCTCTCAACACGTTACTTGTGATTGAGGTTATCTTCGTGTGCCACTGTTAAACAGCCATTTCAGTATCTTCTTCTTCTATGTTCATTCTCAAACTCCTGCAGATTAGCAGGATGTAGTTAAGAAAAAAGAATGTGTTATGTCTTGGTTTACAGCTTGGCTGCAATATCTGTGCCTTTTGGTCAGACTAATCTGACTTTAGCATAATTTCAGGTCATTTTGATCCTGTATAGGATGGGACAGCCAAACACACCCCCAGAACCTCCTTAGTCACCTCTTATGACATGTACAGGTAACAGTATCACTATTCTTAGCTTTTCTTTCAGGCCCCAACAACACAAAGGCAATTTAAGTTTGAAACGTAATGTGTGAAATTAAAATTTATATTTCATTTATACAACCAAGTCATTTTACCTTCATTGATTGGTACAGTCTATCTGCAAAGTAGCCATGTTTGCTCCTGATCATCCTAACTGAAAACAAAAATAATCAGAAGCAACATTTGTTGATGTCTAATGTAAGGTAAACTCATTAGTCACAGACTATCATGGATCTACACAAAGGTCTGTTAAGTATTATCAGTTCCAATATTGACATTTTTTTTTCTCCGTTTGTTTGTTGGTTGAGAACCCCAGGAATTACGAGCGGTTAGCTCTTAATTCCTATGTGCAGTGGGGAGGTTTTTGAGCTTTCTTTCATACCCAGGAGGCTTCACCTTTTGGCTTGGTGCAATGCCTATTGGAGGAGCCTTCAACTCGGGATGGGGGGGGGGTGGATATTTTTTTTTCTCTGTTAAATTAGGCTGGTGCAAACTTCTCCCTATTGTTTTCTGTATCATCTTCTATAAATTTTGCTAATTTTCATGTACTTTATACCATCTAATGACATGCCCCAAAAAATGATGACAGCTCTTTCTGATTCTGTAGTGAGTTTTATCTGAATAAATAACTTTAAAGACGGAAATGAAAAAAAAATTGCTATTCTGAATGTTTAAAACAAAGATCTTACCAACTGTTAGCATTCCTGTGCTGAGGTCACCTGACATCTCATTCTTGATAGCCTGCTCTATGTCATGCTTAGCAATTTGACCATACTCAGCAAATACAGCCCTACACTGATCATAACTCTGGGATGCCAGTATCATATTGAAGGTATTCTCATCAGTACCCCATCTTTTCTCACCAGCTTGGAGTAACCTCTGTGACAAAATGGAATGCGCACAATTTAGAAAGGAACAAATGGGTAAGGAACCTTGAATCATAGGGATAGAGGCCAGCACACTACCAGGTTCCCAGAAGTGGTGCTCTTTGCTCTAAATTATCCATTATCATTAAGTTGAAACCCATGCAAGTGGATTCAGGTGAAGGTAGTATGTAGGGTTCAAACCCCATCCTTAGGAAATAACAACAATATGGCATTTATTGTTACAAAACAAGTAGAACAAAATATGGTATATCACAGGGGTAAAAATCATCAAAAACCTACAAAAAATGAAGTGCAAAGCTCCTTTTAGGCATCACCTCCTCTCCAGATCGTCACAACTACGACCCTAGTAGTATCAGATCTTTCATTACCATGACATCCTGCATCATCACCACCCATACCTCTCAGCGTATGTCTTCTACAAACTTCTTAATTCTTTATGACAAGTACAATGGATCCACATAACAACAGAAATACTAATATAAGTCAATGTGTTTGGCCATTGGCATAAATCAAACTGTGACAAAACACATTTCCATTCTATGGACTACATCCTGCTGGAAATCTAGTAGGGCCATTGTCATGCTACAAGAAAGATCTAGCGAGAGTTTGAGAATGAACGCTGAAGAACAAGAAACCCTGAAGTTCAAGAAACCCTGAAGAAATGCACAACAATAGAGGCACTAACAGAGAAATCAAGGCTAGATTTGAAATGGCCTCGGCTGAAATGTCCAGATAGAACGTCACATGGAAAAGCAAGCTAAGTCCAGGAGTTTGTTTTTTCTGTGTTCAATCTCATACTCCTGCAGTTTAGCAAGATGTAGTCCTGAGAATGGAATGCGTTGTGTCATGATTTACAGTTTAGCTGCGATATCTGCGCTTTTCAGCCTGACACACCGGACTTCTGGATCACTTTGATCGTATATGGGATAGCCAACTCTACCCCAAAACCTTCCTAGTCACCTCTTATGACATGCATAGAAGATAAAAAGTGTTGCTATTCTTTGCTCTGCTATAGAGCCCGGCAACACTGTGTGAGCACAGTAGTGAAGATCAACTTATATAAATCTCGAATATTACCTATTTTTGTATGGATGTAAGAGGTGGACAATTAAAGCAAAAATAAAGAGAAAAATATAGTTTGTTTAAAAAAAAACAAATGTTACAGAAGAATATTGCGCATCAATTATACAGAACGTAAGACCAATTTATATGTAAAGAAACAAAATAAATGCTCTTGCTGGTCAAGAAGAAAATCTAGTAGCAGTGGTGAAATATTGCAAACTTGCATGGTTTGATAGGTGAGACTCCCACCGAAGACAGATGTGTCTGGCCATTGGCGCAAATAAAACAGCGACACAGCGCATTTCCATTCTCTGGATACATCCTGCTGGAAATCTAGAATGGATCATGTTCCTGCTACTAGAGAAATCCAGCAGGAGTTTGAGAATGAACGCTGAAGAAGATGAAGAAGATGGGGGAGATATGTTTCTCTTTCCAAGACTGTCCTGCAGGGGACTGTTGAGGGTAGAAGAAGAAGGTGAAAAGATAGTTATAGATCAATAATATCAATGACTAGACATGATTAAGTTTCTTGACACTCGAACTCTGTTCTGGCACATCTATGATTCTGAGGGATTATGGTTTGATGATGATAATAAAAATACAAACATTGTAAGCCTAAGTCAACAAAACGTATCTCTAATCTCTGAGACTAACAGCTCGACAATCTCTTCTTGCTGTGCTGGACCTGAAAGCTCAAGTGTTATGATCGGTAAGTGTGATGTTTCTTCCCAGAATTATAAAGATGATTCTTATAGCAAGCCCACGGAGAACGGTGGTTCTGGAGTTACTCAATATATTTAGGTCATTATACAAATGGAAGGTTTATCTGCTTACAGGCATGTAGAATATGTGTTTGTCATAGTACACTACCAAGGCAAGAGACAGAGGATGTTGGAAGTCCATTTCAGTCAACCTTTGTTTCAGAGATGGCATTTGATGATGAATGGATCTAAATAATGGTTCTATCAGTTTTACTTATATCAAAAAGTTACGGCGGATCATTTACCTTTAAACTAACTTTGCTAACAGACACAAGAGTATTAAAACAGAAATAGCACATTGAATAGTTAATATTTGATATAGTAAATGTTCTTTCGGTTTATTCAATACATACTTGAGCATCAGCTTTTGCTTTGTTTATGTCCACAGGCTGGTTTTCCTGTCTACCACCCTAAAATTGACAAACATATACAAAAACATAACATATTAAAAGGAAGAAGTGATAAATTGTACACATACTGAGAAAGCAAGAAAATTCTATAGCAAGACAGTCAATGACATGAAGTTCACAGGGAAGATGAAGACAGAGAAGACGTAGAAATATGTGGAGAGGATTGACCATGAAAGTCTGACAGAGTTGAAGCTTACATAGAGATGCTAATAATATTTGTTCATTTTTCTATATACTCAATATCACGCAAACAATAACATAATACCAACAGGAATTAATGAATTGATGATATATTAAAACTGAAAAAGTCTTCATGAAATAAATTATTATAGTAATTTATTTGATGTATTAATTAGGCAAAGGGGTGCAAAGGGAAGGCATTGCTCTAGGCGGACCCAGGGTTACCAGATAACCAAGATCCCAAAAGTACCTGCTCACGGTGCACCCTGGAAACAGAAAACAGCAACTCGAGCTGATTCTGGCTAAATCATTTGGGGATCATGTCCGAGAATGTGGAGGTAGCAGATGGAAAGAGATTTAACTGCAAAAGAGACAGACAATATCTCCGACACCATTTGCATCACCACATGCAGCGACACTGTCGACATACAGTGATGCCTGTTAGTCCAGTCAGAACATTGGAGGGGCGGCCAATGTAAAAGGCACGTAAAGGTGGTTGCATGGAGAGAAACAAATTATGTCATAATGAGTACAATGACACAATGAAAGGGCAGAACAGCGCCAGAGGGCAGCGCGAACTGCAAATAGAAAGTACAAAGTTCCTAGGAAAAGGGAACTATAAGCTCTGTTAGCTCGATACGAGCTTCTAGTTACCTGTGATGCTTATAAGCAGAGACCCAGACCCAATCGTGGGCGCGCGGAAAAGCAAGAAGACCGAAACCAACTCTAATGTCGAGCCTTCCTATACCGGAAACACACTTGCAGAGAGAAAGGGTTCAGTACCTGATGGGCTCAGGCGCTATTGATACAAGGTCGCTCAGCTCAAAAACGCCTTGCTCTTAAACTCGTGGTGTGAGACTCAACTTGTGCGAGGGGTTCACGATGTCCGTGAACTACGCCTCGGGTAGGAGGGCGAACGAGCCAGGGTCCAACTCTTCTGAGTTCTTCCTCATACGGAACCAGGCTCGCGGATGAGAAAAGGTTCAGTACCCGATGGACACAGGCAGAGTTCGTCCAATTGCACGAGATCGGTTTATAGATGGTGAAGCACCTCGTGCCAGATAGACGTGCTCGACAAGCGTCTTGGCGAAGAGGCACTACACACCAGCGTGGCTGGCGACAGAAACACAGGCTGTCACGGACTAGGGACCAAACTCGAAATAAAGGAATGACGAAAACGGATGTGCTGGACCTCGGACGTCCTGACCACAAGTGGCCAACCGTGGAGCAAATAATCACAGTTCAACTGTGGAACTTGCAGCACAACGTACTTCACGCTCCCTGGCGGAAATCACACGAAATATTCGTTGTGGTTATTTGAGAGCGAACGCTGAAGAAGAAGAAGAAATTAGGCAAATTATATACACAGATGTTTGTTTCTTTATTAACAGAAAAAAATAAAAATTACTCTGCTCAAATAAAAGTGTGTGGGTGATTAAGAAATGCATTTATGGAACAAAAATGTTTACTACAATTATTTTGTTAACGCAATATTTTTTTGAATACTTGCACTCACCACACTCATTGAGACCAACAACTTCCTGAAGTGTCCAGATGTTTCACTAATAATGTGATCCTCTAATTTACTGCCATAAACTGGAAGAGAAATGAAATTGGTAATAAATAACAAATTATGAAATGGACAAGGCTACAGAAATGCATTATGGAATTATAAACAGATGCAGCTGAATCTAAGATCATATCACATACTATCTCCGCATTGAAATGCAACGTTAATAAATCTTAAACATTTTCTCTTAGAATGGTGATTCAGTCAGACTTTATCTGCTTCTTATATAACTGTTTACCTCTTGCTGAGGGTTAATGTGAGCTAGCACACATTATAAAATGATTGCCAAGCACAACAGAGCATATAGGACAACTACTTCCAGTATGAGGATAGAGGTTGAAGCTGTTACTGAAGCTCTCCATTGGCTCCTGGGACTTATTTTACTAGGGTAGTTATACTCCTGATTCAAAAGATTCAAAACAGTCAGTGTCAGTGCATGGACTCTATAACCCAGTGTTTCCCAACGTGGGGCCCATGACTCACATGGGGGGGGGGGGGAATTTTACTGTTCTGGAGAGGGGGGAGGAAGAGAGAGGAGTACTAGAACTTTTGAATACTAAAATTAAAAATATATATATATATATATATATATATTACATAGTGCTGCATCAGAATTTAAATACTTTGGGCATCATTTTAAAAAAAGGTTGAGAACACTGCTATAGCCTGTTCTAACCTTCTGGATGTCAAATAGATTTAGTGCCCAGGACATGCTGGTTAATGCAGAAATTAGCAGAATGAAGCTTGAAAATGAGACTTTGAATGCACCTACAATCTATGAATTGAGAATTGATAAGAAAGACTTTTTACAGTTGCTTGGCGAGCACCTGTTGAATGTAGAGTATACTATAGATAATGTATCTAAGATACAATTGGGATCATTTAGTATTCAGTGTGACACAAGTAGGAATGGGCATCTTTGGGGTAGAATGAAGAATATGTTCAAGGAGCTTTTCCGACAACAGCACAGGTTCATTTCAGTTGTATAACTGAGGCAACACCCTGATTCATATAAGGTCTCAAAGGCATGGATGTGTAAGAGGGAGGGGTATGGATGCATGTTTAGTCCCCATAGAAAGGCATTCCAGTGCTCCAGCATCCTAAGATTACCATGTCCTGCCAAGAGCACAGCACACACTTCTGGTATCCCAGTATCATCACATCCTGCCAGGAGCACTGCACACACTTCTGGTATCCCAGTATTGTCACATCCTGCCAAGAGCACAGCACACACTTCTGGTATCCCAGTATCGTCACATCCTGCCAAGAGCACATCACACACTTCTGGTATCCCAGTATCATCACATCCTGCCAGGAGCACTGCACACACTTCTGGTATCCCAGTATTGTCACATCCTGCCAAGAGCACATCACACACTTCTGGTATCCCAGTATCATCACATCCTGCCAGGAGCACTGCACACACTTCTGGTATCCCAGTATTGTCACATCCTGCCAAGAGCACATCACACACTTCTGGTATCCCAGTATCATCACATCCTGCCAGGAGCACTGCACACACTTCTGGTATCCCAGTATCGTCACATCCTGCCAAGAGCACATCACACACTTCTGGTATCCCAGTATCGTCACATCCTGCCAAGAGCACATCACACACTTCTGGTATCCCAGTATCATCACATCCTGCCAGGAGCACTGCACACACTTCTGGTATCCCAGTATTGTCACATCCTGCCAAGAGAACAGCACACACTTCTGGTATCCCAGTATCGTCACATCCTGCAAAGAACAATGCACACACTTCTGGTATCCCAGTATTGTCACATCCTGCCAAGAGCACAGCACACACTTCTGGTATCCCAGTATTGTCACATCCTGCCAGGAGCACTGCACACACTTCTGGTATCCCAGTATTGTCACATCCTGCCAGGAGCACTGCACACACTTCTGGTATCCCAGTATTGTCACATCCTGCCAGGAGCACTGCACACACTTCTGGTATCCCAGTATTGTCACATCCTGCCAGGAGCACTGCACACACTTCTGGTATCCCAGTATCATCACATCCTGCCAGGAACATAGCACACACTTCTGGTATCCCAGTATCATCACATCCTGCCAGGAACATAGCACACACTTATGGTATCCCAGTATCGTCACATCCTGCCAGGAACATAGCACACACTTCTGGTATCCCAGTATCGTCACATCCTACCAGGAACATAGCACACACTTCTGGTATCCCAGTATCATCATATCCTGCCAGGAACATAGCACACACTTCTGGTATCCCAGTATCATCACATCCTGCCAGGAACATAGCACACACTTCTGGTATCCCATTATCGTCACATCCTACCAGGAACATAGCACACACTTCTGGTATCCCAGTATCGTCACATCCTACCAGGAACATAGCACACACTTCTGGTATCCCAGTATCATCATATCCTGCCAGGAACATAGCACACACTTCTGGTATCCCAGTATCATCACATCCTGCCAGGAACATAGCACACACTTATGGTATCCCAGTATCGTCACATCCTGCCAGGAACATAGCACACACTTCTGGTATCCCAGTATCATCACATCCTACCAGAAACATAGCACACTTCTGGTATCCCAGTATCGTCACACCCTGCCAGGAACATAGCACACACTTCTGGTATCCCAGTATCGTCACACCCTGCCAGGAACATAGCACACACTTCTGGTATCCCAGTATCGTCACATCCTACCAGGAACATAGCACACTTCTGGTATCCCAGTATCATCACACCCTGCCAGGAGCACAGCACACACTTCTGGGCCAACTAACTCATCATTCTTCTGTGTAAAGTTTTGACACATCTGCAGTTATGGTAATCTAGCATTCCCCACCAGCTTTTTTTGCCACAAAAGAAAAAAGGTGCAATGTCTGTTGTCCTGCATTTCTTTGTATTCCATGGGGATTATTTGATAAAAGACAGAAGTACGAAATTGAGAAAAGATGTGACAATGATGATTTTTTCACAGGTGACAGATTGTCAGCCTATCTTAGTTGCCTCCTACAACATGTCTGGAAAGAAGACAGTGGCCCTATTCTTTGCACCCTAAACAAGAAGATCCTGGCCCAAGTTGCCATATGTGTGATAAGTATGCATATACTTCAATATTTGCTTGGAGAGACTGAGCACCTACGGGTTTGCCCAGAGTACAGTGATGTTGTTGCATAATCAGTTTCTCCTTGCTATCCTTATTGTATGCCTTTTAAAAGTATTGATATGGATGAATGGATTAAATTGACTAGAGCTGCATTAGTGTAGTGGCTAAGTCACTCACCCACTGATCAGATGATCCAGGTTCAAGTTTATTCATCACTTATGATTTGCAAATAAACATGCTGGTTGTTGACCCAGCCACAAGGGAATGAATATCAGTACTCATGCTCTTTGAAGATCAATGAATTCATCAATGCAGACTATGTGCTGAAGACCAATCAATCAAGTGCCATGCTGAGTGGCGTCAGCAATCATGCTTCTCCACAACACTCAGTCTTTTGTGTTAATTTCAGTTGGTGACTTTTTTTTTGTACCACATTCTTCTTAAAAACCACATCTCAGTTACTTCCAGCTTATCTTGGGCACTTTTGTTTACTGTCCATGCTTTGCACCATAAAGAAGGATTGGCACAATATAAAATCCTAGCACTCGAACTTGTGTATGCATTGATATTACTCCATTGGATAGAATGTTTCATTTTTTGAAATGTTGATTTGGCCTGTGCTATCCAGTTCTTGATCTAATTGAAACACTGCATATCTGATGGTAAAATTGTGCCAATATACTAGATTTTATCCACTTGATTTAATTTTGCATCATTAATAGTAATACTGCATTTTAGCTGTGTGTATTTCTTTGAAACAACCATTACTTGTTTTCTTCTTAGGAAATCATTATCCTGTTCTTCTCTGTTTAGACTGAGGCCTTTGTTTTCACTTTCTTGTATTACCGTGTCTAACAGGGCTTTCAATTCTTCTTCAATAGTCTACACTGTTGATGTTCATTGTCTACAATGTAACACCTCCAAACCATATCCAGCATCCATTTATCTCTATTGTCTCCTAATTTGAAATCAATAACTCAATAAATAAAATGTTATGCCAAAAAAGCAAATACGTGCAGAAAAACCAGAAGTAATTAAAAAATGGCCAGGGTCCAGAGGAAATTGCAGAATTTTTGTCTGGGTAGCTACAGGTTAAAGATCTGTAAGCATCTAAGAAATGATTGCACAACAGACTTACGAAGTTTGTATGCTGCTGTGATAGCATGAATTTGTGCATTAGTCCTTGTACACAGGATTTCAATCAGGGCTGCCTCATCTGTACCTGCTCCCTATTTTGAAGAGAAATAAAAATATGTCACACAAAACCATATACATGTCAGTTTTATAAATGACGCTAATGAAACAGGCATACACTTGTATTATGGAAATTAAACATATAACTTTCCCAGAGTCACATTTTTCTTCTTTTTTATTTTGCATTTGTTCTCAAACTCCTGTAGATTAGTAGGGTACAGAGAACGGAATGTGTTGTGGTCACATTGTAAATAATAATTAATGCATATCCTGTATAAAATGTTTTTCAACTATTCTTGATGACTGAAATAAATTGTCAATAACTACAACTTGGCACAGATTGAAAGAAATATCACTCTAGTAAATTTTGGAGATATTTATCACATTTAAAAAAACAAAACAAAAAACTAGTGGAGCGTATGAATGTATGGCCAGAACAAGTGGCAAATAATGTAAATAAATACATTTTAAAATTGAAAAGTTTGTATGTTTTCTCCTTATTAAGACACCATTTTGTAGAAATGATGGGATTTTAACCAGGTCCATTCAGTTAGCTCCCATTCACCTTGCAACTTGATTCATTATGTTTTCTGAATTCGACCACATCATATCTCTAAATAAAATATGAGATTTTAGTCAAGACTTCCGTTAATCTCGAGTTACTATGAATATCGCACGTGTTTTGCCGGGGACCGAAAGGGGAGCAAAGAATAGCAACACTGTTTGCCTTCCACGCATGTCGTAAAAGGCGACTAAGGAGGTTATGGGATGGAGTTGGCTGTCCCATCCCATATAGGGTCAGTGACCCAAAGCCATGCTGAAGTCGGATGTGTCAGGTCGAAAGGCGCAGATATCGTAGCAATGCTGTAAACCATGATAACGCATTCCGTTCTTCGGACATCCTGCTAATCTGCAGGAGTTTGAGAACGAGCGCAGAAGAAGACTATGAATATGGACTGGTCAACTGAAACACAGACAAGGTTTCAGTATTACAATGACATTTAGATCTACTTGTAAACATAAATAACAAACAGAAACAAAGTTGCTTCAGGTGTAACATGGGTCATATAAAAAGAAAGTATACTGCTCTCTGGTTTTTATTCTATAACTCCTGGATGTTGGATGGATGAAAGTGGCACTCTGAAATGGCTGGGTAAAGTGTGGAAGTAGAGGGAGGGATCTGTAATTTTTTTTTAAAAACCACCCATGCTAGTCTGAGACTCATTTGGGGCAGATCTCACAAGAGAAAATAAAAAATGATGCTGTGAGATTGTGCCTGTCTGTATCTGTAATTCCTGGGAGCCATATCTCTCTCCTGCAGTCACTAGATATCTTCCTTAATAACACACCATTAAGGACAGACTTCAGATATAATTTATTGACTGCATGGCGTCATCCGGTTTAGCTGTGACAAAGTAAAAAAAAGCTGACATCATCACAACCCTAAGTGGGTCAAAGAATCGTGGTCGTATATTCTTTCCAAAATGATAATTTGAGCTTTCATAAAATGAAGGATGGAAGTGAAGACAATGCTATCTTTGAGAATGATGTCAACAATATACAAGTAGACAGGGGGACTCATGATATCCACCCTGATGCTCCCATTATTGAGAATGAAATTCACAAACTGTTTTAGAATACAGATAATGATTTCAACTTCAAAGAATTTGAATGACTTTTCATACTGGTAAGCCTAATTTTTTTTTTCACTGGTGCATATATTTGACGGTAATCTGTTTTATCATATTTATATTTCTTTCAAAGGTTTTTTTAATTTTTATTGCGTTCGTATATAAACTGAAACCTCTACATCAATAACAAAAAAAACATACAGAAATTCTCAGCTTATATTCGGTAATATACGGTATAATTTTATATATATATGCAGATACTGTTGATCAAACTGAGCAGTCAGCACAAGGTAGCCATGCATTGGATACCATCAAACTGTGAAATGCCTGGAAACGAGACGGCACATCAGTGGGCTAAAGAGGGTGCCACTCATGATCAACCAGATATGACAATAACTTATCATCAAAAGAAACATGATCAAAGCAATTAGAAAGCTAACACAAGATGACTACCAAATTATGAACAGACCACAACAAATTGTAATTCTATGTCTCAGAACAGGACACAACCAACACATGTGTACATGTAAAAGATTGGCGACATGTGTACATGTGGACAGACACCGCCTATTGCAGAGCATATACTCAAAGAGCATATATTTGACACGATCCTGATGCAGACACAGATTCGTTGGGCAGGTCATTTGGTGCGTATGCCAGACCATCGTCTGCCAAAGATACTTCTCTATGGTGAGCTAGAGAAGGGTATACGATCTCAAGGTGGCCAAAGGAAGCGCTACAAGGACTCGTTAAAGAACTCACTGAAAGCCTTTGAAATAGACCACGATACATGGGAAGAACTTGCACAAAATAGATCTACATGGCGTTCTAGAATAAAAAAGAGCGCATCATCTTGTGGGATCTATACTGGATCTTTGAAGAAAACGTTACAACCTTATCAAGTACAAGAGAAAAGGTTAAAGAGATTTTGCCTCCTTCATCTGTTGCATTTGTTATCAAACTTCCGCTGGTTGTAGTCTGGATGCAGTCCAGAGAATGAAATACATTATATCATGCTTTACAGCTTGTCTGTGATATGTGCACCTTTCAGCCTGACACATCCAGCTCAGTATGACTTTTGGGTTACATTGACTTATGGGGTAGGACAGCCAACTCCACCTCAAAACCTCATTATGACATTTATAGCAAGTCAGCGTTGTTCCTTAATCCCCTTTCAAGCCCAGAAACAAACGGGTGAAAATAATCATTAAATTTTATACTTATGAGCTCATATTTACTTTACTATAGGAAAGCATATAATATAATTATGTCGGAGTTATTATTCTAAAGTACAGTTCAATTTTTGGTACTAGATCTTACCCTCATGGCTCTGCGTAGCTCATGTGCATCTAACTCATCAGACTTCAACATAAGAGCAACAGCAGCATCTTCAAATCTGCCTCCAAGTTCACTCTTCAGATCACTCACAAGGTCCTGCAAGGTTTGTTACAAAGAATGCAATGACTCATCAACCTGCATAAAGAACTATCCACAAAGTTTCTACTATTCAGTTGCCAGGATTTTTTTCTATATGAATTCTACATCTATGTTCTGATACCAAAATCATTGCATGACATTTTCAAGTTTTATATTCTGACCCAAAAAAAACAAGAAAACAACAAAGCTGATTTGACATGATACCACTAACTTATGTGACCTGATAAGTGCTCAGTCCATTTTATTTAGCTTGAATGATTCTCAGTATCCAGTTAGAATCCATCTATCCATAAACCCATAACCTGTCAGGATCATTCATAGTGGTACCACATTGGATTCATCAACACACACACATACAGTCCTCCTAGTGGTACCACATTGGATTCATCAACACACACATACAGTCCTCCTAGTGGTACCACATTGGATTCATCAACACACACATAAAGTCCTCCATCAATTTCTAAAGCGGTACCACATTGGATTCATCAACACACACATACAGTCCTCCTAGTGGTACCACATTGGATTCATCAACACACACATAAAGTCCTCCTAGTGGTACCACATTGGATTCATCAACACACACATACAGTCCTCCTAGTGGTACCACATTGGATTCATCAACACACACATACAGTCCTCCTAGTGGTACCACATTGGATTCATCAACACACACATACAGTCCTCCTAGTGGTACCACATTGGATTCATCAACACACACATACAGTCCTCCTA
This sequence comes from Meghimatium bilineatum, assembly GCA_034231615.1. NCBI lineage: Eukaryota > Metazoa > Mollusca > Gastropoda > Stylommatophora > Philomycidae > Meghimatium > Meghimatium bilineatum. The sequence goes on along the minus strand of CM067321.1, from coordinate 56,097,744 downwards.
GTGGTACCACATTGGATTCATCGACACACACATACAGTCCTCCTAGTGGTACCACATTGGATTCATCGACACACATACAGTCCTCCTAGTGGTACCACATTGGATTCATCAACACACACATAAAGTCCTCCATCAATTTCTAAAGCGGTACCACATTGGATTCATCAACACACACAGTCCTCCATCGATTTCTATAGTGGTACCACATTGGATTCATCAATACACACATACAGTCCTCCATCAATTTCTATAGTTGTACCACATTGAATTCATGAACACTCACATACAGCCCTCCTAGTGGTACCACATTGGATTCATCAAGACACACATAAAGTCCTCCATCGATTTCTAAAGTGGTACCACATTGGATTCATCAACACACACATACAGTCCTCCTAGTGGTACCACATTGAATTCATCAACACACACATACAGTCCTCCTAGTGGTACCACATTGGATTCAAGAAGACACACATACAGTCCTCCATCGATTTCTATAGTGGTACCACATTGGATTCATCAAAACACACCACATACAGTCCTCCATCAATTTCTATAGTGGTACCACATTGGTTTCATCAAAACACACATACAGTCCTCCATCGATTTCTATCTTCAGCAATGTGGATGAGGAGAAATCTCAACCTGTCTAGTCTTATGATGTCTGTCCATTATTTTCTTTGTCCTCTTCTGCTTCTTTTACCTTCAACTGTTCATTGAAGTATCATTTTTGACAAGAAGTAATGTTGGCATAGATGTCCAAACCATAAAGTAAAAAGTAAAGTAACCCATAGCATTTATTAATGCCATAGGGGTGTGAGATGTTAGCGATCTCACATTTCAGAGGCTCTGCAAATGAGGACGGTAGCCATCTCCTCTCCCTCGCAGTCTTTACTTCCTGGATTAATCCGGCACCCATTTAAGGCTGGGTCAACCCTGGAGCCGTTGTGATCTGAAAAACATTTCTCTCTCAACTGGGGAATGAACCCAGGACCACTCATATGCGAAGCCAGTGCGCTAACGCGGCTCCACATCCAAAAACAAGTTTTCATCATTTCACTGTTGAAAGTAATACTTCTTGTGGTGGACCTGTATACTTCTCTTATTTTCTGACATACACATTCATTTTGTGCTCTTTAAAGGAAATGCGCAGAATATGTCATAACATTCATATTCAAAGGCCTGTGATCATCTCTCCATGTCTTCAATGAGTGTCCAAATCTTACTGTCCAAATACAGCAGGCATAATATGGCATAATGATGGCATAATATAGAAAACACTAATAAAGTTTTGTTTTCACTAACACTACTGTTAGTTGCTTTGTCAAATTAAGTTTGACCTTGACATAACAGCTAAAGCCATCTCCAGTCTAATCTTTAATTCTATTTCCAATTTTTGTATCACTGCATATGCAGATCCTAGGCATTTGAAAGCATTCACTTCCACAAGTTTAAGCCCATTCATCATGATGTTGGTTTGTACTTTTGCTGTGTCTCTGCTGTTCACCAAGATCTTGATCTTTTCAGTATTATTTCTATTCTAAACTTGTTGGCAATGTTGGTTATACATTCTCTGCAATCTTTATATCAATCTACCCCACACTCTCTTACCCATATAGTGCTCTTAAAGGGCATGCAGTAAGTCATGCTTTGTAGATAATATTAAATTTCCAGTAGAAAAAGTGTGTCCATAGACCTAGAGAAACTCTACGAAGAACCATTAATAGAGAAGGCATGTCAATGAACCTAAACAACACGCAACAATTGAAAGACCTGGCAACGCAAAGACAGAAATAGAAAGCTATGGTTTCTGCCCTATGCGCCGCCTATGGCCCTGGAGGAACATAACATAACATAACATATAAGACAAAATTCATACTTTGCAAATACCTTATTAACTACAGAAACAATATCTCATTAGCCCATCACAGCCAAGATCATCTGGTTTTTGTTGAATAACAAGATAGTTACAGACAAAATGTCAGCTGCCTCTATGAAATACTTTGGAATCACATTTGATACATGTCTTTCTTTTAAGACACATGTCAACAATGTCATACAGAAAACTAAGAAGGGCATTTATCTATCATCATTTTCACTTGTGCTGTTAAGCATCATGGGGGAAAGTTAGAGTTAGAGTTGTCTGTCTTTGACCATGTAGGTCACACTGACCATGGTCAGCCCGCATCTCTTTAAGAAGAGTATCAGTGCAATTAAAGTCATGGCATTGGCAGAGATGCAACAGTGGACACTTTTTGTTGATGCAAGCAATGGTATTCTGTTATGGACTGTAGTCTGGCATTACTCACTGTTGTACACACAGGTTGATAGGCTGGAGAGAGTCGAGAAAAAGGTCATGAGGGCTGGTTTATGATTTCCAACTGGAAATCTTGTAGGACCACTGTCCTGTTACAAGAGAAATCCAGTGGGAATTTGAGAATGAACGCTGAAGTTGAAGAAGAAGAGGTAGGAAGAGGCTGTAAATAGATGGAAATAAATATAGAAAGTCCTTGACGAATGTTGTAATACAGCTAGGAAGAGTGTTGCGATTGGGCTGCACATAAGATAAGAGGAAATGATATAAAAACTCATAGAACAGTACTTGAAGCAAAAAGATATAATTATTTACATAGATAGCTCAGCAGTAAGTAAAATAAACAAATGCTGATGGGGTTTCATAGCCTATAAAAATGGCAAGTAAGTGGTAATGAAATCTTCTTCCTATCCATCACAATATTGAGCATGATAATGAAGATAGAGGCAGGGACAGCGATTTTCATCAGCTAATGATACAACCATCAACACCCAAAGTTTGTTTGTTTGTTTTGCGTTCGCTCCATTGTAACCAGCACGGATATCCGTGCGATTTCCGCAAGTGGAGCGTGATTATGTTGTGCCACTGTTATGCGCCTTGTAGGCCTAGCACATCCGATTTCGGCATGCCTTGACAATTCGGGTGGGCTACCCTAGCCTGTGACAGCCTTCCTATCTGTCGCCAGACGGTGAATGTGTACTGACTCTATGCCGAGACGGTTTGTCTTTCACGTCTGTCCTGCACGAGGCGTTCCGCAGTCAGTGAACATGCCTCGTGTAATTAGACGTATTGTGCTCGTGCTCATCGTATACTAAACATTTTCTCGTCCTCAAGCCTGGTTCCGGTTTAGGAAGAACTTGACAGAAGAGTTGGGCTCGGGCTCGTTCGTCTTCTTAGCCGAAGCGTTATTCACCAACTTCGTGAGCCCCTCGTCCAGGTCTGAATCTGTACACATATTTAGGAAAGTTAGGAACCTGTGCTTTGTTCTAGAACTGAACAGTGCTTGTCACCTCGGACTGCTATGCCTGAGCCCATCGGGTACTGAACCTTTTCTCTCCGCGAGAACGCTTCCGGTATAGGAAAGACTCGACAGTAGAGTTGGGCCCAGGCTGGGATCACTGGTAACTAGAATCTTGTCTCGAGCAAACAATGCTTCAGTTCCAATTTCATCGAACCGTCTTCCATGCTTTTTACACATGACGCTGCCCTCTAACGCTGTGCATCTTTGTCAGTGTACTCATTGTTCTTTTATTTTTATTGGAACATCTGCCTGCTTCGTACCGACTACGTTAGCCGCCCTCCAATGCTTCTACCAGACTTTCTAGCTTCACTGTGTGTCGACAGTGTTGCTGCATGTGTTGGCACAGTGGTGTCGGAGTTATTAACTGTCTTTTTGCAATCAATTCTCATTCCATCTGTTACCTCCACATTCACGGACACGATCCCCAAAAGGTTTAGCCAGAATCAGCATTAGCCGCTGTATTTCTGTTACCAGGGTGCGCCACAAGGAGGCACTTTTGGGATCTTGGTTATCTGCTAACCATGGGTCCGCCAAGAGCAATGCGTTCCCTTTGTACCCCACCCAAAGTGATTCTAACAGACTGCCAGAGCATGCTTCACAAGATAAGAAAATGCATGACAATAAGAAAAGAGGGGGACACTTCTCAACAACGCCTAGAGCATCACATGGATCTACTGTTCTCATCAGGTGGGAGTCAGGGGCAACCAAAAATATGACACATGGATAAGTAAAGGTAAAATGGATGGTGCATTGATGAGAACAGACCAGGCCAAATTCATTAGAGCAGACATAGATTCACTACAAAATTGTGAAAAGGATTCTGAAAAAAAAGACAAAGTTCCAAGAATGATAAAGACGGGAGTGAACAGGAAGCGGGGAGAAAGTGCATCCTCACTGGAAATACCAGAAGAACCGACAACCAACAACTGACTGGGATAATGAACTTATATACTTTTAGATAGCTGAAGGAATGGCAAGCAGAGTATTTATGGAAATAACAAGAAGAGCATTTATGGAAATGACAAGAAGAGCATTTATGGAAATGACAAGAAGAGCATTTATGGAAATGACAAGAAGAGCATTTATGGAAATGACAAGAAGAGCATTTATGGAAATGACAAGCAGAACATTTATGGAAATGCCCTTTGTGCAGTGATTCTGGTTCCTAATCTCTAATCTTCTTCTGCCGTATTAATTCTCAAACTCCTGCTGGATCTCTCTTGAAGCAGGACAATGATCCTACTAGATTTCCAGCAGGATGTAATCTAGAGAATGGGAAGGTGTTGTGTCGCCGTTTTATTTTCACCAATGGTCAGACACATCCGTCTTCGGTGGGGATTCCTAATAAAAAATTAAGCAATATACCTCAAAAGATATATGCACACAAAGTCTGTGAATTGTGGAATAAAAATACAATGTTGTCTCTCTGTTCCTGTCCCTATCAGTGTCCAGCACCAAGATTATAATATAGTGGGCAGCTTAGGATAAAGATCAAGTTTTATGATTGATGTTCTATAACTCTAATCAACTTTCCTGCATCAAACATAGCATTGTGTCATAGCATAGGGTGTGTCATAGCATTTTGAGATCTCATAATAATGAGTCGAGGCAAAAAATGTTCAAGTATTGTAAAGTAGAACTTGTAGTAAAATTTTGTTTGCATTAAAATTTTTTTTATCTACATTGGGTGAAATCAGCTGGTGCAAAACTTGCCTATACTGATGACTGAATATATCACTTTGCCATATTGAGCTACCCAAATGGCAGTTGCTAGCTTAAGCTCTGGGTAAAGCTCTCCATTGTAAAATAGGATACAAGAGATCTGCTGCTCATAATTTCTGGGGATCTACGTAAGAAACACAAACAAACTAGCTTATAAGATTGTCTTATTAAATATATGATCTTATGCTGTTCTCTCACGTTATGTTTTATGTAAGTAAATAAAGTACAAATATAATACTTGCAGAGCAGCATCATCTTGCTGTCTGTTCATAGCCATTTTTGCATCACATCTTGTACTATTTCTAAAAATTATCAAACCACTGGAATATAGCACTTACCCGACCAAAGCAAGTCTTGTACATCAGTTTAATTTGTTGTCTTTGGTCACAAGAACGATTACCAAGAACATCTATTATTGCTTTCTCATCCGTACCTTGAAAGCAAAACAAGAACAATGTGCTTATTTTAATAGACAACTGTCAGAATGAACACCATTAGCTATCTGCTGGAAGAGATTGAACCCAAATGGGTCCCAGAGTGGAATTATATGAGTTCTGTTACATAACACAGTCATTGTACCTGTTAGCATGAAATGAGTATAGGAAACTAACCAGATTTTATACCACATTTTTTTTATTATATACTTTGCAAATAAATATTTTAAATTTCATATTAGCTTCTTGTATACAAATTTTCACATTTATACTTCCTTTTATTATATACTCGCAGTAGTGTAGTGTTAAGTCACTCGCCTGCCAACCAGCAGACTCAGATTTCAAATTAACTCCTTATATGTGGCCTGAAAGTAAAATTACTTTAGCAGCTCACAGCAGCAAGGAAGTAGAGATATCAAGGCACAAGCTCTGGGAAGGCTGACTATAAGCGGTTTCTGGTCATCCACTGACTAGGAAGCTAAGCATTCATGGGAAAATCATGTGTTATGACATCATCATCATCATCAAGTGCCGTCTCCGCAACGAAGGTTGGCTGCAACGTATCTCCAACATCTGTCTCTTGTCTTGGTGGTGCACTCTGCTAGACTGTAACCTGTCCATCGTGTAATGTTACTCTCCCACTTGTATCTCTGCCTACCTCTTGCTCGCCTCCCTTTGACTTTACCCTCAAGTAAGGTCTTCAAAAGGGTGTCATGTCTTTTAATGTGTCCAAAGTATTTTATTTGCCTGATCTTTATTTCTCTTAGTAGTTCTTTCTTCATATTAAGTTCTTTAGCACCTCTTTATTTGTTTTCTTCTCTTTCCATGATGTTCTCCTTATTTTTCTATATACCCACATTTCAAAGGCATCAATTTTGTCTTCTAATTGTTTATTTAGTGTCCATGTTTCTGAGCTATACATTAATATGGAATAGATGTAGCATTTTATAATTCTCATTTTTAACTTGTTTGTAATTTGTTTAGATATTAATAATTTCCTCATGTCATTGAAGGTACTTTTAGCCATTCCTATTCTCTTTTTAACTTCTGTGTTATGACACTAGTTCATAATTCAGTTTACCTCTACCATAACCTATTATAATGTCTACTTTAATTATCACATGATATGTCCTCACATGAAGGATTGTGTGCATCGATCTCAAGAAATTGTATATCTTTCCTGTTATAGCTGGAGGAGCTCAACCTTTGATTATTATCAAAGGTATAGAGAATTGGCTGCATTGTACTCAGGTTTCCCAATATGGTACTCAATCCCTCCCATTGAAGCAACATGCCACATGTCAAGAGTACCACTCATTGGCATATAACTGTAGCTTCAAGCGATAAACCCCCAGGATCTCGGAAAAAATGCACTTGTAAATAAGACGTCACAACCTGGTTTTCTACTAGGCATAAATTTTCTCTCACTCACCTGTCCATTGTAACTCTGTCAATTTCTCCATCTTCGTTGCTTATATAGTGAGGATGGCGATTTTCTTGATAAAGTCTTTGAGATGATTGATTTCTTTCGTAGAAGATTATACCCTGATATCATTTTTTCCTCAGGTTTGCTTCATGTCCATAAATTCTGTCACCACAAATACCTTGACTAATACTCATAATGCTTATAGAGTCAAACATATCTTACCTTTTCATGCTAGAACTACATGGTGCATAACAGTAGCACAAAATAATTCACGCTACCTGGCAGAAATCACACGGATTTTCATGCTGGTTATCACAGAGTGAACGCAAACAATGCCCAAAATGATGCCCATATGCCCAAAATGAACAAGATGCATCAGAGAAGTTTTGATGAGAGATTTTCAAACAAAGTGGGGCACAAATTTTGAAATGAACTAAAGGAACTAAAATTTGTGCATAATGATGATAATAAAATAATCCCTTTAGTTATGAGAAGGTAGCTCTTGACAGTCATTTACCTAACAACAGCATAGGCTCTCCTCAGTTGAGTAACCAAGTAAAACTCAAAGGCATAAGGTTTATTGTCTCAAAGGCATAGTTGTGTTAGTAGGGAAGGTTTATGAATGCATGTTTAGTCCCCAAAGGGAGAAATTCCAATGTGGCAGTATACCATGATCAGTGATCATGGAAATATGCACGATGTAGGTAATTTGGGTACCAAATATAACTTGGAAAGTGACACTGAAGTTCCTTTGTTAGATATGCCTAATTTTTCCGGCAAGGAGGAGAAAATTTGTGGTGCTAATTGTGATATCACGAATTTCGGAGTGATGTCGTTTTTGGATTAGAAGTTGAGAATTTTGTAGAAAACGTTGGACCTCTACATAATCTTTATAAGAGTGCACACGTTATGAATACTTTAGTCTCATTGTCAATGAGAAATTTTATCAATCTGCAGCGGATTAAACAAATCTGTTATGTAATATACTGCAAAGAACAGCAATGAAAGAAGACATGTGTTGAACATCAGTAATTGCTAGTGAAATAAAACATGTTTTTTTTATATTTATATTATGATGGGCCTCATATTCTGCCTGAGTATGGCATGTATTAAGAGTACAGATGACAGGTTCAATGTTTCAGGAATATCCACCTGTTTGCGAAAAAGGAGATTTTAGAAAATATCTCAATATTTTTGTCTCAATATGACTCAGCAGCACCCCCAAGATAAAACAAAGATTTTCCCCAAATTATGTTGAGTGTGACAGTTTATTTATAAAAATATATAAGCATTAAATTATTTGTATACAGTTTCACACAAGATTATTTTTTTTATTGACAATTTGAAGGAGCTGTTCCCCTTGTCTTAGTGATGAGGGAGTGACAACAGGGAAATTTCATAATGGTAAAAGAGTTAGTGAGTGAATGGACTGCTTAGCATTGGCATGGAAGGGCTCAACAATGCCATTTAATGGCACAAATACCAGGGACAGAGAGCTAAACCATGATCATCTACACCAGCAGGTATGACAACTGTAAAGAAGAGTGTGGAAACATGCAAGACATTTACACACCTAAGCCTTTCATTGCTTTCCTAAGTACTTGTACATCTTGTTCCGCATTGAAATTTGGGAAAGGTTTGAGAGTTCCTTCCTCCTGTTCAATAATATAAATATATGAAAAATTATACATCTGAGAAATATCCAATTGTAAATTGACATACAAGAAATTGCTGATTTTGCTAGTCTTTGGAAGTTATTAAATTGATATAGTTATTATTTTTTTTAAATATGTCTAATTATGCGAGACTAGCTTACTGGCAGCGGAACACCTCGAACGAGATTGATGTAGTCGACCCAAGCCTAACTCGCTAATTACCACCACCTCTGAGACTGCCACCCAGGGACTTGTTTTGTCCTGTAAAGTCCAAGGGCACAGTGGGTCGAAAACCGTCACTGTATAGAGTCGATACACGTCCATCGCCAAAGACTGTCACAGGTTAGGGAAGCCCACCCAAATTAAAGGCCTAAACAAATGTGCAGGACCTTTGGAGGTGCAAATAACACAGCTATGATGTAAATTGGCTGCACAATGTACTTCCCTCTCACTGGTGAAAATCACAAGAATTTTTGTGCTGGTTATCAGAGAGTGAAGGCGTGGTGCAAAGGGAACGCATTGCTCTTGGCGGACCCAGGGTTAGCAGATAACCAAGATCCCAAATGTACCTCCTCGCGGTGCACCCTGGTAACAGAAAACAGCAGCTCGAGCTGATTCTGGCCAAATCATTTGGGGATCATGTCCGAGAATGTAGTGGAAGCAGATGGAAAGAGATTTGACTGCACAATGTACTTCCCTCTCACTGGTATCTCCGCCACCATTTGCATCACCACATACAGCAACACTGTCGACATACAGTGACGCCTGTTAGTCCAGTCAGAACATAGGAGTCAATGTAAAAGGCACGTAAAAGTGGATAAAACAAATATATGTCATAATGAGTACAATGATACAATGAAATGGCAGAACAGCGCTAGAGGGCAGCGCGAACTGCAAAAGAAAAGTGAAAAGGTCCGAGGATAGGGGAACTATAAGTTCTGTTAGCTCGAGACGAGCTTCTAGTTACCTGTGATCCTTATAGGCAAAGACCGAGACCCAATCGCGGGCGTGCGGAAAAATATGTCATATTTTATGACCTATAAGACCTAAACCAACTCTGTCGAGTCTTCCTATACCGGAAATATGCTCGCGAAGAGAATTTAAAATTATATGCATATTCTTATAAAAACATACATATTAGTAATAATTACTGAAATTTAACACCCCCATTTGCTGCATTATGATTTTTCTATAAAAGAATTCAGAAGTAGTGATAAACTACTTTGCAATCCAGTTATAATCTATATACATGTTTTCTCTTCCTTTCAGCTAGCAGAAAGCTAGTGTCAGAGCACTTTCACAATAACTTTGAAAGTTATTCAAAATATCCCATAATTTAAGAAAGTCATAACATTTTTTCTAGACGGGTTAAATGAAAATAAACCATGCTGGGATTTAAAATTCTATACATTTGGTGTGTGAATAAAGTGTGCTAACTACTATATTATGTTAATTTTGAAAGTATTCATATCAACTCAATATCACTCACATGGATTTTGTATGAAGCTTGTGTTCCATATCCTCCATGCTGACCCCCTTGTGAGGCAGGGGTTCCATATCCTCCATGCTGACCCCCTTGTGAAGCAGGGGTTCCATATCCTCCATACTGACCCCCTTGTGAGGCAGGGGTTCCATAGCCACCAGCAGATGCTCCATAACCTCCAGCAGTTTGTGCATTTGGAGCTCCATAGCCTGGCTGAGATGCTGGAGGAGCTCCATACCCAGGTTGAGATGGTGGGGCACCATACCCACCAGCATGTGGGGCACCATAACCTGCAGCAGGTGCTGCACCATACCCTCCTGTAGATGGGGCACCATACCCTCCCGTAGATGGGGCACCATACCCTGAAGAAGGAGCACCATAAGGAGAAGGAGCACCATAACCTCCTGCAGGAGCTGGATTGTATCCAGGTGCTGGAGCTGGATAACCTCCTTGTTGAGGATAACCTGGTTGTGCTGGGTAACCTGACTGAAAAACAAAAACAAATGTTTACTGAGATCAAGGTTAAAAACACACAAAAATTATACGTTTGATCACTTTCAAAGCTATACTAGAACAGTGTTTCTTAATTTCTTTCTTACCACCACCTAACCCTAACCCTTTCATATAATTTTATAGACGAATGTCCCCCAATGATGTCTGTAAATATGTCTTCGGTATGAGGGGAAGGAGTTTAACCAGTACTTGAAATAAAAAAATCATATCATTTTTTGGTATCTTTTCTCCTCCATAGATCATCACTTTATCTTGATAGCCTCATTGAAAAATCATTTTCACACATAAAGAACAATGCCAAAAAAAATTTTATGAGGGCAAGCAATTAATCTGCATTTAAAGTACTGACATTTTTTTAATGGCAGCTTTCTTTTCTCATGGATGAGGATATAAATTATACAAACAACATAATTTATAAAAACTCTCCGCCAGACTCACTGAAAAAAGGTGCTAAAATAAAAAAGTTTCCAAGATAAAACAATAACAAACATATATTGAAGGCTCAAGCACTTTCTCCTGTTGGGTGCTACATTGAGTTTACAGAGTGAATTTCCAGGTTTAACTGCACCTTTAAGCCAATGTTTGCTGCTATTTACATGTTTTTGATTATTTTCATTTTAATACAGTTAAAAATTGTTTATTTCTTCTTCTTCTGCGATCAGTTTCCTATGCTCATAAGTCTATACAGGAAGGTGGGCCGCCTCCATGAATTCAGTCGTCAGCAGGAGGTCCTCACGGTTGCCCCACACAGCATCACCAAAAATTGTTTACAATTTTCAACAGAAGCTTGCAACTAGTTTCAATAATCCTAGTTGGGCTCAGGTTTAAGATAAAATTCAATTAATATCAACAGAATATTACACCTCTTATTTTAATGTATATAAAAAGTGTAAGTACTTTCAAAATTTGTTTATGAATCCATAAACATTGCTTGAAGCATGGATCGCTAGGGATTCAAGACAGAAATGTCATTGTCACAAGAAGAAACTATTGCACAGGTAACCACAACTGATTCTTTAGTTATAGGAGTGTATAAACAGTGGGAGTACATGAAAAACTATATGCAGTGCACCATTACTCTGGGCAGGCAGTACAGAACATGGTACAATGGGAAAGTAGCACTTGAAATATCACAGCTTCTCTGATTCCTGGTTAAAAAGTCAGGAGTGGGGCTTTACTGCCAGAGCCAGAGTAGTAGTAAAGCACATTGTATGCAGCTGCTATGCTTACATGAGAACAAACTGAACATGATAATGGAAATTGAAGTACCCAGTAGTTACAGTGTGACTAAAATGGGTTTCCTGCACCAAAACATTGGGGGCTGTAGTAGTCACAGACTCACAGTCCATGCTTAGAAAGATTGAGAATGTGTGGCTGACATGAGTGGGTTGAGTACATTGCATATTTTCTGTTTCTGATCTTCAGAGAATTCTGTAGATTTATTGTATTGGACATGTAGGAGTCTGTGACAATGAAAGAACTGACACATTGGCTTCAAAAGTAAAATAGTAGGGGAATTAATTATGGACAAGAATGACATAGCTGGGATTTTGTTCCCTACAGAAACGGTGTGAAGTTGGTTGAGAAATTTTCAGTATATTCCAGTCACATCGAGCATGAGTATGGAGATAGAGATTACAGCAGCACTTAATTGATTGATAACTGATACATCAACACACTCCGTAATACTCACAGACTCTCAAAGTATGCTGCGCAAGATAGAAAAGTACATGCTGAGAAAAGAATGGTAGGACTTATTGAACAACTCAATTGTCCAGAGCATTACATGGATATACTGCCCTGGTCATGCTGGGGTCAGAGGAAACGAGAGAGCTGACTTATTGGCAGGCAATGCACCATAGACGGATAGACGGCACAATGCTGAGAAGAGATAAAGCAGACTTGATCAAGGAAGTAATAAATTCATTTCAAGATGAAGATGATGTCACTGAGGCTGAGAACGTACACATACAGAGAATGTCAGAAATGGGAGTATCTAGAGGGGAGGGAACAGTAAATTTTTTGGAAAGTCCAGAAGATCACGCAATCAATACCTGACTACTCTTGAGTCTACACACACTGGGATGGCTGCTGGAATGTAGGGCGGAGCACTTATTGGAATGCCCCACGTTCCGTGCAGCCAGTTTCTAATCAAGAATGACATATGATCTTTACATTAGCATTTTCTAAATAAATAAGGGCATGAAGTTGAAAGGAGATATGATATTGCTATGTAAAGTATTTTGAATTACTCCCAGGGCAAGCAGAACAGGACAATTGGGGTGGGGGGGGGGAGAGAAGAGGATCTAAGGTGTGTGTATCCAGTAAGCTACAGGAACTATCAGCATGCAAACTCTTCATCATGTGCTGGAAGAGACTGAGCACTATGACTTTTCCCAGAGTGCATCAATGTCAATTCAGAAAACTAAACTAAAACAAATAATTGTTTTTTGCACTTTCTTGTGCTCAATGATCCTTAAAGTTTCCCCGTCCCATGACCTATATCATCCCTAAACGCTGCATCACCCGCTCCCCCTGAAGTATCTAAATCCCTCCACCAATGTGTGATGTTGTTTGCCCACTTTGAAAAACCATGTCCTAGAAAAAACAACAGATGATGATAATGAAATAATCCCTTTAGCTGTGAGCAGGTAGCTCTTGACAGCAAATAGCATAAAAGCTGTTTAAAAGCCGTAGAACATTGACTTCACTGTACTCGGTTTCCCATATGTACTCCGTCACTCTCAACAAAGCGGCACTCCACCATCCGAGAGTACCACTCATAGCACGTAACTCTGTAGCTGAAAGTTATAATCTACAGGGATCACTGAAAAAAATCCACCTTATAAACAAGATGACAAGAGCCGGATTCAAACCCATGACCTCTTGAACACAAGGCGAACAGCTTAACCACTACGCCAGGGAGATCCCCTGCAAATAGCATTTCTGACAAAAGTAGGTTGGTTATTCCTCAGTTGTGTAAACTCATATAAAGTCTCAAAGGTATGGACTTGTAAGGGAGATTTATGGATGCATGTTTAGTTCAAGAAGGGAGGAATTACAGTGTGCCAGTAACACAGGATTACCATGTCCCACCTGGAGCACAGTACACATGTCTGGGCCAAATATCCCATCATTTTCCTGTCAAATTTATTGACTCATCCGCAGTGATGGCACATCATGTATTCCTACCAACTAGGAGTCTGCCAAAAAAAGACAAAGGTGCAATGTCCACTGGCCTTTATCTCTTCATCTTCCATGGGGATTATTTGATCGAAGACAGAAAAAATCAATTGAGACCAGATGTGAAAACATGAACAGCAATACAACAAAGGTCCTTCCTGCCAAAATTTGCTCGCCATTTCCTATTTCATGTTTCTGATGTGCTTTTTCCATCTAATATTAATATATTACTTTAAAGTCTGTGTCAGTTTGGCTTAAGTGAGATAGATCAATAGTGCAACAGATGTACTAAGCTGTATGTATTTTACAATCTGTCAACAGTTTTATCAGAATACAATTTTCCAATAAATTGTGTCCTTACTCATCTGTTAGAAATACAAGTTTATCATTACAAAACTCCACGGAACAGTCACAATTCAATGCTGCCAGTTATAAACAAAACTGTCAAAAATACTGCTTCTGACTAAAACTAAGAATATCAATCAAGTGCCATGCTAAATGGTGCAGGCAATCATGTTTCTCCATGATTCACTGTCTCTTGTGTTGTCTATAAGCTTGGTTGGTTAACTTCTACTGTGTCACAATACTAGTCCATCTAGCAACTTTTCTCTTTGTCGTCCCCTATCTCTTCTCCCCTTGATCTTTCCAGTGGTTACTAAGTTTTCAAGCTGTGTTCTTCTCAGCACATGCCCTAGAAATCTTGACTGTCTGCCCCTAATGTTTGATATGATTGATCTTTTTATGCTAGCATCAATGAGAACCTCTGCATTCGTTTTTTTTAGCTGTCCATGGCATTTTCATCATTCTTCTCAGAAACCACATTTCTGTAGCCTCCAATTCGCTTTGAATTTTTTGTTTAGTCCATGCTTCACATCCATAAAAAAGAATTGGTCCTATATAACAACTCAGCACTCGAATTCGGGTCTGCATTGATAGTCTTCCATTGCACAAAATGGTTCTCATATTTTGGAAAGCTGATTTGGCTTGTGCTGTTCTGCTCTTTATCTTACTTGAGCATCTACCTTCTGATGTTAACAGGGTGCCAAGATATTTCACTTTTTCAACTTGTGTTAACTTTGTGTTGTTAATTATTATGTTGCATCGTGGTGGTGTATATCTCTTCAAGACAACCATTATTCCTGTTTTCTTCTTGTTTCTTCTTCTTCTACGTTCATTCTCAAACTCACACAGGATTCTCTTGTAGCAGGACAATTGTCCTACTAGACTTCCAGCAGGATGTAGTCCAGAGAATGGAAATGCGTTGTATCACCGTTTTATTTGCGCAATGGCCTGATACATCTGTCTTTGTGGATTCTTCTTGTTTAAACTGAGCCTTTGTTTTCACTTTCTTTCACTACTTTATCTAACAGGGCTTGAAGTTCCTATTCGCTTCCTGTGATCAGTACTGTGTAATCAGCATATCTCAAGTTATTTATATTGCATCCTCCCACTTTTATTCCTGGCATATTAAGAATATAATCAACAATTTATACTGATTAATGCATGGAATTAGGCATTAAGTGTGGCACTAGTAAGACTGGGAACCTGCCAGGCAAAATGAGGAATGTGTTTAACCAATGATCCACCATTATGTGTAACCTATGACAGCTGTTGAGGAACACTTATGGGCTTGCCTAGAGTGATAGTTCATAACCAATAACCAGTTGTAAATAATAGCTTAGAAAAATATTATATCTGAAATATAGAAAACAATAGAATCTTTAGCTTCATACAATCAGGCACCTCAATTGGTACTTGTTCCTTTTCACCAAAAGTTTTAGAAAAATTCCAGAGTAACTCCAACAATTTCAACATATTTTCTAGCTCAGATAGTCCAGGTACCCCGTGGAGTGAAAGGCATAGAATACCAATATACATTCAGACCCACATGAAAGGAATACTAAGCGAGGATGAACAGAACACTGTGCTGTGAAGGACGGTCACCTTCAGTTTCTTGGACAAGGAATATCCACAAGACATATGGGTCAGAGTATACACAGATGGGTCAGCACAGAATGCAGGTGCAGGTGTATATATAGAATACCCGCCCAAGTCTAGAGATACAATCAGAAAACCAAGAGGAAATTTCTGTAATAATTATGATACAGAAATCCAAGCAATTAGGGTGGCAACTGAAAAACTGCTGAACTCCAATCCTGGTCCACAGCCAGTGGTATTCCTAACAGATGCAAGGTCAGTGTTTCAAGCTCTCCAGTCTGGAAAACTAACAGACTTGCAAAAACTACTTAATGAACTATCTTACCAGTATAGGGTAACCATGCAGTGGATACCCTCTCACTGTCAAATACCAGGAAATGAAAAAGCAGACCAACTGGCTAAGAAAGGTGCTGCAGAAGACCAACCAGATGTACCAATCACCTACCATCAGAAAAAAACAGATGATCAAGTCAATAAGAAAGCCACAAACACCAACACAAGATGACTATCACATTATGAATAGATCAGAACAAGTTGTAATTTTACACCTCAGAATGGGACACAACCGACTCTGCAGTCACATGTACACAAATTTCAAGATTGGCAACACGGCCATGTGCACATGTGAGCAGGCAGTACAGAGTACCAAGCATATACTTCAAGATTGTTCTGAGTATGAAACGCTGAGGCAGACATATTTGCCAGAGGAAACAACACTGGAATCAAAGATCTATGGGCTACTGTATGAACTACAAAAGACAGTGAGTTTTATTCAGGAGATGGGGTGCAATGGGAACGCATTGCTATAGGCGGACCCAGGGTTAGCAGATAACCAAGATCCCAAATGTACCTTCTTGTGGTGCACCCTGGTAATAGAAAACAGCAGCTCGAGCTGATTCTGGCCAAATCATTTGGGGATCGTGTCCGAGAATGTGGAGGTAGCAGATGGAAAGAGATTTGACTGCATAAGAGGCAGACAATATCTCCGACACCATTTGCATCACCACATACAGCAACACTGTCGACATACAGTGACGCCAGTTAGTCCAGTCAGAACATTGGAGGGGTGGCCAATGTAAAAGGCACGTAAAGGTGGATGCATGGCGAGAAACAAATATATGTCATAATGAGTACAATGGCATAATAAAAGGGCAGAACAGCGCCAGAGGGCAGCGCAAACTGTAAATAGATAGTGGAAATGATTACGGAAATGGGAACTACAAGCTCTTTTAGCTCGTGACGAGCTACTTGAGTTACTTGATTTCCTTACAGGCAGAGACCAATACCTAATAACGGGCGTCTAGCAAAGCAAAAAGACCTGGCCTAACTCTAATGTCGAGTCTTCCTATACTGGAAACATGCTCACAAAGAGAAAGGGTGCCGTAACCGATAGGCTCAGGCAAGAAAGGGACAAAGATGGCAGTCCTGGCCCATCTCTACTGTCAAGCTTTCCTATACCGGAAATACACTTGCAGAGAGAAAGGTTTCCGTACCCGATGGGCTCAGGCACAAAAGAGATGACGAGTTTAGCCCTGGCCCAACTCTACTGTCAGATTTTCCTATACCGGAAATACACTTCCAGAGAGAAAGGGTTAAGTACCTGATGGGCTCAGGCACTATTGGGACAAGGTCGCTCAGCTCGAGAGCGCCTTGCTCTCAAACGCGTGGTGTGAGACTCGAACTTGGGCAAGGGGTTGACGATATCGGTTAATGACACCTCGGCTAAGAGGGCGAAAGAGCCAGGGTCCAACTCTTCTGTTGAGTTCTTCCTCTTAAGGAACCAGGCTTACAGATGAGAAACGGTTCAGTACCCGATGGGCACAGGCACAATACGTCCAATTACACGAGGCAAGTTCATAGACAGGGGAACATCTCGTGCGAGACAGACGTGAGCAAAAATCATCTGGGCAAAGAGTCACCGCACACATGCGTGCCTGGCGGCAGATAGGGAGGCTGTCACAGGCTAGGGTAGCCCACCCGAATTGTCAAGGCATGCCGAAATCAGATGAGCTAAGCCTACAAGGTGCATAATGTGGCACAACGTAATCACGCTCCCGGCGGAAATCACACGGATATCCGTGCTGATTACAATGGAGTGAACGAAAGAAAAAAAATTATTATGGAGACAGAATTACAGATATAGGCATGTTTCAAGTGAATGAAAGAAGAAAAAATTGTCTCTAACCCCTGCATAACCAGGAAAGTACATCTATGTAATAATTTGGACAACTGGGTTTTTAAATAATGTGACCCATTCCTTTCTTAACATGCACCTGGCTATCTTCCGCAGCATTTCTTGGGAGCCTGAAAGAGTCACTTTGTGAGTTGAAAATTTGTTGTTTGATTGCATTCATTCTCAAACTCCCATTGAATCTTTCTTGTTGATTGATTGCATTCATTCTCAAACTCCCACTGAATCTTTCTTGTTGCAGAACAGTGATCCTACTAGATTTTCACAGGATGTAGTTCAGAGAAAGGAAATGCATTGTGCAGCTGTTTTAATTTGGCCCATCACATCCAACTTCGGCATGAGTTGACATTTCAGCCACCAACCACATGAGTGCCACAGTCACCACTTCTATTTATATTTTCATGATTGATGTAGTGGAGTAGGCAGATAATTTTTCAAGCACCTATTTTCCATTGTTGTGGGCAACAAAGCCCCCATATATATTTATGTTTCTTTGTTGACTGAGTCATCTGTATATATGATTGTGTCTTGCAGTTTTGAGTGCAATTAGACAAGTTCTTGTACCTTCTCCAGTTACTGACTAAATCAGAAAGACAAAATGTAACAAAGTGTACTAGAAATAAAGAAGTTACTCACTTCCAACAGCAACAATAAGACAATCAAGTAGTATATCTCCAAACAACAGAACAAACAGAATACAAGACAGAAAGAGTACTTACACCAAATCCAACATTTGGAGCACCACCTGGTTGAGGTGCATATGGCAAGCCTCCTGGCCCATACGCAGCAGCTGTTGCAGATTCCATAGTAGGCATACCAGCCTTAAAAATAATCACAACAAAAATGATAAGAGGTGACTTTTAACTTAACAATCACACTATATTAACTTATTTAAATAAAACAATAGCAAAGAGAATAGCTATTTTCGAAATGAGATGCTATAGAAGAATTGTACATATATAATGAACAGCTAAAAAGACAAATTAAGAAATGATGTGCAAATCAATAAACATCAAAGATGACTGGCTCCATAACAACATCTTAACAAGAAAATTGTGTTATTTTGATTGTATAAAGAGACATAACAGCATGGAAAGATTAATTTCTGAAGGCAGAGTTCACGGCAACAGGGGAAGAGAAAACCCAAGATGACAGTGGTGCAGTGATATATCAGATTGCTTAAACATGCCTCTAGCTGCGGATGGTCAACTCACCCAGAATCATGGAGTGTTCAGAGAATCCATAAAGAAGACCATGTTCTGGAAAGAATGTCACATGATGATCATATTAACTCATGCTTCTTCAAGTGACATATTCTTCCCAGAATGTAGTCTGCTTTAAGGATGTAATAATCTTGTGTAAAAATTCTGGTGGTTTAACCTGAGGAAGCTAGGCACATATTTACACACTGTCCACATTTGTCTTAGCCATCCCTTTTCCTTGTTAACAGTAACCATGTCTATAATTAGGAATTTCTCTATGCTGTTTTATAACTTTATATAGCCAAAATTCAGAAATATTAAAAATGTTAGAAAAACCCAATGTTGGTGGAAAAGATCTAAAGATAGTAAGAAATATGTATTGGAAGCAAAGAACTATGATGAGGGTTGATAGTACTACAGCAGAATTATAAAAGATAGAAACGGACATCTGACAAGGATGTGTAATGTCATCAAACGATTTCTCCTTGTACACAGAAGATATGTGAAACATAGAAAACATATCAGGAATTGCAGTCTGAGGCCACAATCTGAATAATGCTGATGATACAATACTGATTGAATGGAGCAAACAAGAACTGCAAGCCCTATTAAACATCGTAGTATGAGAACGTGAAAACAAATACCTCAGTATAAAGAAGACGAGAACAGAAGTAATGGTCGTCTCAAAGAAATATATACCACCAGGATAAAGTATTAAGATCAATAACACGAAATTGAATGAAGTGGATAAAATCAAGTATCTTGTCATTATTTTAACATAAGATGGCCAGTGCTCCATTAAGATAAAGAGTAAAATAGCAGAATCCAAAACAATATTTATTAAAAAAAATAGAAGCATTCTATGCAATTGACTGCTATCAATACATATGCAAATTTGAGTGACAGGGTGCTGTCTTCTTCAGCATGTGTTCTCAAAATCCTGCAGATAAGCAGGATGTAGGTAGTCTGGAGAACAGAATTAGTTGTGTCATGATTTACAGCTTTGTCCTTCTTCTTTTTCTGCGTTCGTTTTCAAACTCCTGCAGATTGGCAGGATGTAGTCCGGAGAACGGAATGAGTTGTGTCACAGTTTACAGCATTGCTGCGATAGCTGCGCTTTTCGGCCTGACACATCCGACTTCAGCATGGCTTTGATGCAACAGCCAACTCCATCCCATAACCTCCTTAGCCACCTCTTACGACATGCATGGAAGATAAACAGTGCCGCTATTCTTTGCTCCACTTTCAGGCCCCGGCAACACAGAGGCGAGCTTTGTCCTGATGCATCCAACTACAAAATGACTTCTAGATCCCTTTTACCCTATATGGCATGGGACAGCAAAGTCCACAAAATAACCCGTAGTTGCTTCTTACGACATGAATGGAAGGTAAACAATGTTGCCATTCTTTTCTCCCCTTTTGGCACCGGCAACACACATGGGTAGGGTGTTATATTGAAGGAATTCTCTTTTCTGGATGTGAAGCATGGACTGTAAATAAAAAAACGCTCAAAATGAACTGAAGGTGCTGGAGTAAATAAGACGAATTATAGCAGAAATTAGAACCAGACAGTCAAAATTTTAGGGCACATGATGAGAAGAGCACAGAGTAAAATCAACATTTAGTACCAGTAACTACAAGTAAATTTAAGTAGGAAGCCAGATCACAATTTAAAAATTCTTGAGACTAACAGGAATTGAACCAGTCCGTTCAACAGCACCAAATCGCCTAGCAACTATTGCACACACGTTCTTCCGTACTTGACTAACTGCATCTCCAAAAAAAGATGCGATTTTATCAATTCATTCAAACCGTGCACTCAAAGTCACCAGAATGGAACGATTGAGACAAGGACTATCACAACAACAACAAACATCCCATACAGATATTGAAATACCCTCAGTAACAACAAACATATAACATATAATATCCGTAATAGTACCAGTAACTATTAGAAAGATCAAGGAGAGGAGACAGGAAAACAGAGAAGTTGCTAGATGAATTGTCATTATGGCAAGAGAGAATGTCACTAAATGAACTTACTAACAACAATAAAGACAAAGAGTTTTGGACACATATGATCACCTAAGCCACTTTGCATGGCAAAAATGATAGCCAAAGAACTTCACTTTTCTAGTTATGATGTTGAGAAGAAAACCCTCTTTCAAGAAAACCAACTTCTTGATTCATGTTTGCTGCTGTCCATGACATTCTCCATATTCTTCATGCTACTATATTACTATTTAGTAATTATGATTTTATCAGAAATAGATGGTTGGTTGCTGATCCATCGGTTCGTGAGCCCATGCCCTATCCTCTGATCAGATCAGAAATATATAGATGTATTGGTGATGGTGACACAACGCATTTCCATTCTCTGGACTACATCCTGCTGTAAATCTAGTAGGATCCTGGTCCTGCTACAAGGGAGTTCCAGCGGGAGTTTGAAAATGAATGCTGAAGAAGAAGACTTGGTGCTTCAATGACAAAAGTGTTAATAATTCTATTTTCATATGCAGTGTTGTCAAAACCTCTTTGTATTCTTCTCTCCATGAAGCTCTCAATTGACACTAGATACATTATCTTTTGAGATCAACATGATTCTTTCATTTAGTTAGTTAGTCGTTGGATCATCGTCATTGCACTCCGGACAAGTCCATAGGTGCTCAGATCTTTCCTTGAGTGTATCCGCCATTACACGTTGACTGACAGTCCCAGTACGTTGTTGATTGACCATCATTCTTTTTCGCCCACGAAAACTCTCCTTTCTAGCGACACCACATTTCAAACCAAGTTACTTTATTCTAATCATGGAACAAGAGTCATCGTCACTTGTACAGTCATTTGTTCGTGCGTTTTCCCGTAGGGCATTAAAAATGTCTGCCTGATCCATCGCTCCACCAACAGCCGTAGTAGCAGCGTGGGCGGCCAACCTATCTGCTCTTTCATTACCCCGGACTCCCACGTGTACCGGCACAAAAATAAAAGTCACTGTACACACACAGGAATTATTCACTGCATCCAGCCACTGTTCTCGAACGTACCCCGTCTGAACTTTCACAATCATGTTCATAGAGTCACTGTGTATACAGGCATGCTCGCAGACAGTCTGTGAGCAGACCCATTGCAAAGCTTTGGTCACCGCCAGAATCTCCATTGTCAGACTGCTTGTCGTCTGAACGAATGCACCACTTTCCTCTCTGATAGTCTCCCCCCACCTTTGAGCCGTGAAAGCCCAGGAACTCCTGATGTGTCTTTCAACCGACCCATCTGTATATATAATTATATCACCTTCCCTGGAATTCTCACTGATCAGAGCGAGCACCTCCGACTCAACCACTGTCGGACACCATTCCCTGCACTCTCTATTGAGTGTTATTACTCCTTCGAAGGCTGTTGGGTAATTCGAGGGTGCCAGACTCCATTCGGCACCAGGTAGTACATCCTCCAATCTGCAGACACCCTGTATAACGTCCTCTGCGTGCCCCATCCACGACTTTCCTCTCTTAAGTAGATTGCCTTTCACTTTGATAATTTCTGGGTGTAGAGGGTGCTCTTTATCAGAGGTGATTTTTAGGTAGTCCCGCGCCCTGCACATTTGTATTCTTTGCTCCGCAGTTGGGCAATCAAGTAGGTATCGCATAGCCCGAGCTGACGTATCTCTCGTGCACCCCAAAATGATTCGCATTGCTTCATTTTGGATTCTATCCAATCTTTCTGCAGTTACTGCACCATTCTCCTATGCGATCAAGCTCCCTCTGCAAATTTCTGGCAATTCTTTCTCTATCTCTGCCCTGCCTATATACCAAGATGTCATCAGCATAAGACATGGTTCTC
Organism: Meghimatium bilineatum; assembly: GCA_034231615.1. Classification (NCBI taxonomy): domain Eukaryota; kingdom Metazoa; phylum Mollusca; class Gastropoda; order Stylommatophora; family Philomycidae; genus Meghimatium; species Meghimatium bilineatum. The sequence goes on along the minus strand of CM067321.1, from coordinate 56,074,825 downwards.
CCTGGTCCTGCAATCTGACAGCTTGTAATTTGAACTGTATACACATTGAATAATACTGGGGACAGAGATGACCCTTGTGGTAGTCCTGGATTTATGACTGTTGGTGGCGAAGACCAACTCCCACACCTAAGAACAACATGTCTCTGATAAAGTGCAGAGACAATCCACCTAACAACAAATGGACTTACTTGGAGTTGCAGCATTATGGTCATCAAGAAATTCAAGGGCATTCTGTTATAAGCATCCTCCAGGTCTATTCATTTGTTTGCAGTAAACAATGAGTTAGAATATGAAAGTAAGAATATGAAAGACTACTTACTCCACCAGGGGCTGGGTAACCACCAGCTTGTGGGTAGCCAGGACCACTGCCATATGCACCTGGAGCTGGCTGTTGGGGATAACCACCACCATAAGAAGGATAACTCATCTTCAAAGTATGTATCTAAAAATTGAGATAAACCAACACATAAACATAAATAATGATTGTCAACAGCTTTTGGTCCATGAACTTCTTAACGACTTACTTTTATATCACAACAGCCAACTCCATCCCATAACCTCCTTTGTCGCCTTATGCGTAGAAGGTAAACAATGTTGCTATTCTTTGCTCCCCTTTCGGGCCCCGGCAACACACGGGCGGGCTTGGACTCTTTCTTTGAAGTCTATTAGTAGTTCTTGAAATGCTTTGTTTTAAGGGTGTCTTTTCAGGCTTTTTATTTTTCATATTGTTAGATAATTTAATATTTTCTTTGCATATCTAGTGGTGTCAAATATAGAATTGCTCAAGCAAAGGTAATATTTTCTTTTGAAGAACATCCTATACAATATACCTGGTATCTTTGTACATTGAGATAAGAAAGTGTTCTTAAAATAAAACCCATAATAGAGTTCATTTCTGGTGACTCCATATTCAGTCCAGGTCCTTAATTATGAACATGAACAAGAAAGCATCTTTTAATAAACACTATAATTATAATAATTTCATGGAATCACACAAAAGACAGAAACTATGCAAATAATGAGATCACCAGACCACCTAAACATCGAAATAGAGAACACAAAAATAAAGCAAGTCAAAGAGTTTAAGTACCTAGGAAGTATCTTCACAGTAGACGGACGACTCGACAGAGATATAGAAACAAGATGTCAAAAGGCAAATACTGTGAGATACCAGTTGTCATCTTTACTATTGCACCCAAAAATCAACATGGAAATAAGAAACAAATGATTTAGAGCATCTTTATTCCAACACTATGCTACCAATGCCTGATGCTATCTCTACAAATGACATTTACACATAAGAGAAAGATCAAGACATGAAATGAAGTGTCTAAGGAAGGCTATTGGAGTCACCAGACTCGACAAAATGTGCAGTGAGAAAATCAGAAAGATAATAGGTATAACATCATGTATCGAATATATAGAGAAACAACAGATAAAATGGTTTGGACATCTTATAATGATCAAATACCCATAAGAGCGTATAACAAGAAGAAATCAGGATAAAGGGCCAAAGACAGATCTAGGAAAAGATGGATAGACAACATCAAGACCATCCTGAATAAACATGACTACACCTCAACCAGAGCAAAACATCGGGCTCTGAAACACAGACTACATCTCCTTCGCAAACCCCTACACACAATGGCAGGAGTGGAAGTTACAACAACGCCAAATGGGGATAGACCAAAGACAATCACCGTCATTAATTTCATTTGTTCGTGCAGTTTATAGTAAAGAATTCAATTATATTGGCTCAGTCTATTGCTCTACCACTCGATACAGTAGTGTTACTCATCTTCCTATCTGTTTTCTCATTGGCTCAAACAACTGAATGACCAGGCATTATTAAATTAATGAGTCTTTCCAACATCAACCTTCCCACAGTATCAAGCCACTCTTCATGAACACATACTATTTATATTTTTCTGATCGTGCTCATCAAGTCGCTGAGAATCTGTGCCCCCTTTCTATGCAAGACCTTGGTCACTGCCATAATCTTTATAGTCATGGTGCTTAGAGTCACAGTGGAAACTCCACTATATTCCCTAACAGTCACAGCCGCAGTCTTGTACATCAGATCATAGAAGTCGTTTTATGATGGAGAACTGTCTCATCCATACGATGGAGTAATTAACATCAGCATAAATTCTTTTGATACACACTTTTTTTCTCAAAATTTTAGAAAATATGTATGATTCAATTTTGGTTTACATAGTTACTTGGGCATCACGTTCTTGAACATACTTCTGGCATTTCAAGAAGTCACAAATCACATTGAGATAAGACTTTTCTCATTATTAATATTAACAAATTTAACACTTTTATTTTCACTTTTGTATTTTATTTTTGTCCCTATAGTACTTTCTAGTGTTTCTACTGACATTTCTGTGATTCATATCTTTCTTCGTCTCTATTTTTTGTTTTCCAGACCTGTATACTGTATAAGACCTGTATAAGTAACAGCTCAAACTCAAACTTTATAGTTTTTGTCAAGAGGATTGTTGGAGTGCAAGTTGTACAACTTAATGTCAGAAGAATTCGCTGCATATTGGATTTGTTAGGAGCTCCTATGTTATTCTAAAGTGTTAGAGTGAATATTGTTAATTTTAGTGATATAGATAGAATATTAGAATTAGGAGTGAGTAGGCGTAGGTTGTGATAAAGGTTTATATGTTAGAAGTAAAATAGCAGTATAAATGTTATTCATGTGTTTTTAGAAATTGAATAAATTAGTCAGGTAATTGTATAGGTCGTCGAGAACGTGATACCATGTATGGTTCACCTTTGATGAAATTGCTTCTGAAAGAATATAATTGTCCCAGATTGTGTAATATTCTGATGCTTTGGCCAGAGAGAGAAAAGGTCAAACAGAGTGAGGAAATTCGAGAGAAAATTCTCTCCTACAAAATTTTCGCCTTAGAATAGAGGTAGGGAAAGTGAGAAGCTATATTTTCAAACATCGTCATATGTTCAATGCAGCTGAGCATAGGAAATATTTTGAGTATATATTACTCACCACTAAAGAGTTTGTTTAGTCATTAGTTAGGTTTCAGAGAGGTTGTTATATATCTCCAACGTGATTGATTGCCCAGTATTATAGAATGGTGCCCTTAGTATCTTTGCATTAACCAAAAGGAGAGCTAAATTTGCAGAGGAGTTATTGGAAGCTTTATCGATTGAAATTGCCGTGTATTTTTATGAAAATCAGAATTCCAGCCTTTTTTAAATCTTATTTGCTGAGGGAACCTGAATGAAGAGTTACACATTTTTCCAGCTTACTTTTCATCACAGAGGAAGTATTTTCTAGTTTCTTTTCTTGAAACTGCAGCGTATTTTTATGAAGCCGTACCGGAAGTCCAGAGTTCCTGCCTTTTTTAAGTATAATTTACAGAGTGAACCTGTGTGAAGGGTTACTTAAATTTTCGAGTCTGTTTTGGGATACAACCAGTTGGAGACCTTGAATTTGGATGAACCTGCTGTCTTTTCTTGAAGATCCAGCCAGTCAACATTACCTTGGGAGCAATCGTCTTCGGGAGTGCGAGATGTCCGTTTTCAAGCCGATGGAATATCTTAGCAAATAATATTTGAACACTATGTAATCAAAGTCACACCCCTTGTTAAATTGTGGAAATTAACTAGCCAAGGGATGCATCAAATCTATGAACAGTGAACACTATGTTATCAAAACTTTATAACTATATACACTAAGTAACACAAACTTTATTTTCAATCTTATTTGGATAGCCGGACCAGTCGTATAATTAACCTCGACAACTGCAAACTATTGACTTGAATGATAGGCGTATAGTAACTGTCAATCAATTTTTGAACTTTTTTTAGTGAATTAGTTACATTGGATAGTTGGGAAAACCCACTAATTTGATGTTAGAAACAATAGGGATTGAAAACAATCAGAGAATCAACTGTTTCCTTTCCTGTGAGTATAAAGACTGAAAGAATGTGTTATATGTTATAACATAAATTGTCCTCATGTAATTTATATCCATGAAAGAAAGTTATTAAAGGTATCTATGTGTAATAGTTTCCTTTCTATTAGAAGCTAAAATTTAGTTAAGGTTTCAGATGGGACCAGTCTCTTTTAGTTCACAGTCGCACAATGAACATCAGAAGCAGTACTTATAACGTCAACAGAAATTTCAGATTTGGAAACACTATACAGAGAAGGAAGAACATGAACCACAGACTATAACATCAACAAACAAATCAACTAAAGAAGACAACCACTATAGAAGAGTTGTAAACCCCCTTTCACATTCTGTAAAACCCCATAAAATAATTTTAAAAACCCCCAACTATAGACATGACAAAAATCATGACATCTTGGTCCACAGTCACCTTAGGTCTTATATTATTCCTGACCATTTTGGTATGGTTCATTGCAAATGTGGCCGTTAAAAATACATGTCTATATGTAGTTCAGATCCATTCTTTTTCATTTCCTAATACCACTTTCACTATTGATGAGGTCTTTACATGTAAGCCCAGCGATGTCATTTACGTTTTCAAATGTAAACACTGTGACAAGAAGTATATAGGTGAAACGGGCTTAAGATTGAGTGACAGCTTATGTAGACATCTTCATGCCATTAAACACAGAAAACATACTCCTGTCGCCAAATATTTCAATGGTGATAGTCATCGTGGTGCCCTTGATACCAAGGTCACTGCCTCAGATCCTGCACCACTGATGATAGATCTAGGTAAGCTCTTGAAAATCTGTTTACTGGTATTTTTTTTAGTTTGATATCCTCAAGCCTTTTGGACTTAACTCCAATCATTTCTTTGTTCATATTTTGGTTAGTGTGGTCTTCATTTTATTGCTGCCCCTGTTTTTTTAGTAATAGTTTTTTTCATTAAGTTCTAATTTCCCATTCCCTTTTTTAACAAAACCTGCTTCCATGACAATATGTGTACATGTCATAATCACCTTGAAGGTTGTACTATTTAAATGTCTGCATTATTGCCTATGTAATAATATTTTTTACTGTTTTTATTGTTTGTTTTGTATATTCTTGATAAAGACCTAATGGTTGAAACATTGAAAATGTCTGGTATACTATTTGTATTTTTTTCATGTTAACACCCCATAGTCCAATAGTAATAGTCTGTTAGTTGTCATCAAGAAAAACTACAAAACCTGTGTTCTACATAAGTAACTATTAAACAGTTTTAGACTGCAGTATTACCTTTTATCATCTTTCTTGATAAAGACCTTTTGGTTAAAACGTCGATCCTTTGTGTAAAATATAAGACTGCTATTTAAGCTGTTATATTCTCTCTTTTTTTTAATATTTACTTGCGATATGGCGCATAGTTTTACTGCAGTCTCCAGATCACTCAATTTTGTACCGAGTGCTTTCCTAAATTGAAAGTCACACTTTTCAATACACCAACTTCTTGTTTTTAATAATTTATGTTCCACAATCCAGTTTTTAATACAACAGGTTGACAAGACACTCTGATAAACTCATCAAGTATGACACACCCTTTGAGTATGTCAGCACAGGTGTGATCTTGATCTACCCTGACCGCCTGTGTGTTCCCGGGGCCTGAATGGGAGCAAAGAATAGCAACACTGTTACCTTCCACGCATGTCGTAAAAGGCGACTAAGGAGGTTATGGGATGGAGTTGGCTGTCCCATCCCATTATAGGGTCAGTGACCCAAAGCCATGCTGAAGTCGGATGTGTCAGGCCGAAAGGCGCAGATATCGCAGCAATGCTGTAAACCATGACACAACGCATTCCTTTCTCTGGACTACATCCTGCTAATCTGCAGGAGTTTGAGAATGAACGCAGAAGAAGAAGATCTACCCTGACTAATAGAAAGGCTACAGAAGTGCTGATATTGAGGCAACAGGCTTTAATCATTAAGAAGTGACTCAACAATACAATTTTCTGGATCCAGAAGCAGTGGCACACAAAAATGGTGTAGAGAATGTGTGGTAGCATCAAAAGATGAAATACAAAAAAAACACTGCAGAACATAATATCAAAACCTACTTAGCCGAGTTTATGTGATGTACAAGATTCCCAGCTGGAAAGAATCAATTTGATGCAATACTTGGGGACATAAAGAGCTTCTTCTGCAATCAATTGTTAAAAATTATGTCCAATACTGGTCATGTATGCTGTGTTAGAACAGAAAAAGGCAATTCAGAATGGTTCCCTGTGATCACTGGTGTTAAACAAGGCTGCCCTATGTCACCATTACTATTCAATATCGCAATTGACTGGGCTATGAGAAAAAGCACATCCAACACAAATTTAGGAATCAAATGGATAAATAAAACAACATTAGAAGACTTGGATTTTGCCAATGATCTTGCACTATATATTGAGTGAAAACCATCAAGATTCAAAAACAAAAACTGATAGATTAAAACTCATCGCAGGACAAATAGGTCTCCAAATAAATTCATCAAAAACAAAATTATGGACTTCACCAATTCACCTAACGAAATTACTTTAAATGGACAACAACTTGAAAAAGCACACAAATTCTCCTATCTAGGAAGCAAATTAACACTCAACAGTGATGTCATGACAGAAATTACAACTCGCATTGCCCTAGCATCAAGTTCATTTAACAGACTGTCTAATATCTGGAAGTCAAAGTCAATCAGCACACGCACGAAAATGCGCTTATTTAATTCCTGCATTATTCCAGTGCTATCATATGGATGCAAGAGCTGGAAAAGCTCTTTATCTTCAGAAAAGAAATTATTGAATTAAAGTTTCTTCTTCTTCTTCTTCTGCGTTCGTTCTCAAACTCCTGCAGATTAGCAGAATGTAGTTCGGAGAACGGAATGCGTCATGTCATGGTTTACAGCATAGCTGCGATATCTGCGCCTTTTGGCCTGACACATCTGACTTCAGCATGGCTTTGGGTGACTGACCCTATATGGGATGGGACAGCCAACTCCATCCCATAACCTCCTTAGTCGCCTTTTACAACATGCATGGAAGGTAAAGTGTTGCTATTCTTTGCTCCCCTTTCGGGCCACGGAAACACACAGGCGAATTAAAGTTTCAAGAACAAATGTCTTCATAAGATAACTAACACCCATTGGAGTGAAATCAAATCGAATGATAAAATCAGAGAAGAGACACATCAAAATTTCATCACAATTGTTATCAGAAAACACAGTTGGTCTTACATCGGGCATGTCCTACGCGCAGACACCAACAGAATACACCACCAATCTCTTGAATGGATATATACAGGCAAAAGAGCAAGGGGTAGACCAAAAGAAATACTCAAAAGAACAATACTTAAGAGAAAGTAAAACAACCAATATTCATACTATTCAGGAACTGCACAGAGTGGCTTTGAACAGACAGAATTGGAGAGATCTGACCTCTGCCCTACGTGCTAACTTCAGCGCAAAAGATAAATGAATGAATGAAATGAATTGAGTGGTTTGTTTACATTTGTCTGGGGCTTTTTTTTTTCTCTTTGTCCATCTCCACTAATTGACTGCTTTTCCTTACATCTTCCAATTCACACACTCTGAGCAACATCCATGACTTTCCGTATCCGATTTTTTGTCTTTTTGTCTCATCTAGACTTTAGTGCAAGGGTTGGTGGTCATTTTTGGCTACATTATGATATGCCAGTGCCTGCGCCACTTGATGTCTATCTAAAAGCTGAGTAAATCAAAAAAGAATCTTGTGACTGTGATGAGAGTATCTTTAATACATCATAGCCCTGCCTTCATGGCCTCATTTTGGACTCTTTCCAATCTATCCACTAGTGTCTGTGACAGTGTGGGCAGACCAAGGCCATAATCGATGACAGAACACTATTGCATGTTTGCAGCCGCCGGGACCAATGGCACAGATTCCTCTCTTTGTTTTCTAAAGTAATTTGTCAGTATGTTTACTGAATGGGAGACTCCTGTCAAAAGTTATCCCTAGATATTTTAAGTCATGTTCCCTAAAGATAATGGATCACATACAACTGGCAGTCGGCATTGTGTCTGTGACTAGTGGTGTCAGGAGACACATGACAGTATAAGAAATTGTCCAGATGCACTCAAAACCACAATACACAATCATATATACGGATGGTTCAGACAACAGAGAAACAAATCGGTTGGTTGTTTATCCAGCGGAAATGAATCAATGTGGATGGGGTTTTGTTGCCTACAAGAATGAAAAAAAGGTGTTTGAAAAAAAATATTTTATATTCTCCACTACAACATCAAGCATGAAAATGGAAATAGAAACTGTGACTGCAGCAATCAATTGGTGACTAAAATGTCAACTCAAAATGTGATATTTTCAGGCTCCCAGAGTAGACTGTGGAAGATAGAAAGGTCCATGTTAAGAAAGGAACAGGTTACGCGTTACTGAATAACTCTGTTGTCCAAAGTATTACAAGCCCTGTTATGTGAGGGTTAGAGTAGAGGCAAATAAAGAGCATGTGAGGGTTAGAGTAGAGGCAAATAAAGAGCAAACTCACTGGCAGGCAATGCTGTAGTTGAAGACAGTATTGAAGAGAGATAGAACCGATCTAATATGGGCAATAATTGATTTATTACAGAGTGAAGAAGACAACGCTGGAGGTGATAATGTGCACATGCAAATAATGACATATATGGGGATAACAAGGGGCGAGGGGAGAAAGTGTGTCCTCTCTAGAAAGTTCTGAAGATCACATAATCAACATTTGACTGGGACTTTCAGTCTGCACTGTTGAATGGCTGCTGAAATGTAGTGGAGAACTTATGGGAATGTTTCATGTGAAATGATGCTGATTTCTAATAAAGAATTAAGTATCAAGAGTTTGTTTATCATCTTGGTTTTCCATTACTTGCTTTACAGAGAAGCTTATGTGGACCAGATTATAGTTCTATGCACAATAAAATCAGAACAATCCTGTAGTAATTGTTCTAGCATCCATGTTGATGATCCGCATGTATAGTCCACAAGAGTCACTGATACAGATTCTGTATAAGTATGCTTTTGATGGCAGTGATCTGTTCTCAGTCAAAATATTATGACTTTTTCATTTCTGCTCAATTTGTTAATGTTGTCTTGCTCAGGTCCATAGTTTATGTTTAGTTCTCTCCACTGAAGTTGCATATATTGTTTTTTTCATGCCCGTCACATAAATTGTTTTATCAAGCCCATTTTTTGTAGGGGTCCAAAAGGGGAGCAAAGAATAGCTACACTGTTATCTGCCAAGCATGTTGTAAGAGAAGGTTGTAGGGTGGAGTTGGGTATCCAATCGCATAGGGTCAAAGTAACCTAGAAGCCATGATGAAGTTGGATGTGTCAGGCCAAAAGGCGCATATATCATAACTAAGCTGTAAATCATGAGATAATGCATTCTGTTCTCCAGACTACATCCTGTTGATCTGAGGAGTTTGAGAACAAACAAAGAAGAATATTCTGGTGATTGAAGCTTTGAGATACGCAGGTCTGAGAAAGGTTGCCCTCTGTTTCCGCCAATATGTCTGCTTTTTTGTTACCTGGGATGCCACACACCTCCACCATTTGCCACAAACATGGCATCTCTAACACTAACCAAACACTTGCACACTATTAAATATTATCTCATTTCCTGTCCAATTCTCTTCTCAATTCTCTTAAATATATATATATATGCATCCAATATTCGGCATGTTCCGCGATGAGAGCCCCCGACCACTCGACATGCGCGCTGCACACTGAGTGAGAGGTGGATGGCTAGTTCATTGCACACAAATCGCTATTTTAAGTTATAACTGTTTAAGTTTCCAAGATAGTGCAATAGCATATGTAATTAAAAAGTTGGTATGTTGTTATTTGTGATAACAGTGATTTTTGTCCACTGATTCTTGTATTGTACCTGAATAATTTCTCTATTAATCATCCCAAGCTACTAGTGGTCACCTTGATTCACTTTGAAGAATCTGACATGAGCAGCAGAAAATCAGTGTAAAAAACTATTAATGTTTGTTTATACTTAACCAAAAATAGGATTTGATTCAAATTTGAAATTCAGAATTATTTTATTTACTTAGAATAAACAGACAAACCACAAACAGTTAGACTTGTCAAAGCGAAGATAGGTCTCTATCAATCATCTATGTCTCTATCATCTATGTCTGGTATTTACACGCGAAGCTCATCTAAGCAAACAGCAAAGATTCTCTATCATTGGTTGCCAAACGTATAATGTAGGAAGGATATCCTCATCCATTAAAAAAAGATAAGGAGGAGTTCTCACTTTCAGACTATCGTACCCAACTATGGCCCAGTATTTCACTAATCAATGACTAGCCTAATCATCCTAATGACTAAACTTAGAAGCAGCCACAAATGTGGAAACCTTGTTATGAGTTAGGTCTTTAATATGACAGAGATATTAGAAGTTATTACATTTAGCTAGCTACTAATTAACAGAAATAAAATGACTATTTTGCAGCACATTGACTCCCAAATACACTTACACTTTTTGAGTACTTGACTACACTGACTGAAAATGGAGGCCATCTTTTACTCTACAATAACATAACCAAATAAAATTATTTAGTATTATTATAAGAACAAATTAACAAAATTGTTAAAATATAGGCCTACTATTATATAAAAAGAAATAAACCCTATAGAATTGACATAAAGCTAAATCTTACAGTTTGAGTTTGCTAGAATTCACTATTGCACTTTTCCTGAAATCCCTGATTTAACAAACTGTTTCCTGGATCCATGAACGGCCTGAACTTGCCCTAAGGAAACGCCCTGGAGTCTATAATCGAGTGAACCGTCCAGCAACAAACGGGAAAGGAATATTATTTTAAATATTTGCGCTACATGCCCAAGATTAACTAACACATGTATGAATAAAATGTCTCTAACGAGTTCATAAAAATGTACATTACTTACGTTTTGAATAAAAATAGTCTCAACCAAATAACGCTAAAGGTAATTAATCCTCTCGTGATAGAAGTGTGTTACTGTTGGTGTTGAAATATTTGTTTGCTTGAGCCTATCTAAAGCACACACGCCTATGACTATGTGCTTTGGTCTGGATACTCAACAAACCGTTCATTTCTATGGCCAGTTACTCCTACGTAAGGACAATTTTCACAAATTTGCATGAATGACTTAACAAACACTTCTTAAATGAATGTATTGCGCAAAGCAAGTCCTCGAGGTTTGGCACGGACACGTTTTTGTGTTAGGGCTTTTCTTTTTTTTTAGTTAATTACATTCATTTAGGTGATTACATTCGACCCCAATCTTCCCATTACACAAAATGATACAAGAGCTGTATTGCTCGTTATTTCGGTGGATCAAAACAAACATGTCTTAAGAAATAATATATTTAAGAGTAGACGTTACTAACGTGTAATTACTTTTTTGTTTCTTCATACAGTAATAGGAAAATTGTATCCTTGAGTAAGACATAATAAATCATCAGTGTTAGGGTATCGTCCTAAAGATGTGAGGGCTGGTGCAACACAGAGTAATGGAGTGATAGAACAGAGATACGTTATAGAAGTATTACAGCAAAATATAAAACACACTAACGACATAAACAAATGGCGTTTCGACTAAAAAGTCTTCATCGGGATCAAAACAAACAATAAGAAATGGATATTACATACAGAGAATCAGGATGTAAGAGAGGAGCGAAAGAAGATATAAAATGGAGATACGATGAGAGAGAAAAAGATAAATACGGCAAGAACAGAAGAGTGAGTAAAATTAAAAGCAACAGAGCAAGTATAATAAAAGAAGAAAAATCTAAGTAATATCAAAGACAAAAAAAATTACTTATCTGAAATCCCGTGTAGTCGAACAGAATGGTTGAAGTAAATGACGTTAAAGGTAATAGACGTACGTAAGTAGAACGACGATTGTGAACAGAGTACATAATAACAGAGAGTACTGCATGAAGGGGAGGATAATTAGAAAGTGAAGAAGAAAACTTTTACAAAAATTAAACTTATACCTCCACAACGTAGGCCCTATCCCTCACACAAATAATAACAAAACTCAGAAACCGCTCTCAAGTCATCCACCAATACGCATTCTCCATTGTATAGGCCTACACGTAGTGAATAGGGCATATATGTCACTATAACAATTGTTATATACAATTCTGTTGCATGGCCGAGCTACCACATCGAGACCGGACATAATTAAATTAGAAATATGTGACAGAGAAGACCAGAGGGATGCAAAAATAATATAATTTCAAAGAAAGTTACAGAAAAATAGGATACTCGATGGTAAGAAATATAGAAGAAAGCTTAGCAAAGCAGGCAGAATCGAAGGAAAGTTACTATCAAGATTCGGAGGGATCCATAAGGGGAAGACGATAGGGGATGGGAGATATGACCGGTAGGAGAATTGGACCCCCCCCCCTGTATCTCAAAAACTAATAATCCATATTAATTTATTAATTTCGACCATAATGAAAAAAAAATACTAACAGCATGAGATCATTTCTAGAAACAACGTCCGGTTTTTAAGCCCGCGTGAATTTTCACAATCCGTGATCACATTTTACCTAGGAAAACGTTTGATCTTTGAAGTCACATTGCAAGCTAAATTTTTGTTGCTGATTGCACTTTACGTTATTTTACATGCATAATTACTATTTTCCTGCGTAAATAACGTTCTTTATGCCAAAAAAAGTACGAGATTTAAGAGTTTATGAGATGTTTTTCTATTTGAATACCTGTGGTGAGAAATGGACAGTCATTGAACCATTTCTCCCCACACTCGGAATGGTTTCAGTATTCCATTATAAATTATTACAAATTATTTCCAAATTTTAGTTTGTTTAAACAATTGAAGAAATACGCATTGAAACTATACGAAACTATCAATCTAAGCCTATTTTCTTTTTCAGTAAAAACATGCCCCGTATTTACCAGAGGAAAACAGACCATGGCAAAGTACCAGAGTCCATTATGAGAGCTGTAGTGACTGCCTTTGCAGATGGAGTGCCTGTTAGACTAGCTTCCATTGAATATTTAATAGCTCGTACAACACTGCTGAACAATATTAAAAAGTCAAAATTGTTGATAATGAGACTCATCCCAAATTATCAACACAGTCAGATTTTTAATCATGAACAGGAAGAGAGTCGGGTCAATTATCTTGATACGTGTTCCAAAATGTTTCAAGAACTAACTTCAAAAAAATTATCGAACTCTTTCTTTTGAAATGACAGCATTAAATCGTTTGAAATGTCCACAAACATAGATTGAAAACTAAATGGCGAGTAGAGAATGGCGTTATGTGTTTCTGAGGCGACATCAACACTTATCAATAAGACAGCCAGAAGCAATATCATTGGCATCAGCAACTGCATTTAACAGACACAATGTTGTAACATTTTTTAATTTACTACAGGTTTCGTATACAACACAGAATGTAAGTGACCTTTAGATTTACAATCTTGATGAAACTGGTGTGACAACAGTACAAAATGTTTCTAGAGTCATTGTACCACATGGTACCAAACAGGATGGGAAAATCACATCAAGAGACTGAGGTGAACTTGTCACAATGTGCTGCATTGTTTCTGCTACTGGAGACAGCTTGCCACCAGTGTTTGTGTTTCCAAGAAAATGTTTTAAAGACTTTATGTTAAATGGAGCGCACAAAGGCTCTTTAGGACTTACCCACTCTTCAGGCTGGTTGCAAAGTGAAAATTTTGTGAAAGTGGTTAAGCATATTATAAAATGTTTTAGACCTTCAGATACATATTCCATCATTGTGATTATGGAAAATCACGAAAGTCACATTTCATTTTTCGATCTGGAGTTGGCAAAGCAGAACAATATTCATGTCATCACTCTTCCACCACATGTTATGTTATGTTATGTTCCCCCAGGGCCATAGGCGGCGCATAGGGCAGAAACCATAGCTTTCCATTTATGTCTGTGTTGCCAGGTCTTTCAATTGTTGCGTGTTTTTTAGGTTCATTGACATGCCTTCTCTACTAATGGTTCTTCGTAGAGTTTCTCTAGGTCTCCCTCTTCTTCTTACTCCAGGTGGCACCCAATATAGTGACTGCTGGGGAATTCTTAGGCTGTTCATTCTGAGAACATGGTCGATGTAAGTCCAACGCCTTTGTCTAATGAAGGAAGATATATATGTTTGTTTGCTTTCCTCTCTTATAGTAGTGTTAGATTTAAAGTCACTCTACTTAACATTCAGAATGGTACGTAGGCATCTGTTTTCAAAGGAGTCTAGTCTATTATCTGTGGCTTTCCAACTTTCGCATCCATATGATAGAATAGGGATGCTGTTGGAGTTAAACAACCTGAGTTTCCACCACATACAAGCACCAAAATGCAACCATTGGATAGTTCTGTCTTTGGATCTATGAAAGTAGCATTTAGCCATTTAGTAGATTCATGGATGATAAAGAATATTGTAAAACCCCTCTCCGTCTATCAACTTGAAGAGCTTGGGGGTACTGCGTTTGTTAGGGCCTCTACCAAACAAAACACATGCCTCGGTTCAAAGCTACTGGAATTTGGCCACTGGAGCAAGCTATTTTCAATGTTAAATATTTTTTCCCTTCTGACATCATAGACAGGCTTCAGATTATTCAAGCACCAGTAACTATTTCAAATTAGTCTAATTTAGATATGACTGATAAAAGGGATCCAATCAGTGGTACTTCAAACTCCCTGGCGTCATTGACAACAACATATCCAGTGTCTCCAAATGATGATGCTCCAGCAGAATTGTTAACAGCGTTATCTCCTCCTGAATTATTTAAAGGATATCCTAAGGCTGCCCCTCGTAGGAAAGCAATCGAAGAAGAAAATGTGGAAAACCAATGCTGGCAACATCGTCTACAACAATGGAAGGTGCTGCCGAAGACCAACCAGATATACCAATCACCTACCATCAGAAAAAAACAGATGATCAAGTCAATAAGAAAGCCACAAACACCAACACAAGATGACTATCATATTATGAACAGACCAGAACAAGTTATAATTCTATGTCTCAGAACAGGACACAACCGACTCCGCAGTCACATGTATACAAAGTTCAAGATTGGCAACACGGCCATGTGTACATGTGGACAGGCAGCACAGAGGGCCAAACATATACTTCAAGAGTGTTCTGAGCATGAAACGCTGAGGCATACATATTGGCCAGAGGAAACAACACTGGAATCAAAACTCTATGGGACACTGTATGAACTACAAAAGACAGTGAGTTTTATTAAGGAGACAGAATTACAGATATAGACATGTTTCAAGTCAACGAAAGAAGAAGAAGAAGAAGAATACAGCAGAGAAAAGTAATGTAGATGTCCTCACATATGTTAGAATAAAATTACATGATACGACAAGAATTAGAATCAGTCACGATTTATGTGCCGTCATGTGATGAGGGGAACTTCTTCTTACTCTGCATGTGTATTCTTCTTCTTCGGCGTTAATTCTCAAACTCCTGCTGGATCTCTCTTGTAGCAGGACCATGGTCCTACTAGAAGTCCAGCAAGATGTAGTCCAGAAAATGGAAATGCGTTGTGTCGCCGTTTTATTTGCGCAAATGGCCCGACATATTCGTCTTCGGCGGTTCATTCGTTCTCAAACTCCTGCATATTATTAAGATGTAGTCCAGAGAGCAGAATGACCTTCAGCATAGTTTACAGTTTAGCTGCGATTTATGTGCCTTTCAGTCTGACAGGTCCGACACGTCATGGTTTATGGATCACTTTATATGATGGTACAGTTTACTCTGCTTCGAACACCTCCGTAGTCGCCGGTAACAATGCCACTATTTATTTTACTTCCGTTTTGTGTTCTGACATAAGCTATGTGAAGAACAAAACTTGAACATTTAGTATCCACCAAAAAAATCACGAAAAGACGAGACAAATAAGGACAAAGAAAAATGTTGATAAATTGGTTATCATTATGACAGGAGACTGTCCAGCTGAATTTCTTAGCACAAGAGAATAATGATCGCATGTGCCAGCCGGCATGCCACTTGATTTAAATATCCTACATGTAATCTGTTAGAGACCTTTATTTATAAATTAAATCTCGTACTTCTGTCCTACAAATAATTTCCCTTGAATTTATGATTGCCATCACATAAAATTATCAATTTCATGTATAAAAGTAGTGAAAATACATGCTAATTTAATGCTTATCATGGAAAGGAACACTTCATAAATTAACAATTCAAATGGACTTATAAAAATGGTATCATAAATAACACCACATCTAAACAAACGTTGGTATTTCTGTTGCTTTAATAGCGCGTCCGCAATAAAACGTGCAGACGTACTCCTATCAGCCTGTCATAATAATGTCTTCTCTGTTTTTATTGCTATTGTTATTGTTATTACTATTATTATGTATTAATAGTTTTATACAAACAAATTATGCTGTGTTTTCTATAACCGAGAGGTTTAAATATAAATTCGCCCGTGTGTTGCCGGGCCCTAGAGGGGAGCAAAGAATAGCAACACCGTTTACCCTCATGCATGTCGTAAAGGGCAAATAAAGAGATTATGGGGTGGGGTTCGCTGTCCCATCCTATATAGGGTCAATATGACCTAAAAACCATGCTGAATTCGAGTGTCAGTACGAAAGGCACAGATATCGCAGCAATGCTGTAAAACATGACACAAAGTATTCCGTTCTGCGAACTAGATCATGCTAATCTGCAGGAGTTTGAGAACGAACACAGAAGAAGAAGAAAATAGACATTGAAGTCTATAGATATAGGGAGTCGGTTTAAGTGCACATGTGGACAGGCAGCACAGAGTACTTATCATATGCTTCAAGAGTGTTCTGAGCATGAAACGCTGGGGCAGACATATTGGCCAGAGGAAACAACACTGGAATCAAATCTCTATGGACCACTGTATGAACTACAAAAGACAGTGAGTTTTATTCAGGAGACATAATTACAGATATAGACATGTTTCAAGTGAACCAAAGAAGAATAAGTGTTTAATGCTCCTACCGTAAAAGGAAAAACGAAATGGCGATCTTTTTCGTGCTAAAGGGGCTGTTCATAGATTACCACAACAATTATGGGAGATGGGGTCTGAAATAGTTTGACAGTTGTTGACAAGAGGATTTATCAAAGGTTTTATCAAATCATTATCTACACCAAAAAAATTGAACGAACAAGATGGGAATGTCAAAGAAAACATTGAGATTCAATGGAAGTGCTTACAAACCGCTAGAATAGAGTCAGCAAGAAACACTGTAGGGTTTATACAAAAGAAAAAGAAGCTGTTGATAAGGAATAGCACATGGTCCAAAATTCAAGAACGGAAACAAGCTAAAATGAACTTACTAGCAGCAAGATCAACCACCGCTCAAGAACTCAGCAAACAACAATACAACCTTCTAGAAAAAGAAGTAAAGTCAAGCATTAAAAAGGACAAACACCACTACATCGAAAATCTAATAACTGAAGCGGAAAACGCATCAAAAATAGGCGACAGCAGAACACTATTTAATATCATAAAATAATTAGGTAACAACCCACCACGAACAAACATTCTTGTAAAAGACAAACACGGCAAAACACTGATCTCAGAAGAAGAAAAAATAAATGTGGGCTGAACCCTTTAACGAACTTTTGAACAGACTAATAATCACAAACATTCCCACCACAACGGGGGATAACCAAATGTCACTATTAAATACATCATGTGAGAATATAACACTTGAGGAGATTAAATCAACTATAAAAAATTTGAAAAACCATAAAGCCACTGGAGATGACGACATTTAAGGAGAAATGTTAAAAGCAGCTGACAACACTTCCCTAAATCATCTATTATATCTATTCAATCAAATATGGCAGAATGAATCACCACCACAACAATGGAAAAAAGGAATAATTGTTAAATTACCAAAGAAAGGAGATCTGTCTGACTGCAATAATTGGCGAGGTATCACACTACTATCCATCCCTGGTAATGTCTTTCTCAGTATATTACTACAAAGACTAACATATTCCCTTGCTGAGGCTCTCAGAGAAGAACAAGCGGGCTTCAGACCTAACCGCTCAACAATAGATCACATCTACACATTAAGAACAATAATAGAAGAATCCACAGAAAGACAATCAAAACTCATGATCAATTTTGTAGATTTCCAGAAGGCTTTCGATAGTCTTCACAGACCATCTCTCTGGAAAATCTTTACGGCAACCCGACGAAATACATCAATATCATAAAAGCTTTTTACTCCGATACGGCTTGCTGTGTAAGTACAGAAAGTGGCTTTTCCAGCTGGTTCCCGGTAACAACAGGAGTAAAACAAATATGTGTTTTGTCCCCAGTACAGTTTTGCATCACGATTGACTGGGTGATGAGTAAATGCACAGACCAAAAACAGCTAGGAATCAAAAGGGTAAACAACAAGACCCTGGAAGATCTAACAGGCCTTCAAATAAACACACATAAAACGAAAATCATGAACTTTACCGGCCTGACAGAATCAATTAAAATAGATGATAATATACTAGACAACGTTTCAAATTTTATATATTTGGGAAGTAAGATAACAGCAGACGGGGATACCAACTCAGAAATCAAACCATGAATCACTATCACCTACAACGCCTTTAACAAACTCTCAAACATCTGGAGATCGAAGATTGCAAGTAAACACATCCAACTGCGACTATTCAATGCAAGTGTTATTCTTCTTCTTGTGCGTTCGTTCTCAAACTCCTGTAGATTAGCAGGACGTAGTCCGGAGAACGAAATGCATTGTATCATGGTTTACAACATTGCTGCGATATCTGCGCCTTTCGGTCTGACGCATCCGACTTCAGCATGGCTTTGGATCACTGACCCTATATGGGATGGGACAGTCAACTCCATCCCATAACCTCCTTAGTCACCTCTTACGACATGCTTGGAAGGTAAACAGTGTTGCTATTCTTTGGTCCCCTTTCGGTCCCGACAACACACGGGCGAAGTGTGATTCCATCATTGACATATGGATATGAAAGTTGGAAATCTACCGCAATAATGGATAAGAAGTTAGTTGCCTTCGAGAATAGATGCATCAGAAACATCACAAATACTAATTGGAAAGACTTCAAATCAAACGACAAACTAAGAGAGGAGACAAAACAAGAATATGTGACGGGCATCATCAGAAAACGCCGCTGGACATACATCGACCACATGCAGACAGAATGAAGGAAGATAGAATTCTTCTTCTTCTGTGTTCGTTATCAAACTCCTGCAGATTAGCAGGATGTAGTCCGGAGAAAGGAATGCGTTGTGTCATAGTTTACAGCATTGCTGCGCCTTTCGGCCTGACACATCCGACTTCAGCATGGCTTTGGATCACTGACCCTATATGGGATGGGACAGCCAACTTCATCCCAAAACCTCCTTAGTCGCCTCTTACGATATGCATGGAAGATAAACAGTGTTGCTATTCTTTGCTCCCCATTCGGGCCCCGGCAACACACGGGCGAGATAGAACTCCACGACAAGCCTTCATGTGGACACCAGACGGGTAAAGAAAACAGGGAAGACCAAAAACAACGCTTAGAGGAGCATTTATGAATGAATTAAAATCAACAGGCATAATTGCACAAGACCTGCAATCCATGACAACTGATCGACAGGCATGGAGAACTATGACATCCGCCCTATGTGCCAAACTTGGCAGAAGACGAACTAACTGACTGATGTTTGAATTTGAAACATTTTTCTAAAAAGCAGAAAAGTCACTGTTCGAGCTCTCCTTCTGCGGATTTGTTTACCTCTACTGCTGGTATTTATGTTTTTACAAATATCAGTATCCCTCCTTTGACTCTTTTTGGTCGATCATGGCGGAAGAACTCATAACCCCGAATAAAGATTACTGCGTATCCTTTAGGTGAGTCTCTTGTGTGCACATTATGTCAATCTGGTTTTTCCTGAGAAATTCCTGTATCTTATGCTTTTTGTTTCGCACACTCTTTCCGCATTCCACTGAGAAACTCTGAGGCAATAGGTTTGGTCAGTACCACCACTCTGCTGACCTCTTGGTTAGCAGAGGCGCCGGTCGCTTGGGTGGGCCATTTCGAAGCAAGGGGTCCGGCTCACCTTCTTCCCAGTTTTATCTGATAGGAACGACACTATGATGACAGCGTTGATTATCGCATGACCACATTTTTTTAATAGCGCGTGTGACCTAATTTATCCCAGTATATGCACCATCGTTGGCTAACATATAGACAGAGAGAGACAGACGGGATGGCGAGAACGCATGCAGACAGACATTCAGACAGACATGCAGACAGACAGACAGACAGACAGACAGACAGACCGACAGACAGACAGACAGATGGATGGATGGATGGATGGATGGATGGATGGATGGATGGATAGATGGATAGATGGATAGATAGATAGATAGATAGATAGATAGATAGATAGATAGATAGATAGATAGATAGATAGATAGATAGAGCGGAGCTCCAGGTCTGTTCTTTTCTGCGAGTAAGTTTAGTACATATAGGGAATTTCCGTTGTCAATTTTGAGATATATACATTATTTCTACTCGTATGATTGGTCTGAAGGCTGAATCTGAAAGCACATTATTACATGATATTACAAGATCGAAGGTCTGGTCATAAGTTGCCAATGAACGTTTCCGCCCAAAGAGATACGTAAGCTAACAATTTTTGGCGTCAAGTACGTCAAGAAAAAAAAGAAGTGACTATATTTCTATAGTGTCTATAGTAAATAACTATACATTAATGTGATCCTGTTGCAGAAATACTTAGAAAAACAATAATTCAATGTCAACAGGTGATGTTTCTTGCTGATGCAATATCTGTTCTACAAGTTGTTTAATTGCTTCGTCATGGGTAGGGACGTCACGTATTTTGACGTCTATTGACGCTGCGCCACTGATGCTTACTATTATATTTTTTTTCAAATAAAAACTGTTGTTATTGACTTCAAAGAGCCTAATGGCTGTGAACATGAATGCTATCGGTTACAAAAACACTAGACACGTTGCATACATAAATCAAGATAAGCGACCAGTATGATCTCGCTCGATGTCATGCTGTTGCACCACAATGCTCGCCCGCATATCGCGAAAGTTGAACGAGAGCGATAGCACGGAAATGAGAAGTTCTGCCACATCCATTCTGCAACCCCTATATATCGCTATGTGACTTGTATTGCTTTTGGGACACTTTCTCTAGGGACATCAATTACACTCCGATGAAGATATCATGACAATGTCGACCAAATGGTTCAATGAACAAACGTAGTATTTCTTCTCTGACAGAATTCACTTTCTGTCCAAATAGTGGGATGCATGTGTGACTGTCTATGGTGACTTATTCTGATAACTACAGTTGCATACATAGTCCTGAATAGTCGCTTTACTTACCACACAACTGATGATGTACCTTTCCTAATGTTCTTATAATAAATCCACTTGGACAAATTTTATGTGACTACGCCTCGTACATTTGACTTCTTTAATACATCTTCCATCTGTTGATATCAATATACTGTAATAATTGAATATGCAGAGTTGCAGAAAACGCACTCTTCTTAAACTTCTGTAGGAAACGTAATGCGCTGTTTCATGGTATACAGCTTGGCTACGGTATCTATGCCTTTAGGAATGACAGATCCGTCGTTTGCATGGCTTCTGTGTCGTCTTCTTCTTCTTATACGATCCGTTTCTAATGCTCATACGTCTATACAGGAAAGTGAGACGCCTCCATGAATTCAGTCGTCAACAGGAAGTCGTCACGGTTGCCCCACAGCTTTACCTTCAGATCTGTCTTTTAGGGTCATATTTTAGTTTTCGTGTCATCGAAGAGTGGGCATGTCTGCAGAATGTGTTCTGGAGTCTGGGGAACATAGGCTTTGGTTAGTTTGGACATCCTTCATAATTGGAGATGTGCTTGTAATCTACAGTGTCCTGTATGTATGTATGGCCTTTTGCGTCTTGCATGTGGTCATTTCGCTATAAGAAGAAACAATCCGGTGAATATTTTCTCAGGAATGTAACTTTTCAAACGATCATATCACAGAAACGGACGATTTTTGCTCTGCACGCGGGTTCTGCCTCCAGACATCCCGAATCTCAGTCGTGTTTTCCATGTTTTTGGATTCATGTGGAAGCGTTTAATTTCAGATTTACAGCAGATGTCATTATACCTCAGCATTGGCCTACCGCGGGTATGATGGCCTTCAACCAGTTCACCGAAGAGTACTAGTTTTGGGATGCGGCAGTTTGGCATTCTGAGGACATGACCTAGCCAACGCAATCTATTTATATTGAGGGTTTCCATGACAGATGGTAGCTGAGTGCAGTGCAACATTTCCATGTTGATGATTTTGTCGTGTCATTTAAGATCTTGCGAAACATCTTAGATGAAAGATGTTAAGACTCATCTCATGTATAGTGTAGGCAGTCCATGTCTCAGATCCGTAGTATAGTGTAATCGGTACGCATGTTTGATAGATATGTACTTTGTTTTTAATTTTATCTTATAAACCATATAAACACGGCAATCTAATCCAAGCTCACTTTAACAGTCCGCCAAAAATTGTAACTGCTTTCCCTATACGTGCGTTTATTTCATTGTCCAGGGAAAGGGTGGATGTAATTCTGGATCCTAGGTAGAAGAAGTTCTCGTCTTGCTTTATATGGGTGTTGTTTAATGCGATGTTTGTTGGTACTGTATATCCCTGACACATTGCCACAGTTTTAGTGATGCCTATTGTCATAGAGAACAGCTCGCAGGCCTTTGTCATATTGTCAATTTGGGACTACAAGGTGAACTCACTGTGTACCACCAATACAGAGTCATCGGCGAAGAGAAGTTCTCTGATAAGCTCTTTAAGATATGGGATGTATTTTCGGTATCTATGGCTAGAATTCGGGACCTAGGAATGAAGTGTAATTTTGCAAGAAACGAACGACATATAGGAATTAAAGGAATCATATAAGTCCCTATAGAGTTCCGGTAAAATGGCGCGAAGTCACACCTGTTATTTCTTGTGACCACAAATGGAAGTCCAGTTCAATGTTTCAGGACTATTCCGCCCGTGTGTTGCCGGGGCCCAAAAGGGGAGCAAAGAATAGCACACTGTTTACCTTACATGCATGTCGTAAAACGCGACTAAGGAGGTTATGGGTTGGAGTTTGCTGTCCCATCCCTTATAGGGTCAGTGACCCAAAGCCATGCTGAAGTCGGACGTGTCAGAACGAAAGGCGCAGATATCGCAGCAATGCTGTAAACTATGACACAACTCATTCCGTTCTCCGGACTACATCGTGCTAATCTGTAGTAGTTTGAGAACGAACGCAGAAGAAGGACTATTCGCGTGGAATATGTGGTTTCTTTCTGTATGTGTTAGTTAGAGATCGCTGTGTAGCCATGTGAATTTTCTTATATAACACTGAGCCAGGATTATCAAACCGTCAGTAAGAACACAATGGCTCGTAGTAAAATGTAGAATTTTCTGAAGACCACTACTACACCATATTAAACAACGAAGGAAGACAACAACATATTTCATTTGTTGCAATCACTATTTGTGGAAAAAAAATAAGAAACAAGACCGGATAGATGAAATGAAAAGGAGAAACATCAAAATACCAGGACTAGCAGATATGAGGATTAAAGAAAGGGGCTGTAAGAATATATATCAAAATTACACGTTCCTATACAGAGTCGACACAGTTTCAAGAGCAAAGCACGTGGTGGGCTTTTTTGTAGACCCGATATTCGATAAGAACATAGTTAAAATCACACATCGGAATGAGCGATCAATGTCCGTCACGATTACAATCTTCTTCTTTCCTTCCTCTTTTACTCTTTACAGGTGTTGAGGGGGATACAATGTTCTTATTTTTCTGGCAGCTTCAGATAATGTCATATGGTGTTAGTGTATTGTCTCTTTGCATTTGGTGTTTGTGTAATGTCTCTTTGATGTTGTCGATCCAGCGTACTCTACGTCTACCCCTGGCTCTTCTTTCTGCTTCTCCTCTCTTTATATATGATTTATAAACTAATGAATCACACGGCATTCTTTCCAGATGACCAACCCATTGCATTTGTTGATTTTGTATGTATTGTAGAATTGATACGACACCCACTCTTTCTCTTATGACCTCGCTTCTAATTCCACGATTACAATAGATCATGTAAACATAATATTTATACAGTCTGATGCATCATGTAACACACCA
Source organism: Meghimatium bilineatum (assembly GCA_034231615.1). Lineage (NCBI taxonomy): Eukaryota > Metazoa > Mollusca > Gastropoda > Stylommatophora > Philomycidae > Meghimatium > Meghimatium bilineatum. The sequence goes on along the minus strand of CM067321.1, from coordinate 56,050,614 downwards.
AACAACGAAAACGAAAGAGATACATTTTTGAGGATGTAAACAGATTAATATACAACAGAAACAATGAAGATGACCGATATATATTGGGATATTTTAACGCACAATTGGCGCAATTAGAGAAGGAATAGAGAAATGTAAAGGACCTTTCGGCGACAAAAGATTAATGACAACGGTTATATACTAATAGATACATGCATCCAGCACAACCTCTTTATAACGAACACATTCGTTAAACATAGACAGTCACAAGCGTACACATTGTATAAATGGAACAGCTTAGATTGCAAGAGCCAGATAGATTTTATACGCGCAAAAAGGAACAATAGATGAAAGCTAACAGACGCACGAGTAATACTTGTGTGCAGATAATGACCATAAGACAGTAAAGATAACAGTCAAAACAAACAGCGAAATATAACAAACACAAGAAAAGCAAAAAGCACCACGAACTACTAGATATACATAAATTGGAAAAAGCAAACATGAGCGAAGCATATATCCATGAGGTATAAACCACAAAGGTACGAAACCAACAATAACAGCTTGGTGGACAGAAGAGATAAAGAACGCAACAAAAGATTTAAAAAATACAAGAAATGGACAATAAACAAAACGCATGAAGATTACTTTGCATACAAAATAGCAAAGTTTAACACTAGGAAAATCATCAAATCTGCAAAGATTATGTCATGGCAAGAATAACGCACCAAAGGTGTTCTACAGGAAAGTACAAAATATGAAAAGTAAAAAAAGTAACGAACCAACAGAAATACTGTAATCAACGACGAACACGGCAACACGCTAAATAGGTCCCAAGAAATCATGGAAAGATGTAAAAATTACTTCATTCAACTGTTAAACTTACGGAAAGGAGAAGTGATTATAACAATAAATACAATAGACGAAGACATAAAACCATACACCCTGAAATCCGAAATTGAAGATGCAGTTAAACATGCACAAATAAAGCTCCAGGAACAGACCTATAGAACTAATTAAAATTCTAACAGTGAACGGTATAAAGTGGCTACACAGATCATTCAATGTGATATGGAAGACTCAACAGGAGTAGAATACAGTGGTGAGTGTTCCCATCTGGAAGAAAAAAGGCAGTAAGATGGACTGCACTGACTATAGAGGCATAACACTATTAAGCCACATACGAAAAATCTTTAGCAAGATACTAGAGAAGGATGCGCACATATATATAGAAACACAGTTCAACAATATACAATTGGGCTTTCGGAAAAATAAAAGCTGTACAGATGAAATCTTCGCACCGCTAAGAGTAAAGACATTATACAAAGAACAAACACCACTCCAATCTTGGAATATATTAAGAGACAACAGATCAAATGGTTTACACACATCAGCAGACTACCATCAGATAGCATTCCATATCAAGTAATGCTGCATATATACAGTGAAGGCAAACCTAGAGGCCGACCACGAAAACGATGAGCTACCGAAATAAAAGAGGCGAGAAGTTCTACAGTATACTCAGTACACACGAGGGCCATCTCCTGAAAACTCTTCTACCACTGACATGCAGCAAAGGGTTTAGCAAATAGAAAGATAAATATAGGCCCCTATGTAGTGTAGGTCTACATATGAAGAAACCAATGCTCAAGATATCCAATGATCTGCGACTTTGTGCCCTTTTTGACCGAATGATGTTCTCATAACCACCGAAGACGGATGTGTTGGGCCATTGTCACAAATAAAACGGCAACACAACGCATTTCCATTCTCTAGACTACATTCAACTAGAAATCTTGTAGGACCATTGTTCTGTTACAAGAGAAATTCAGCGGGAGTTTCATAATGAACGCTGAAGAAGAATATTCTCATAAACGCATTGAACAAAACCCAAAGATTCTTGCAAAATGTGCAATATATCCAGATATGATCTTAAAACCCAGATATCGATGGAAAAAGATAAAGGTGGAAACAGTGGTCAAAATGCAAACGTTGCTGTCACGTGAGCAACTTACCCAATGAAAATTCAACACGCTTGTCGGTATACTAATTCTTTACCGGAATTAACATCACTGCCACGTTGAGTGAAAATCTTTCACGTAAACCCGTTCTTATTCAACACAGCAGTGTTCACTACTGGTAACTGTTTAGAGACATGCTGCGTTTTGTGTTATTTTTCCTGGCAGTGACAGCCAAAATATCCGCAGGGGATATTGAAGAAGAGGAAGATGTTTTGGTCTTGACCAAATCAAACTTTGATACCGCAGTGAAAGAGACCGAATACCTTCTGGTTGAGTTTTGTAAGTTCTGATGCCAATTATTTATTATATGACGTAGTCCTACTGTACAACAATGGACCAAGTAGACTTGGCCTACATCTTTCAATTTTGTATTAGGTGAGGGCGCTAAAGAGAATTTTTCACTTTTATGTAAAACTCATTGACTAGGCATACGTTTATTTTGTATTTGGACGGAATTTTTCTTCACAAATTAATTTTTTCAAATGAATGATAAGTCAGATAAGAGTAGTAACTACACAGACAATGTCTGAGACACTAATTCAACTTATTGATTGACACTGAAGAATGTGATTACATTAGTACAGTAGTCAGTAATCTTGAGTAGTAAGTCTGTAACTGTAAGAAGAGGTACTATACTATACTTACTATTATACTATATATAGTATATACTATAAGTGACAGTCTATATACTAACTAACTACTTAACTTACTAGAATATTGACTACTGGGTAGACGACTGACTAGTCTACTATTATAATTATATAATAAAATAATTATATTAGTTAGCCTAGGCCTAAATTAACATACATGATACAACAGACCAAACTACTACAATTAATATTTAAATAAAATAGCCTAAAAGGATAACATAATAATATGTAGATCCGATCCAGGAATAAGGTACAGTTTTGCTTTAGAGACAAACATAATAACACACACATTGACTAGGCCTATGTTTATTTTGATTTATTTTGTGTGTATTATTATGTTTGTCTCTAGTTATTTAGCAAAATTTTTTTACCCTATTTATGGATCTACCTGTTGGATTTCAGTTTTGCGCAGTAAGTACATACTATCGATTTTTCGACATTATAATAATGATTTATTATAGTCCGTTCAGAATCGTTTGCCGAGATGTTATGATTTATAATTCAAAAAGTTCTTGATGATTTCACATGAATTTTGGCATACGTTGTTAAAATGTCCATGTCGCGAAAACATATGTGTTACTTGATGTCTAGCTGTAACGGTTATTTGAAAGCGGCGAATTCTTTTGATGTTTGCCCATGTAAATATTATTTCGACCATAAACAAAATATTTTACAGTAATCTAGTGCAATGATGACCCATAGGCGTGTCCACAATATTTTACATGGTGGCAGGTGTAAAAAAAATTTAAAATATATCTTTTGTTCGTAGAGTCAATTTGATATTGTTCCATGCTCTTGGTGTGAGTTTCACAAATGTTGTCGCTGCCTTTGAAATAAGTACATATATTTCTTCATGTAAGGAAATTTTGTCTGTAATAGTTGATCCAAGATATCTGAACTTCTGTATTGAATCAAGCGGGCTAATTTTTATAAGTAATGGTTGATGGTTTGCTTATAACATTTTTTTGAATTGCTTGGGTGGTATTGAGCAATGAAATGTTTTACAAATCAACTTGTAAATTTTGCAAATCAAACTTTTTTTAGTGTAGACTTAATCAGAGTAATGATCATTCATAATCAGACGAGTCAAATAGGTCGATTACTGTTTTCGGCTGAACAAACAACAAACCTTCCTTTTTCCAATATTCCTCTTCTTGGCGTAACACATGATCCTCACATTTCACCCAGTAGTCTTTATGTATATTTGATAGAGCCTGATTTGTAAGAGTCTCAATATCACATAATTTGAAAGTTGTATTTGTAGATGCTACGTGTCCTTTAACTTTTGCCCAAATTAGCTCTATAGGATTTAAGTGTGCATGATATGGAGGTAGTCTCAAACATCTATGACCATGTTCTTCAATTAACTTGTCTATTTTAAATATCTTTGTTCGTTGTGTCTGTTTTACAAGGTTAAGCAATTCGGGTTTCAAGTACCTGTCGGTAAATGGTATGTGTTCTTTTATGAGCCACGTTTTGATTGCATCTTTTGTACTTGATGATGTTGGGATTCTATCTTCTACGTTCACTACGTTATGGTATGAAGCATTGTCCATTATCAGACAAGAAGGTCTATCTAATATTGGAAGAATACTTTTTTCGATCCAGTCTTCGAATATGTGCCCATTCATTTCGGAGTGGTAATCTCTATTGTCAATGGATTTTGAAATGAAAATTAGATGAGCATTCTGCAACAACCCATTATGTCTGCTACCTGCATGTGCAACTATCAAACGTTGCCCTTTACTACTTGGTACTGATCTTTTAATACTTCCATCTGCTAACTGCCATTCCTTTTCATTTGTATGATGAGCGTTGATCCAAGTTTCATCTAAATACACAATATCATAACCATTCTCGCGCATTCCCTTCACGTAAATACTTGCTTCTAAGAGCTACCAGATGTGGCTTTTCACAAGTAATGTTTTTTCCACCAGCATACTTTCTAAAGGTGAAGCCTGCATTTCTTACAGTTTTCCATAATAAAGTTTTTGATATTTCAATGTCGTTATTAGTTTTCAGCCAAATCTTCAACTTTCTAAGTGTCACTTCTTCGTTTTTATCAAACATTCTACATATTTCTCTTTTTACTAGGTCCTTATCGAAACTGTCTATCTTTTCTTTCCTTCCTTGCTTTCGTGAATTTGTTGGCAATAAATATCCGCTTGCTTCCACTATTCGATCAAATGAACGTTTACACAAACCTAAAATATGCATTGTTCTCTTCTCAGGATTTGATAAAGAACAATAAAGATGTCCCTTTTTACGCTCTCTGCAGAAGTATTGATAAATCTTTATAGCAATGTTATGCTCAGTAAAATATTTCGCTTTCAGATTCATTCTCACATAGACTTGCAGAAGGTAATATGCTTAGTGCCGCCTACATTCTGTAAATATTGAGACGTGCCTCTGACTTGTGACTTGAAATCGAGTCAATATCCGTTTTTGATTTCACATAATTCTAAGTTCAGGAAAAATAATATTTGGTGCTAAACGGGAATTTCCATATGTAACATTGCTTTATACAAATGTACAGTGGAAACAACTACTTTTAGAACGGTGCACATTCTACCGTGAGGGTCATGCCTTTATATTTAATAATCAGATGTGAGATGTAAGCATCTACATAATCCAGCGGTTGTTTATAATTTAGATTAACTTTTTTTTAATATAGGTTAAATAAGGTATCTTTGATACTGGATCACATTTCTTTGATAAAAAAATATTTCTATAGCGACATTATTATTCTAAACCTAACTTCAAATGATCAATCCAAATGAACAATACGTTTTTGATAAAAATAATTTAACATCTCGGCAAACGATTCTGAACGGACTATAACAAAGCTGCATGTAGCCGTATATGTATAAATTAATTATTATCAAAACCAGAAATAAGTCTAGGCCTAGGCCTATTTTTTTAAAAAGTGGTTGGTCTTTGACATGCATGGAATGTTCATGTGTTTAACAGTAGGCTATGCAGCATATTGTACTATGATACTATTGTAGTGTCATATAAAAAAACCACTATATTTATGCCTACATCATACATATCCTATCAAAATAATTTAGTCCTATGTTAATTTCACACAAATATTTTGTTGTCTACAATAATTAAACAAGTAGCATACATAATTGTAGGTCTATTGTATAAATTAAGCTTTTAAATCACTATCAGCTATAGGCCCTATATTTCCCGTTTAAAGTTTTATTTCAACTAGGCAAAAATATTTAGGCCCTATGACTATCCAATTATGATGACACCACATGTATTATTGTAAGTGAACACAATGTTTATGTTCATTTTTATTCATTATTCGACGCATCTACCGTTTTGTCCACCGTTGTGACTTTGCAGTGTTAAATAAGTTGCATAAAATAATAGATTTTGGTAATGGGGGTTAAAAGGATTATAATTAGTTTATATATTTTTTTGTGAGGGAGGAAAAGGGTTAGAATCAATGTTTTATAATTAATAATTTATTCTTAAGGTAAAAAGTGTGCTATTTATAGCACGACGGTGGACAAAACAGCATTTTTACCTATATTCTTCTTCTTCAGTGTTCATTCTCAAACTTTCTCTAGATCTCTCCTATAGCAGGACCATAGTCCTACTAGATTTCCAGGTGTAGTCCAGAGAATGGAAATGCGCTGTCACCATTTTATTTGCTCCAATGGCCTAACCTGTCTTCTGCAAATTTTCATTATTCAAGAGTGAGCAACGTTAGTAAGCCTTACCTTGAAGAAATTGTAGGCCGTATGGAAAATTATGAAAATAAGTTTCTGAAGACAAGTTTCAAACTGCAACTTTGACAGTTTAAACTACTAACAATACAGCAAATCCAGTTTTCTTGATAAATGCTGTAGACCATAGTGAAAGCTCCTCAAGTCTCCCATACGGCTCTCTGTGCGTAAGTGCTCCTCCGTAACTGTGGTTTAGTGTAATGCAGGATATGTTCCTCAAATTGCAATAGCTAGGCCTATATTTTAGTTGTTTGCCTATCAACTTCAGAATGTAGCCTATGTTAGTTTGTCCTCAGATCATAATCATGGACTCCAGACAAGTCCATGGGTGCTCAATCTCATATTCATTATGTCTTTCAGCATGTGGTAACTGACTTCCGGTTGTTTTGGTTAATAACTTGGTACAGTACAAGTAGACCCTATCGCGTTTAATTATTTCCCTTGTCTGTATTTGTAAATTTCATGTTCATCATTTGATAATTGAAATATTCATTTATTTAAGGTTGTGGCTAGGGTTACTTATATGTAAAACACAACTATCCTAACCCAAATCCTAAAATAAATAAATATTTAAATTATTAAATGATGAACATGAAATTTACAAAACATAGGCAAAGGAAATAACTCGACTGGTGGTGTCTACTTGTACTGTACCGATACAATTTTTGGTTCCTATATGCTGCTTGTTTCTTACAACACTACGCTGCACTCTCAGGTCTTGCATTCTAGCCTTAGATACAGAAGAATAAATACATCCCATATCTTCCAACTTATGATTGCATTCAAAATATCAGCACAGTCCATTAAACTGCCATTATGGCCAGCTGGCAAATTTGTCCGCCCTTTCATTTCCCTCAACACCCATGTGCATGTAAAAAAATGAAACAGATTTCGTCATCGGCTGAAACCACTGACGGCATCCAACTGAATATTTCAAAGTATTCTCAATAGAATCAGTAAGAAAGCAACCTGTAGCACTTTGTGGCTGCAGCGATAACGTTGCCCTATCCACTGCTATCATCATACTACTCGCTGTTGCTTAGAAATCACAACTTTCTAACACACTTTCCTCTGCAGTGGGCAGTGAATACCCAAGGACTGCGTGCATGCTGAACCAGTCCTATCAGTGTAGACAAAAATATCAATATCTAAGAAATTTCCACTTTAATGAAAGTTGTAAACTCGATGTGCTTACTTTCCCACTCCTCTCTGTATTCTATGTCCCCTAATATACATACCCATTTAATAATCTCATAAGCTCTGCCATGACTGCCCCCCCCCCCCATTTAATTTGTTTCCTTTAACTTTTCAATATCATATAGTGGATGGTTCCTATCAGCACTGATGAGCAGGTATGAATAAGCATGGCCCGCTGAAGATGGATGTGTCTGGCCATTGGCACAAATAAAACGGCGATACAATACATTTCCATTCTCTGGACTATATCCTGCTGGATATCTAGTAGGACCATTGTCCTTCTACAAGAGAGATCCAGTGGGAGTTTGAGAATGAACGCTGAAGAAGAAGAATGAGCATCTTTGCATCATAGAGTAATCCAGCATTGAGTGCATTGCCACTATTTCTGTAGTTCTGGGACATCCAAGAATGACACACGTAACTTCATTGTATATTTTATCAAGTCTATCAATCTGTGTTGGGCTAAGAGTCAGGATAGCCAAGGCATACTCTACCACCAACATGACTAGCCATTAATATAGCAGTTGTATTAATTGGATAATGTGTGTAGGCTACCCAGTTATGAAGACATCCATGTGTTATGAGTGAGCACAATATTTGATTTACGTCCGCCAAGCAAGAAACATGCGCACGTCCAAGTTTCATAAAATATAAGAATTACATGATAGCTTCCAGAAATTAAAAAAAGGGGGTAGTGATATATTATATTCCTTATTCACGTATGTGATATTTAAGATCACTTTGATGAAAGTCGTAAACTCGATATGAAAGATGGAAACATTACTTCAAGCAACTGTTAAACTTAAAGGTAGGCGAAGAGATCACAACAATAAATACAATAGAAGACCTAGAACCATATATTCTGAAATTGAAGATGCAGTTAAACATGCACCAAACAGCAAAGCACCAGGAATAGATGGCATACCTATAGAACTCATAAAAATGCTAAAAGTTACAGGTATAAAGTGGCTACACAGACTGTTCAATGTGATATGGAAGACATAAAAGACACAACAAGAGTGGAATAAAGCGGTGATTGTTCCCATCTGGTAGATAAAAGGCAGTAAGAGGGGCTACACTATGTATAGAGGCAATATACTCTTAAGCCACATAGGAAAAATCTTTAGCAAGATACTAGAGAGAAGGATGTGCATATATATATATATATATAGAACCACAGCTCAACAACACACATATTCGTCGAAAAAATAAAAGCTGTACAGATGCAATCTTCGCCCTCAAGCAACTTGCAGAGCGACAGGACATAACCAAGACTTATATTTGGCTTTCATGGACCAAGAGAAAACTTTTGACAGTGGATAGAGCACAATTATGGATAACATTACAGACATATGGAGTTCCCCAACATCTGATGAGCATATACATCTGTCAGAACATATACGCCAATAGTCAATGCACAAAAAGAACGAGCGTAGGCACATCCGATAATTTTCTAATCTACCCGAGAGTGAGACAGGAATGTGTACTATCCCCCCCCTATTGCTTATAATAGATCACATCTGCAAAGTAGCAAAGGCAACAAGAAAACAATCTGAAGGATAACTTAAACTAGTAGCTATTTGCAGATGACCAAGCACTAGTAGCATCATCAGAAAAGCAACTGCAAAGACAAGTAGATAGATTACATCAGACATGCCAAACCTTTAACATGAAGAAAAACATAGAAGAGACTGAAGTAATGAAGATAGGAAGAACAGAAAAAAGTACCTCTATATATATATATATATATATATATATATATATATATATATATATATATATATATATATATATATATATATATATATATATATATATATATATATATATATATATATATATATATATTGGAAACAACAGACCTCAACAAGTGACAGAATTCACATACCTAGGAAGCAATATAACAACAGACAGCAAGAGCAGTAAAGAAATACACAATAAATGTAGTAAAGCATACCAAGCCTTAGGACAAATGACACCAATCTTTAGAAATGAAAATTTAGATTTACACAACAAAATAACACTATTCAAAATGATTATTATGCCAATGCTGTGTTACCAAACATGGATAACGACAACACAAGACAAAAATAAACTTGTGACAGCTGAAATGGCATGTTTACGCAGAATCTAGGAATATCGCTAAGAGACAGAGTGATGATGATTCAATCCCTTTCGCTGTGAGCAGGAAGCTCTTGACAGCCCATAGCCCTTCTGGCGAATGCACCTCACTTAGCTAATTTATCAGCCATTTCGTTTCCAAGGATTCCGGTATGGCCAGGTATCCATTAGAGGGTGACATTTGCACCATATGATGTGGACAGCTGGTCAATTTGTCTGTTGATATTGCAACCAGGGGGTGTTTTTTTGGTCTCCAAGGCTTGGAGTGCTGATTTTGAGTCGGAGAAGATGACTATTTCTTCAAAGAGACAGAGTGAGAAATGAAGACATTAGACAAAGAACTGGCACCACCCCAATCTTGGAATATATTAAGAGCCAACAGATCAAATGGTTTACACACATCAGCCGACTATTACCAGACAGCATACCAAAGCAAACTATGATACACAGATACAGTGAAGGCAGACCTAGAAACTGACCACGAAAACGATGAACCATCAAAATCAAAGAGGCGACAAACTCCACAATATACTCAACACACACGAGGCCCATCTCTAGAGAACTCTTCTACCCCTGACGCTGAAAGGCAATAAAGGGTTTTGCGAATAGATAAGATATTTAAGAAAACAATATTTTTGACACCTAGCAGGATTTGATGTACATCCCTTGCACATATATGATCTCCTTGCCTTTCTGCATTATATGCATGCTCTCAAGCTTCCTGACCATGTGATCATATAGACGTTGCAGTCATTATTTCATCTATATGTTCTAATGTGCAATTTCAGAAGTGATTTCTTGGCAGAATATATGCGATCTTCTGACATGGTGTTTTATTTAAAAAAAATATATATATAATGATGCCAGTAAAAGGCTTTTCACTCCTAGGTTAGATAAATGGAACAACACAACAGCTCATAAACACATGCATATATCGCACAATGGCACTGAGTCTAAGGACATGAGCCCATTGTCTGCTGGATCAGCAACCAAGCTAACCAACCAACATATTTTTAAGAGCTAGCTGAAGATCTTCCATCAGTTATAACATTTTCGGTGAATATGTCCATAGTAAGTCAGCATCTGATTGATGTGGTCACATCCATTCATGGAATGGTTATATTTTGATTAATGGCGTAATTTTCTTTTTCCAGAACAGTGACATTACAAACTGAAGCTTTTGAAGCAGCATTGCAAATATATTGTGACCTTTCCCTAACAGTTTTAGTAATGTTTGGTAGAATTTGATGGCCATACCTCCATCAGGATTTACTTCAGCAATATGTTTTTTTTGGTCAAAACATGTGATAAATTTGTTAGTAGTTTGCTCATGTGTTTAGTGGGACGAAAGGGAGCAATGAATGAAAACTGTTTACCTCCCATGCATGTTGTAAGTGGAGATTATAGAGGTTATGAGGTGGAGTTCCATCATATTTAGGATCAAAGTGACCCAAAAGCCATGCTGAAATTGGGTGTCAGGTCAGAAGGTCCAACAAAGCTGTAAACTATGACACACCATATTCTATTCTCCGGACTACATCCTGCTAACCTGCAGGGATTTGAGAACAAATGTAGAAGAAAAATGTATATGTGCTTCACACAATCTGAAGACTTTGATATGGTACTTCTCTGGTTTAGTGTAATTATATTGCTTATTCTGCCATCATCATGTTTCAACCAATAACCATTGACAGTATCAAATTCATAAAAGGCTCAATCTTAGCATGTAGTTCAGAACAATGTAACACTGTGTGGAAAATAACTAGCAAACCTCTCATGCTTGAACATACTATGATAAAATGCATTATCAAAAGTGTTTCCTGGACAGTAATCTTTGATACATTGGAAGTTCCCAATGCCCATTGGAACAGGACTGCATGGAACTTTAACAGCTCATTCACAGTAAGAGGTATCCAAGTACCAAGATTTGATCTCCTTTAAGATGGATTATTTTGCACACATTTCTGTACAGCATATGCATTGACAGAATTACATAACAATTCTAAAACATCATCTGTAAACAGCTCTAAGACAGTCAAGTACTGTGGAACTTTCATTAAAGTAAGCATTGACACCTGGTTGTTTAGGCCTAGGTGGCAAAAATTGAAATGAATTATTGATAGCACCTTCACTTCTTTCCAAATAGCATTGGGTGGTTCAGTCTCTACCTTCTTATTTTCTGCAATTCTGCTAGCACTAGAATGTGGTTGAGGAGACACCCACTTCTCACACAATGACTTGCCACTGATACATCAAAATCACATCTATAGTTAACAATTCCTGCTAATTCATCATTGAAATATTGTCAGCCTCACTATCCAATACATTTTACTTGAATAATAAATCCTGCGTCGCTTGCAGACGAACAGGGTGAGATTTTTCAATGTTTTTCAGGTTGATTTAAATAACATACTCGGTAACTAAGCAAAAACAATTACGGTTCTTTAAAAAGACCTCCAGGTTAAAAACACCTCCTTAACAAGACAGTTAAATGAGTGCAGTACATAACTAACTCAAGTGTAATTAGATCTAATGAGTTACTATGTTCAATGTTGGTATTTTTCAAACAGGCCTACACTTTTACTATTTTGTTCCGTTCATTGATTGCTACTTGTTTCTTATTTTGCATGGACAGGAGGATTTGCTAGATCACTCGCACAGTTGTATGAGTATGTGACATACAGTTTGACATTTTGTGCAGCATTTTCAAAATATATTATGATTTTGGATTATTAGCAGTTTACTTTTGTATGTTTTCTTGAAGTTTGATTCTTTTATAGTGCTGTTTTAAATTTGTATCATAATTATGACCTCTACGGTAATTGAAATATCTGATTGATAACATCATATTATTCGCATTATCATATTTTTGATGTATCTGTGCGAAAAATTCCAGATGCTCCTTGGTGTGGACACTGTAAAGCTCTTGCTCCTGAATATGCTAAAGCTGCAAGCAAGTTTAAAGAACAAGGCAGTAACGTTAAGCTGGCTAAAGTAGATGCTACAGTGGAGCCAGAGTTAGCTGAAAAATATCAGGTCAGAGGGTACCCTACTCTGAAATTCTTTGTAAGGGGAGCTCACACAGAATATTCAGGTATTGTTTGAAATTATTACATTGTATTATATTTATATTTCTTCTTCTTCTTCTTTCGTTCACTTGAAACATGTCTATATCTGCAATTCTGTCTCCTTAATAAAACTCACTGTCTTTTGTAGTTCATACAGTGTCCCATAGAGCTTTGATTCCAGTGTTGTTTCCTCTGGCCAATATGTCTGCCTCAGCGTTTCATGCTCAGAACACTCTTGAAGTATATGTTTGGCACTCTGTACTGCCTGTCCACATGTACACATGGCCGTGTTGCCAATCTTGAACTTTGTATACATGTGACTGCGGAGTCGGTTGTGTCCTGTTCTGAGACGTAGAATTATAACTTGTTCTGATCTGTTCATAATGTGATAGTCATCTTGTGTTGGTGTTTGTGGCTTTCTTATTGACTTGATCATCTGTTTTTTCTGATGGTAGGTGATTGGTATATCTGGTTGATCTTCGGCAGCACCTTCCTTAGCCAGTTGGTCTGCTTTTTCATTTCCTGGTATTCCACAGTGAGAGGGTATCCACTGCATGGTTACCCTATACTGGTAAGACAATTCGCTAAGTAGTTTTTTCAAGTCTGTTAGTTTTCCAGACTGGAGAGCTTGAAGCACTGACCTTGCATCTGTCAGGAATACCACAGGCTGTAGGTCAGAGTTGGAGTTCAGCAGTTTTTTAGCTGCCACAGTAATTGCCTGGATTTCTGCATCATAATTATTGCAGAATTTTCCTGTCGGTGTTCTGATTGTATCTCTAGGCTTGTGTGGATATTCTATATATACACCTGCACCTCCATTCCTCACAGCATTCTGTGCTGACCCATCTGTGTATACTCTGACCCATATATCTTGTGGATATTCCTCGTCCAGGAAACTGAGGGTGACTGTCCTCCGCTGCACACTGTTCTGTTCGTCCTCGCTTAGTATTCCTTTCACATGGGTCTGAATGTATATTGGCATTCCATGCCTTTCACTCCATGGGGTTTGTTCTGGTACAGACCTTAAGGGGCTGTCAACTTCAGGTAGGTCTGTAAGTTGTCTACGGAGTCGTTTAGCTTGATGGATAAAGCTGCTTCTTTTCAGTCGCCCCATTGCTAGGTTTTGGAATCTTTCCTTCATTGGATGACTTGGCATACACTGAAACTTTTCCGCTTGAATTAGTACTTTTGTGTCTCTGCGTTCGCCAAGTGTTTGCATTCTTCCCATTTTCTGCATCTCTGCTATGGGTGTTGATTTCATTGCTCCCAACATTATTCTAAGTGCCTGGTTTTGCACTTTATCTAGATCTTGTAATGTGGTGTTTGATGCAGGACACCACGCAGCTGAACCATATTCCAGGTGTGGTCTTATGCCTTGCTGGTAAACTTTACTGAGTATATTCCCACTGGCTCCCCATGTGGTTCCACTTAGTTTTCTCAGGATAGCTAACTTCCTCCTGGCTTTTGTTGTTGCTTTGTTTATGTGCTGCTTCCATGTCAGCTTATCATCAAAAGTAACTCCGAGGTATGTTGGTTGTTTGTCTTCCTTCAAGAGCTCTCCGTCTATCTTGATATGACCGGCTTTTTGTTTTGGTGAGAGGGTAAAGAGTGTAGTGCTGCACTTATCTGTGTTAATGCTGACACACCATCTATTTGCCCATAAGGTTAGGGCATCGATAGCTCTTTGTATTTGTTTAGTGGCCACTGTTGCATGTTCTTCCGTGCACCAGATCACCAGGTCGTCAGCATACATTGCCACTTTGATCCCGTGTGGTAGTTCAGCAACTAGGTCATTGATGTAAACCAAGAAAAGTGTGGGTGACAGGACTCCTCCCTGGGGGACTCCATGACGCAGTAGGACTTTCTTGCTTTTGCGACCATCTAATTGTACCCTGGCTCTTCTATTATGCAGGTATGCTTTTACCCATTTGTACATTCTTGAGCTAACCCTGCAATTTCGCAATTTCTTTAGGAGCCCTTCTTTCCAGACCTTATCAAATGCTTTCCTAAGGTCTATCCATGCTGCTAGTACCAGTTTCTTATCTTGGAAGGCATCCTCAATCTCTTGGGAGAGGTAGGTTGCCTGATCTTCAGTAGAGTAGCACTGTCTGAAACCTGCTTGCTGTGATACCAGAAGGTTTTCACTTTCAAGGTACCACTGCATCCTAAGATTGATAATGCGTTCCATTGTTTTGCATAAACAGCTTGTGAGGCTGATGGGCCTGTAGTTGGAGACTGTGTTGCCATCTTTTCCTGATTTGAGGAGTGGTATCATTATTGCTTCTCTCCACGCCTGTGGTACATTACCTGTGGACCAGCTTGTGTTAAAGATTTGCAGCAGCTTTGCTCTTGCTGCAATTCCCAGGTTTCTAATCATTTCATTGGACACTCCATCAGCTCCAGGGGACTTTTTCATTTTCAATTTGGATATTGCATGCTCCAGTTCTCTCATTGTGATTGGTGCCTCCATGACTTCAGGTATAGGTTCGTCTTGTCCAATGTTTTGCTGGTTCGCTCGAACCTCCTGTTGTTTGTCTGGGCTGACTTTGACGTTATTGTCTTCTGCAAAGGAATCTGCAAAGTAATCAGCTGCATGTTTACCTGTTAAAATGTTTTTATCTTTATAAAGTGTGATCCTGGTATTTCTCCCTGTACCTTCATCATTTAGTTGTTTTACAAGTTTCCATAATTTCCTAGTATCTCTTTCTAGGTTCAGCGACTCTGTTTTTTCTTTCCAGCTGTTCCGTCTGGCTTGTAACTTGGCTCTTTGAAATTTAGCCTTTGTTTGCTGATATTTGTTGTGATGTTCTTGGCTAGGTCTGTTCTCAGCCTGCTTTCTAGATGTTTCCATATCATTTTGCAGCTTTTCCAGTTCATCATTCCAGTAGGGTTTGTAGTTTTTGCGTGCCCCCCTGGGTATGGTTTTACTAGCAGCATGTAGTATACATCTATTAAATTCACTCACTGCTCTATTGATGTCTTTGTCCAAGTTCATGTCCTTAGCTAGAACACTGGTTAAATGCTGGTACATTTTCCAGTCTGCCCTCTTATAGTTCCACCTAGTGAGCGTGCTGCTGTCCTTGGTATATTCATTGTGAATTTCCAGAAATACTGGTCTGTGGTCACTACCCCCAAGCTGCTTTCCAACGACACGTGTGATGTTCCATTCCAGGCCTGGTGAGTAGAATGCCAGGTCTGGTGTAGAGGTGGTGTGCCATGCTCTCGAGTAGAAGGTTGGTGAGTCAGCTGGCTGGTTAATAAGAATGAGATTATTTTCATCCTGCCAGCTCTCAAGTTCCTCACCTCTCTTGTCGATATGATCGTAGCCCCAGCTCTGAGAGTGGCTGTTGAAGTCACCACACACCATAAGCCTTTCTTTATCTGGAATTGTGTCTAGTGCCAATGGTTTATCATTTGGGCAGTAGTAGTTCAGGAGATGGAATTCTGCACTGTCTGTTTTTATGTGGAGCATCTGGTATTCTGCCCCGTCCATGTATACTTCCAGCTGACATGCGCTGATATTGTTTTTAACTAGTGTCAGAATTCCACCCTTTCGCCTGTCTTTTCGGTCAGATCGGTAGCACTGGTAGCCTCTGATTTTGAAGGCTATGTCGCTGCTGAGGTGTGTTTCTTGGATACAGCAAATATTAACTTGTTCTTCACTGAGGACATTTTCAAGTTCCAATTTTTTGCTGTATCCATCTCTTTTACTGTTGACACCCTCAGCATTCCAGTGCATTATTTTTATTGGTCGTCTGTTTGTTTGGCCAGTAGCTCTATTCCCTTGCCTCCTGGCTCCTCGGGGCAATTGAGAAGGACTTCCAGTAACTGAGGTTGGGCCCTTTCGAGGTATAGGGCCCGGCACCGTCCCTGCCTGAACGTCCGCCACAGGGCAGGCACCATAACATTTATTAGATGCAGACATGATATTTATATTTAAAAATGATTAAAACTTGTAGTTTGAAAAAAATGTTCAATATTTAAAAATTGAGCACATTTTAGTTTTATATGAAGACAATAGTCTTATGAGAACAATTCTTCAGATAATATTAGCTTTTCGAATGAATAAATAAAACAACCTTTAGCACACTGCATTAAAATTACACAATCTTTCCCCTGCCACTGGATCCTTTTTTTTGTTGAGTATTTGTGTTATGTTTTGGTTGGTGTTTCAAAAATGCAGTAACTTTTTATAGATTTTAAAATAATTTTTGCACAGTTAACCTTTAGCAAGCCAGATTAAAAAATACGAAACGTCTCCCTGCCACCAATAAAAAAAAATAGGTGTTACTGTTTGAAAAACACAATCACGTTTTTGTTCTTGGAGATTTTAAAATAATTTGTATACATGTAAATACAAAATTGAATGCTGCATATATTGATGTCAGTTGTGTATGTGTGATACAAAAAGATTAGGTAAGGAGGTAAACATTTAAAAAAATAAAATATAGAAAAATACTTAATATTATTTCTGATATGGCACCGATTACATATGTTTAAACACATAAACATATACTGTCTTTATGTAGTTTAATAACCAAACTAACATAATAATGCTGGTGAAATAAATAAAAAGTAAATTAAGTTGTCGAATAAATTGTTTCAGAAAATTAGACAGAATCTTGTCAAATCCATGGAAAAGATTAGGTCTGTACTTGTCACGTCCTTTCATACCGACATGAATTCATTACCATATTTAATATGAAGTCCCACATAATTCCCAAGCATGCCTTACTATCTGAATCACATTCCATAATAATTTTACATCAATTAGGCATATATATATTAACGGACATTGTGATCTGCTGATTGATTTCGAAATGGACAGATATCTCCCAATATTTACAATTAGTTTGTTTCAATATTCTTCTTTCAATATGGACTGTAACCAGCAATGGAAGTTCAATACTTCTAACTATGATTCGTTGATTTTGGTCACATGGCATTAAAGTTTGTGTGTTTTTCGGTTTGCTGAATATGTAGGGTATAGCTACGCCAATGAGCAGCTCCAGCCATTGTAAACAAACAAAAACAAAATGGCATAGCTGCCCTCCTTTAGTGTGCTAAAGGTTAAATTATTGTTTTATTTATTTTTCTTGTTTCTTACAGATTTAATCAAAAATGAGTTTAAAATTATATTAACATTGATTTATGAACTGAAATAAGCTTTTGGTAGATTTCGTGCAGATCCTTTTTCAGAAAATGTAAATTCATGATGGTTCCTGTAACTGTCTAATTAAATACACTTTTCACTTTGCCTTGCAGATAATTAGTAATCATATATTATCATTGGAACATATGACATGTACACATGTGATCTGATCTTCCATATGTCTATATCCAAAATTATTGAGTCATTATACATGTTCTCTGTTGGATGACGAACACTCTTCTAGTCTCACAGTAGCACTCATTTCTGGTGAGCATAGCTACTTTTTTCTGGATGTTCAAGAGAGTATGGCATTGCTGAGAGAAATTGTTGGAATAATTGTTTAAGTTATGACTGCAGGTTATCATCAGATCTTACCAGACAAGCCCATATGTGCTCCAATCCCCGTCTCAATAAATCCTGCTGGATTGATGTCTCTTCGTATATCTTTTATGTTTCTTCCTTATGACTTCCGATCATTACACCAATCGCAAGTAGTCTTGAGAGGGACCAGGATTTACACGAGAGGACAAGATCCCTTAACGTATTACATGTCAGATCCATCCATTGATATATAATATTGGCACTATGAACAAGCTCACCAGAGAAACAGGTGAGAGCAGCCCGCTTATTGTTGATCATCGTGCCAAACACCAGGATTCCAAAGTCTAGTTTCTTTTGTTATTGATTTTGTGATTGCCTGCCATTATCTCTACCTGATTGTATACCAGAATGTAACCAGCAATGATAATGTTTTGCCATTATCGGTCAATTGCTGTTTCGTTATCATTACTGTGAAGAGTACTAAGGAAAGAGGCTAGCCCTGTGGCAGTTCTGGATAAATAAGTGGTTATGATAAGACAATAGTTGGCAATAGACTGAGAGCTGAGAAGTTTCAACACAAGAATAGGAAAATGTTGCACAATGTAAGTTTATAGGATTCATGGTAGTTTTCATGAGCTAACAATAAGCTCCTGATTATCCCTATCTTGAAATTTGTGGTTTTAAAAACTAGAATAAGACTTGGACCAAACAACTGAAAGTGAGGTGTGTATAAGAAAATTCTCTATGTCTGCTGTCCAAGCATTGGAATGTGATGGACATTGTAAACCCGAGCTAGCTGAAATATACCACCATGCAAACCAGCTGCTCACATCTTATGATGTCAACATTGTTATGCAATGGATTCCTGGCCACTCAAACACACATGGTAATGATAAGGCAGACAGACTAGCAAAGAGGGGAGCACAACAAGAACAGCCTTATACAGAAACAACAATGCACACAGTTAAAATGATTCTGAAATCTGTGAACAAAGAAAATTGGATGAACAGATGGGCCATGGGAAACACTGGGAGGGAAATCTATAAATATATGACCAGCCCAAATCCTAAAGACAATATCAACCTCCTGGAAAGAAAAGACCAGAGTATCATATTCCGACTGCGCACACAACATGTACAGCTTAACAATCACCTGAACAGAATACAACCACAACACACTCCAGGGTGCCGGCTGTGCACTCATCCATATGAAACTGTTGACCACCACCTCTTTGAATGTCCAGCGCTGGATGACATCAGGAAAATGCTTCTCCCTCCAGGGCCAGATAAATGGAACAAAACAACTCACAAACACATGCATATATCACACAATGGCATTGGGTTAAAGGGCATGAGCCCATGGACCGCTGGATCAGCAACCAACCAACCATAAGAAAATTAAGTGAGAAAAGTATTAAAGGAAATTGTGATGGATGTTTGCATGTGGCGTACATTCGGTGCAACCGTTGTCAGCTTCAAACATTGATCATATAACTGAATTTTCTAACCTCATTCAAACTTTAAAAATCACTTCTTGTCCACATTAGTTTGTGAGTTATAAACTTCCCCTCCTGTGTGTGCATATAAATTCTTGCTCAAATATATCTGTAGCTTTAACTTATGGTTATTTAAAAATGAAGGTACTATTTGTTAGTCTTACATGCAGTATATTATTGAGCATTAATGGAATATGGCATTTATCTACTGTATATTTCCAAATATAAGCACTCCGGGGTGCAAAGGGAACTCATTACTCTAGGCGGACCCAGAATCAGGTTAGCAGATAACCAAGATCCCAAATGTACCTCCTCACGGTGCACCCTGGTAACAGAAAACAGCAGGTCGAGCTGATTCTGGCCAAATCATTTGGGGGATCGTGTCCGAGAATGTGGAGGTAGCAGATGGAAAGAGATTTAACTGCAAAAGAGACAGACAATATCTCCGACACCATTTGCATTACCACATACAGCGACACTGTCGACATACAGTGACGGCAGTTAGTCCAGTCAGAACATTGGAGGGGCGGTAATGTAAAAGGCATGTAAAGGTGAATGCATGGCGAGAAACAAATATGTCATAATGAGTACAATAACACAATAAAAGATCAGAACAGCGCCGGAGGGCAGCGCGAACTGCAAATAGAAAGTGAAAAGTTCCTAGGAAAGGGGAACTACAAGCTCTGTTAGCTTCTAGTTACCTGTGCTCCTTATAGGCAGAGACCCAGACCCAATCATGGGCATTCGGAAAAGCAAGAAGACCTAAACCAACTCTACTGTCAAGATTTCCTATACCGGAAATACACTTGCAGAGAGAAAGGGTTCAGTACCTGATGGGCTCAGGCAGAAAAGGGACAACGATTTTAGCCCTGGCCCAACTCTACTGTCAAGCTTTCGTATACCGGAAATACACTTGCAGAGAGAAATGGTTCAGTACCTGATGGGCTCAGGCGCTTTTGGGACAAGGTCGCTCAGCTCGAGAACACCTTGCTCTCAAACGCGTGGTGTGAGACTCGAACGTGGGCGAGGGGTCCACGATGTCTGAGAACAACGCATCAGGTAGGAGGGCGAACGAGCCAGGGTCCAACTCTTCTGGCAAGTTCTTCCTCATACGGAACCAGGTTCGCGGATGAGAAACGGTTCAGTACCCAATGGGCACAGGCAGAGTATGTCTAATTGCACGAGATGGGTTTATAGATGGTGAAACACCTCGTGCCAGATAGATGCGCTTGACCGGCGTCTTGGCGAAGAGGCACTACACACCAGCGTGCCCGGCGACAGAGGCTGTCACGGACTAGGGACCAACCCCAAAATAAAGGAATGACGAAAACGGATGTGCTGGACCTCGGATGCCCTGACCACAAGCGACCAACTGTTGCAGATGATTGTAAGCGACTATACCAAAAAAAAAATCATTCATGCTAGTATGGGACTCGTTTTGGGCACATCTCACAGTGAAAGTGGAAAAATGATGCAGTGAGATGGGGACTGTCCGCATCAGTAATTCCTGGAGGCCTTAGCTTGGTCCTGCAGCAGCCAGATTCCTTACTTAACAAACCATTTAAGAACAGGCTTCGAGTAAAATAAGGATTACCAGAACCATGACCTCTACTATTTTTTGGATGGCTGTGAAGCTCTCATATAACCAAATTGGACTACCATCCATAGTTGAAAGCAGCGTATGTCACAAGATGTCCATTTTGTGTTGCCAAACCAAAATGAGAGGCATTATCCGAATTAGCTGTGATGAAGGGTGGTAACTATAAAAAAAGCTGACGTCGGAGTCGCCAATTGGGTCAAAAAATCATGGTTGGATGTCCAGTCCATTTATTGGAATTCAGACTTTTTATTTTGATGGATTTTAGTGATTTTTATGCAGAATTATGAGTTTGAATGCAAGAGCTGCTAAAGTTTACTGTTAACCATTACTGCTGTGTTTGCATATATCTGTATGAAATATAAATAACGTATTATCTGTATATACGCTATACACACTTTCTTTATAGTAAACATACACAAAGTCTCATCTTATACAATAATATTGATGCTTTTCTTAGGTGGAAGGACTGCTGCTGAAATTGCAGCTTGGATTGAGAAGAAGACCGGTCCTGCTGCTGTTAGCGTAAATGACAAAGATGCAGCTAAAGCACTGAAGGAAAGGGTGGATGTTTTTGTTTTGGGCTTTTTCAAGGTACATTTGTTCTTTAATCTGTTAAGTTTTGAGTTTTCATTGTTGTTCTTTGTAATATTTGGTGACCACGTTCTATATATTAGTATGGTTTTAATGTTTTCTTTTATTGTAGACAATAATTGTTATGATTTGATCCAATAACAAACTTGGTGAGACCAACACACATTCTGCATGCAATATTGCCAAGAGAACATCCCACATCTTGGAGTCACTTGATTGGCAGCTCATCTTCAAGAAGCATGTAGAAAATGTCAGAAAAAGCACAGAAATGGCTACCGCTACTGAAAAGGTTCACTGGCACATCTTGGGGAACATACAAGGATCTCTGAAGCTTTTATGTTGTTATATACATTCTGCACTAGAATACAACAGTGCATTCCTGATGACATGTACCAAAACATATGCAGAATACCTAGACAGTGCAGAACAACGCCCAAGCATCTCTATCCTCCACCATCCTGATAAGTTTGGAAACTTCACACCAGTGTGGCTACCGACTCCTACCAGGAGCGTCCATAGGTGGCTGATAGTGGAAAAAGCCTGTATAGAGGCCAGTTGTGAATAAGCCTCTGGACAAATAAGCAGCTGCTGACCAAACTGGTGTTAACTATGAGGACGGGGCGGGATATCAGGCGCTGCTGATATCCCCACTGAAATATATGTGTCCAGTGAATGGCAACAACAAGCGAGTATGAGCTGCTATACGCTCAAGTTGATGGAGGGGTAGGGTAAGGGGAAACACTTGGGAAGGAAAGGCTCATAAGTCATGTTGTTTGTTTGTTTTGCGTTCGCTCCATTGTAATCAACATGGATATCCGTGAGATTTCCGCCGGGAGCGTGTTTACGTTGTGCTACCGTTTTGCACCTTGTAGGCCTAGCACATCCAATTTCAGCATGCCTTGACTATTCGGGTGGGCTACCCAAGCCCGTGACAGCCTTCCTATCTGTCGCCAAGCACGCATGTGTGTGGTGACTCTTCGCCCAGACGAATTTTTGCTCACTTCTGTCTCGCACAAGGTGTTCCACTGTCTATGAACTTGCCTCGTGTAATTGGACGTATTGTGCCTGTGCCCATCGGGTACTAAACCGTTTCTCATCCGTGAGCCTGGTTCCTTAAAAGGAAGAACTCAACAGAAGAGTAGGACCCTGGCTCTTAGCCGAGGTGTCATTCACCGACATCGTGGACCCCTCGCCCAAGTTTGAGCCTCACACCACGTGATTGAGAGCAAGGCGTTCTCGAGATGGGCGACCGTGTGTCAATATCGCCTGAGCCCATCAGGTACTGAACCCTTTCTCACTGCAAGTGTATTTCCGGTATAGGAAATCTTGACAGTAGAGTTGGTTTAGGTCTTCTTGCTTTTCCGAAAGCCCACGATTGGGTCTGGGTCTCTGCCTATAAGGAGCACAGGTAACTAGAAGTAATCTAAACAATGGATTCATGGCTATACTGATGGGTCTGCTTTCAAAGCCACTATCAAAGTAGATTGAGATGTCTGTATAGAATATCCAGACAAAACATCTGATCAGTTGGTTGATTCCCGTGGGGAAATATGCTCTTTGAAGCTGAAATAACAGCATTAGACATTGCTTTGTACGACATGACCATATTTGATACCTTTCCATCAAAAGTCAAATATATTGTGATTTTTACATACGTCTGCTCTTCAGGCTCAAATATGTCTGATTTTCAAATATATCACCATTCTAGCAAGCTTCTCACATCTCATAATGTAAATATTGTTATGCAGTGGATTGTTATGCAAACACACTTGGCAATGACAAAGAAGACTAGAAAAGAATGAAAGCAAGACAAGAATAGTCATACACACAAATGACCATGCTATAATAATTCTGATGGGAAATGCTGGGAGTGAAATCTACAAATATATGATCTGCCCAAATCCAAAAAGGCATGAACCTCCTGGGAAGAAAAGATTGTAGTATTATCAGCTGACTGCGCACAGCATATGCAGCTTAACAATCACCTGAACAGAACACAATCTCAACACTCCAGGATGGCAGTTATGCACCCATCCCTATGAAATTGTCAACCACTGCTTTTTTTAAAAATGTCCACTTCCCGCCAAAGAGGGATGCGTTGGGCCATTGGCGCAAATAAACGGCGACACAACGCATTTCAATTCTCTGGACTACGCCCTGCTGGAAATCTAATAGGACCATGGTCCTGCTACAAGAAAAATTCAGCAGGAGTTTGAGAATGTACACTCAAGAAGAAGAATTTCTACTGGATAACGTCAGGTAAATGCTTCTCCCTCCGAAGCCAGGTAAGGAACACCTTATATAGTACAAAACAACTGCTCACATAGATATGCATAAATCACAAAGGCATTGGGTCAAAGGGCATGAACCCATATACTGCCTGTATCAGCAACCAACCAACCGTGACATGCAAAAATTTCAGAAACATTTCCATGCCGTAAACATTGTCAGACGGCATAGCAAACTCCTGCTGAATATAGTGTATTAAAGACACTCTGAAATATAACAGCAGAACAGGCAAATAGAAGGCAAAAGACTGTACACTCACTCTCCCCTCAACACCGAAAGGTACATGAGGACAGAAAGAAGAAGAAGAAAGGTCAA
Source organism: Meghimatium bilineatum (assembly GCA_034231615.1). Classification (NCBI taxonomy): domain Eukaryota; kingdom Metazoa; phylum Mollusca; class Gastropoda; order Stylommatophora; family Philomycidae; genus Meghimatium; species Meghimatium bilineatum. The sequence continues at coordinate 56,026,072 of CM067321.1, read as the reverse complement.
GTTAAGATGGGTTATGAAGCAGTGTCATGGCAAACAGTTTTCCCATAAAGTGCTCAGCTGTCTAGCCAGTGTCTAACCAAAAACTTCCTATCAGCACCTACAGCACTTGCTCAGTAATGATTGAACCACTCATGGACCGTACCAGAGCATGAGCGACGGTACCTAACTTCCTGGTGACTGGGTGAACCATATGAGTCATTTTTTAAATTTAAAACCACCAATTAATGAATTCGAAATCTGGGGTTTGCTATTAAAGCAGACAAATGACTTAACATTGCACTACCAACTGCTCCCATCAATAGAACTATATAATTGATTAGCTACTGTAGTTTGCATGATATAATTATGTCAAATATATTTTTGTGTGATTTACTAGGACCAGGAATCTGATGAAGCCAAAGAGTTCTTGAAGGTTGCCAGTGATGTGGAAGGTGTACAGTTTGGTATTACATCAGAAAGTGAAGTATATGCAGATAACAAAGTTGAGAACGATGGAATTGTTCTCTTCAAGAAGGTGAAATAAAATATTCCATAGCTTATAGGCAATAAAAATTCCATTTATATAATTTTTATAAAAAATACCAGTATACACTTTGTCGTGTTGAAGTTGACAGTTCTTGTGTATGTAATCAAATGAAAAGTGGTATACCAAATATTTGTTGAGCAGATAGTTTAATATATTTTTCTTCTTCAAAATTAGCACCAATAATTTTGTACAATATTGTTCTAAAAATGTTCTACAATTAAACAATTAAATTGTCATATGATTTGTATCCAGTTTGATGAGGGCCGTAATGACTATGATGGTCAGCTGAATGAAAAGGATATCAAATCATTCATTGCAAAACACAGCCTGCCAGATGTAATTGAATTTACTCAAGAGGTAATCATATTGTTTGTTATCTTATTGCTCATGTTTTGTTGTTTTAATGTGTATTTGTTTGTCTTTAAATTTTAGTTGGTAATTTGTTGCTCATATCCTGTTTCAAAAATTAATAAATGGACATCAGTTTGCATGCAAACCAGTATTTCTCTTGACTAACTCGATTGCAATGTCAATTTTAAATGTTGGTCAAATTATGTAAATGAAACGATCATGAAGACAGAAAAGTGAATGAAAATAAGACATCTATTATCCTAAGTCAAGGATAAACTATCCTTGGATCAAACATTAAGCATCAGGATTGACAAGGCATCAACGACAATGAACAGACAAACAAAAAGTCGAGGGAAATATAAAATTCACTATAAAAACAAAAATGGCGTACCAGACATGCGTCCTCCTGGCATTGATACAAAATCATGGAAACAGGCCATGGTTTATATTGCATGGAGGTAAAGATCAGGACTGGTATAAAGACAAAGGAGAAAATGATAACAATTAGTTCAAGGGTTGCATTTTTAAGAAGACACAATGGTACAAGTGGACCTTTGATTTCTTGTACATACAGCTACGGACTCTGTGACTCTGATTGGTCTTGTGAGTAATATCCATTATTGTCGTGGATCATAGACAGCAATGCTATTGTATGGAAAGGTGCCTAATATTATAACCAGAATACTACCAATGATAATAAATACATGAACTAATTAAAAACAAGGTAGACAGAAGTGAGTCAAGAACAGTTTGGTTTTATCAGACAATTACTTGATAAATATACAGAATTTCCCCCCAAAAGTCAACATTTGTGTCATAAACCACAACGAGGCCTCTGATAGTATCCTTCATGAAAAATTAATGTGAATGCCTCCAAGAAATAGCCCTCAATGGAACAGACATCAGACTGATAAGAAAATAAAATATTTTGAACATATTAAAAGACGTGACACATTTTTAAGACCTTACTTAGGTAAAGTTGAGGTGCGGTATGCAAGAGGTAGACAGATACACGTGAGAGGCAAACATAGATGGACAGGATATTCTAGCAGAGTGCACCTCCAAGACAAGAAACAGAAGATGTTGGCAACACTGACAGCCGGTACCTGCATAAGCAACATAGGGAAAAAAACCATGATATATCTTTGAATCATTTTCAACAAAAGTATGTCCTTTGTGAAACATGTAAACAATGCAGTTCAGAAAACTAAGAAGATATTAGTGCAGTTAAAGTCATGACATTGCAGAGATGCAGCAAAAATTCAATTTCCTGATCATGAAGGCGGTGGTACTTTCTTACTGTGATTGACTATGGCCTAGGAATCCTAGTAGTCTGCTTTCATATTCTATATTTTCGTATCCCATTTTCCTCCTAAAAGCAATGGTAAACTATACCTAAAAGTTTTTAATGGATGCAATGAGCAACAAGTGATGTCATAATGATACGCAGTCAGACAAGCGATAAGATAAAAGTTATAGTGAGCTAGAGACATCATGTCACCATTGTTGACAAATGTGAAGCCATGTTAAATAGTGTGAAAGTTAAGAGCAGTGCAAGTAAGAGTTGTTAAAATCGTAACTTGGAAAGCTAGAAATATATATCAAGGTAAACAGCATGTAAATGAAATGAAACATAGACATGGAAATGAAACATAGACATAATAATAAACGCATTTGGGAGGGTTTCATGTGAACAAGCCTTGTATGTAATAATATAATTCATTATATATAATACAAACAATAAAGAATAAATATAATTGGGTATTCTGAAAAAAATGTTGTGAAACAGTGAAATTAGTTATAAAAGAATACAATTTAGAGGAATCCATTGTATTTTTGTGTTATATTCTGTATAACTGATTATTAACATACATCTATAGACACTTATGTTCAAATGTCTGAATCCTTCTTTCTTTGTCTGTATTTAGTGCCCAGATCTCACTGGACATTATTAACGAACAAAAGAAGAATAAATGTTGTCAATTATATTGTTGTATATCTTTCTTTGTTGCAGTCTGCTCAGAAGATCTTTGGCGGTGAAGTGAAAAATCACATTTTACTATTCTTAAAAAAAGAAGGCAATGATGACATAATTAAAGGATTTGGCAGTGTAGCAAAGGAATTTAAAGGAAAGGTATGCATTGATTATTAGAATGTACACTTATATATTAACATGTGTGCATTTATTGTTATAACTTATATAGTAACTGACTCACTTCAGTGTAGACATACATTCATGAGAGTCTTGACACAAGACAGATCTGACTGCTGTCGCAGACTGAGGTTTTAGCTCTGAAATATCTCAGATTACTGTAGATTACTGTTCTGGAACAGCATAAACGCTGCAGCAAAGACTTGTTATTGATAGCCTGATTTATCGAGCTATTATCACTCTTCAGGAAACAAGATTGGGGGAAAATGAAATTCTTCGACACTAACTGGTTTCCAGTTTCAGTAGTAGAAGCCACCTGGGACAGGTTATTCTTGCGCGTGATGATTTCGTGAGATAGTTCAAGCTGAAAGTTTACACAGCAGTGGTACCTCACAACTTGTTTCAGAAAAGTTATTAACATCAGATGGCAAGACAAGATTCTGGATACCACTGTCTTTAAAAGATCTGGTATCCCTAGCAGTGACACTATTCTGATGCAGACACTGATTCGTTGGGCAGATCATCTAGTACATAAGCTAGATCATCACCTGCCAGAGATACTTCTCTATGGTGAGTTGCAGAAGGGTATACTATCTAAAGGTGGCCAAAAGAAGCACTACAGGGACTTGTTAAAGACCTCACTGAAAGTCTTTAAAATAGTCTAAGACACATGGGAAGAACTTGCACAAAGTAGATTTACATGGCACTATAGTTAAAAAAAAGGCACATCATCTTGTAAAAAAGAGGAGAAATGCAGCAGCTCAACAGCGGATAGAAAGTCACATTTAGATAGATTAAAAAAAACATCTACATTGGTTATCTCATGCCAGAACTGTCCAAGGACATTTGCGGTCAGAATAGGGCTTATTAACCATCTACAAACTCATAATCAAGGGCATTTCAAAAGTAGATGTAACTTGTGATCGATGAACAAAAAAAAAATGGACTAACAAGTCCCCATATGATTGTCAGGAGTTACTGCTTTAAACTGTGAGAAGAGTTTTCTGATGTTTCTGTGCTGGTTGTGAACGTTTATGCATGCTGTGCGATGGTGACAACCAAGAAATGGAAATATTTTTCTGAGATTTAGACAGGTATTGGATCTTCCAGAGATAACATTACCACTAATCTCAACCAGTACACACCCCATGGTAAAAGCGATCATACAAACAACAATAATAGATGTGTATGGGGATGAATAGCAGAATAATCTACAGAGGGTAGCATCTCACATCTTCCCCGATGATGCTTACCTAAGTAGTTTATGCATTGAGTATACGGATGTATCAGCACAGTAAAAACAAAAAATGGAGGAAGTGGTGTTTACATGGAATACCCAGAAACCATATGTATAATATTGGTACATAGCTTCGTACTGACTACATTGGCCGCCCTCCAATGCTTCTACCGAACTTAATAGCTTCACTGTGTGTTGACAGTGTTGCTGCATGTGTTGGCACAGAGGTGTCGGAGATATTGCCTGTCTTTTTGCAGTCAAATCTCTTTCCATCTGTTACCTCCACATTCACGGACACGATCCCAAAAGGTTTAGCCAGAATCAGCACGAGCCGCTGTATTTCTGTTACCAGGGTGCACCACGAGGAGGCACTTTTGGGATCTTGTTATCTGCTAACACTGGGTCCGCTGAGAGCTTTGTGTTCCCTTTGCACCTGTTTCTATTTTGGCTTCTATTTTCCATAGGGATATTAAAAAATGTGTATTCTTTTGAAATTACCAGGCAAGATCTGATGGGCATAAAATAAATGTATCATTCTATTTGGTGGAAGTCACAATTTAATTTTCTTATTAAAGAATACAAAATTGAAGATTTTCAAAGTTATTAATTTGTAAGTTTAATTTAGAATGTTGATACTACAGCAGGATTCCACTGTATAGGTCATCATATTTTTTTAAACAATATTTTTTCAGATTCTATTTATTTTCCTGGATGTTGACAATGAAGATAATAAGCGTATATTCGAGTTCTTTGGCTTGAAAGAAAATGAGGTTCCAGCTGTTCGCTTGATCAATCTTGGAGGAGAGGCAATGACTAAATACAAACCTACAGCCGATGGAGTTGATCCAGATGCAATCAGAGCATTTGTTACAGATTATCTGGCTGGAAATCTTAAAGTAAGCAGAAAATATATAACTCGGTTTGTTAGAAACTTTCATTTGAACTCCTGGAGAAATGTTCGTTTTTAGACCTCTCCAATCATTTATTCGTTTTAAATTTGGAATGTTTATACAGCAAGTAATTTTCTTGACAAATGTTGCTGTATTTTAAAGCTTCCTAAGAATGCTATACAGCTTTTTCTGTGTATCTTGTGGACCAGTGCTCCACCCTCAAATGGTTTAGTGTAATGCAGTCTTGCAGAATGTTTTTGCAGGCTGTGCTGCCTATCTACAGGAATGATGGAACCAGTCACGTGTCTGTTGTGTTCTGCCCTGGAGCAGAAGATATGTTCAAGTAATAATAGTTGTCTTTTGGGTGGTAGACTTTGATAAGGGTCCTCTTTTCCTGGTAGGTGATTACTTTTTGTTCCTGTGTTTCTCCATCTTTTACTACCATATCTGCTTTTCCATTCCTTGGTATGCTGCATTGGGATGGTATCCACTGTAGTTCTACTCTTCTTTGGATGATCACTTCCTTCAGGTCTGGCAGTTTATCACCATCAAGGGCATGTCACACAGACATTGCATCTGGTAGAAACACCACCATTTGGCATTGGCTTGATGTGTTTAAAAAAAATTATTTCTGCGACACTGCTTAGGGCCCGTACTTCCACAGAGTAGTTGGAGAATGGGAGTATCTAGAGGTGAGGGAAGGAAATGTAAATTTTTTGGAAAGTCCCGTAGATCACACAATCAACACCTGACTGGGACTCTTGAGTCATACACTGGGATGTCTTTTGGAAGGAGGGCGATGCACTTATGGGAATGCCCCTCTTGCTGTGAAGCCAGTTTCTAATCAAGAGTAATTGGAGCAGAAAATTCTAGTTGATGTACATATGGATTCATTTTCATTTTATGTAAACTCCAGCACCTCAGTTCTTTACTGCTCTGGTTGCTGAGCCATCAGTATATACATGTATCCACTCTTCTCTGAAGTATATATCTTCAATCATATTGCATACTATGGTTTTATTGTGGATTGTATTCACCTCTTTCATAGTTCTGTTTATGGTGCTTCTGATAGTGATGTCTTTATATTGCTCCCACAGAACTGGGATACGTGCTGGTATTTCTTTATGTCTGGTAGTTTATCCTTGTATTTTTTATTTTTTTGGATTGATGAATACAATTGTTTTGCTTCTTCATTCCACTTACTAAGTCTCCTACTGTGGTCTTTATTGGATGTTTTGGCATGCTTTTCAGCTTAGATCAAGGTCTTAGTGTTCTGCTTGTATGGTAATGGTGTTATGCCTATATTTTTCCCTATTCTGTTTATGGAAGTCTTCATGGCACCTGTGAAGATGAAGTGCTTGATTTTGTATCTTGTCCAGAGCTTGTAGATGAAAAGTTGTTGCTGAATCAATTCTGTTGATCTGTATTCTAGTACAGATCTAATTGCACCTGCAGATACCTTCATGTTTTACCTCTTTTTATTTCACTGCTAAAATTATCATCTCACTGAACATACTATTGCTTCTTATTTGCTTGTTCATCGCCTGCTGCAGGTCTCCAGTACAGTAATATGTGTTTTTATCTTGTGCTATTCTGTTATTTTTGTCATTTAGTTGTTTTGTTGGTTTCTTGTCTTTTTGTGTGTGTCAATAACATAAGAATACAGAGGGACATCCTTACTAAGCCACACAGAAAAAGATTTTTTTTTTACAAAATATTAGAACAGTGATTACGATCATACATTGAACCACAACTTAAAAACACCCAAATGGGCTTCCGTAAGAACATCTGTACGCATGCTATCTTTACACTTTTGGGTGTAAAGATAACTAACAGAAAAAGCCACAGAAAACAACAAAGAATTATACATCACATTCGTCGACCAAGAAAAGGCCTTTGACAGAGTGGACAGACAACATCTATGGAAAACATCAATATACGGAGTTTCAGAACATTTAATCAACATGTGCAAGAGCATTTATATTAATAGCTAATGTGAAGTCAGTGCAAATGCAGGAGTTTCCAATAAGTTACAAATCCAATCAGGAGTTTGTCAGGGATGTGTCCTATCCCCTCTACTTTTTATAACATATATCCACCACATCTATAACTAACAAGTACCAACGAAGAAGATAACATATGAAAGATAAATTGAACAATCTACTCTTTGCATAGATGACCAAGTACTAATAGCAACATCAGAAGAACAATTGCAAGAACGTGCCTACAGTTATTATTGAAAAGACTGAAATAATGACCATAGCAGAGAAAGAAAGAAATATTACTATCCCACTTAATTAAGAAGCGTTATAACAAGTGAAGGGAAAAACAGTAAAGAGATACAAAATAGAAGCAACAAAACATACCAGATCCTAGGACAGATGACACATATTTTTAAGAATAAACATATAAACAGACGCTAAAGTTTCATTATACAAGACTATTATCCCATTACTGTGCTACAAGTGCCAAACCTGGCAATGACAGCACAAGACAAAAGAAAAATAGGGAGAACAGAAATGACATGTCTAGAAAAATATTCCGAGTGTCATTAAGAGATAGAATTAGAAACGATAACATCAAACAGATAACCAAAACAATACCAGTATTGGAACACATCAAAAGACAATAGATCAAGTGGTTTTCACATGCTTCCAGACTACCAACAGACATCATGATACATAGATATAAAAGCTATAAAGCCAGAGGCAGACCATGTAAAAGATGCATCAAAGAAGTCACAGGAACAAGTTTACAAACAGCACACAGGAAGGCCATCTCCAGAGAATTCTTCTACCCTTGAAACCGTGAGGCAAACAAGGGATACTCTACCCCTGACGCCGCAAGGCAAACAAGGGATACAGCATATAGATAGATAGATTAGCATAAGAGTTTCTTCTGAGATGTAACCTTTTTTTTCTTAGTAATTTTTCTGGGTATTAGATGTTAATTAGTAGTAGTAACAATAGTATCTTGCATAATTAATTGGTTTGTTGCGTATTAGTTTCACTTGTATTGTCAGAAGTATGTTGCAGTTTATCATGGACATTAATGCTGTACTCTGAGGGTATATTTTTGGTATCAAAGTGGATGTGTCTAACACATTAAATAATTTTTAACTTTACATTCGCCATGAAAAGTTCATGATGTTTGTCACAATCTGCGCTTGAAAGAATCTTGGTGCATAAGATGACTTAATCTCCATCTGCTCTAGATCAGGATATAGTCAATTTGATTTTTGGTCCCTGATGGCTACATTAATAGTTTTCTAGGGTGCTGTTAGAATAGAGTGTTTATGGTGGTAAAGTTATTTTCTATGTTGAAATCTATTAATCTAATTTCTTTGGAAGGTGGGGAAAGTTCCTAGTGTTTTACTCTCCTCTCATATGCTTCAATGATTCTTTTTGCTTAACCAGTCGCTTCTACTGGAAGAAAACTAGTCGGGGTTTTTTACTTGTTTTGTTGCGATGAATATAATTTTTTTAATTTTCAGTTAAATTTGCTCTGGCTGTGACCTTTACGTAGGTCACAGTTCATGTTTTCTCTGCGTATTTACATCGTGGAAATATTATGTCGGACAGATTTTAATGAAATTTCAAAGTTTACATAGTTTTGAAATTTTTTTTCTCAGCGGAGGATACTGTTCGTATGTACACTGATGATGACAGCCACAGTTATGATGGAAATATGCACGATGTAGATAATTTACATACCAAATATAACGTGGAAAGTGACAGGAAAGTTCCTTGTTAGACCTAATGTTTACATTGAGAAGGAAATTCGTAGTACTAATTTGTGACATTATAAATTTCGCCAGAGTGATGTAGTTTTTTGAGTAGAAGTTGAGAATTTTGTACAAAACGTTGAGCGTGTACATAATCTTGATGAGATTGCCAAATGTTATGAATACTTTAGTATTGTTGTCAACAAATTTTTGGTTACAAATTTGTATGTAACATAACGCAAAGAAAGAACACATGTGCTGGACATCTGTAACTTTTTAGTCTGATAGTCATTGGTTGGTTGCTGATCCAGCGGTCCATAGTCTCATACCCTTTGACCCAGTGCCATTAAAATGGCATATTGCTGGGAAGTCTCGATGTTTTTGCCAGACCAGAGAATGACCATCACACCATCAGGACTGTAGGTTTCAACCTGTGCACTGTTCCGAGTCACTACAATCAAGATAGGGTTCACTGTGCTTATTCCCAGCCAGCAATTGACTACTAGTTATGCCGAGCATCTCTGTTGCTCCAGACATGCAACCAAATGTTCTTCTTCTTCTTTGTTCATTCTCAAACTCCCGCTGGATCTCCCTTACAGCAGGACCACGGTCCTACTAGATTTCCAGCAGTATGTAATCCAGAGAATGGCAATGCGTTGTGTTGCCATTTTATTTGCGCCGTCTTCGATGGACAACCAAATGTTCAAGTCAAAAGGATTCTCACATCTTGAGTCACTGTGCCTCTATGATGGACCTTAGCCATAGGTAAAAACAGTTCTGTCGGTTTCCTCTTTCCCAGTGCTGCGCAGTACATCTCTGGCTACCTCCCAACCACAGAGGGTGAATAAAAAAAAAAGAAGTATCCTATAGCATTTATGAATGTGGTAGGGGCGTGAGATGTTAGCGATCTCACATTTCAGAGGCTCTGCAATTGAGGGCGGTAGCCATCTCCTCTCCCTCGCAGTCTTTACTTCCCGGATTAATCCGGTACCCATTTAAGACTGGGTCGACATAATATATATAATAATAAAACTTGACTATTCTGGCAAGTTGACCTGCTTTCAACCCAAAAAAATACTGAAATGTCTTTTTTTCAATTTTATTGGTCAACTTTTTTCTCTGATGCTAACAACCATGTATTCCATTATTAGTATTTTCATGCTGTTTTGTCTTTATATTATTCAAATTTGATTTTGTTTTTCAGCCTCACCTTATGTCTCAGGACCCTTCTCCAGACTGGAATAAAAATGCAGTGTGGGATCTTGTTGGTACAAACTTCAAGGAAGTTGTTTTTAACCCAGACTTGACAGTATTTGTTGAATTTTGTAAGTGTAATTTTAACAATCTACCTCATTGCTACAATACATTTGTGAATCAAAGGGTGCTGATTGTTTACATGTATATTCAACCTAACAATTGAATTTTGACAAGAGTTTGTATTTTACAGGTGTACAGGTGAGTCCAGCTCTGTGGCAGCATGATACAGAGCATCTGTGAGGAGGCCAAGATAGGTTTCAATTCTGCCACAGAAAATTGTGCATCTAGACTAAATAAAGCAACAACAAACTGCTCAATGTATTTATATTGCCTAGAACTACAGCCAAAAACTATGTTGATGGCTACACTTCAGTAGGATACACTACCATAGAGACCAGAAGGCAAAAACAGTTTTGTATCAGTTATCACCAATGCTGAAACACCATAATATTGACACGATATCCAAAAGAATGTTAATAAATGCAAACTTGAGTATGCGAAATGAAATGCTTGAGAACAGCTATGGGAATAACAAGAAGAGATATAATAAACAATGACATAAGAAATATGATGAAAACAATATCATGCATAGAATACATAGACACTCAAAAAATCAAATGGTTCGACCACCTGATCAGAATGGTACCAGATGGCATTCCAATAGACCATTTATCATGTAAAAAGAGAAACGGGTATACCCAGACAAAGATGAATAGATGACATCAAAGAAATACTAGAACACCAAGGCTACACTATGTCAGGCATTACAGTTAGACTTTGGCCCCCCCCCCCCAATGAATGCTAGCGGCACACAATGACAAAACCATTTTTTTAAAACACAAAAGTACAAACTATTAAATTTACTTTTCCTTTCTCTACTACTAATCGTCATCTGCTTCTATTTTTACTTTTCATTTCTTCCTTATAAGGTTTTACTTATCAATGTTATACAATATGCTCTCATTTTTGCCTGTTACTCTCCTCTCCACTGTTTTCCATCTTCTCCATCCTCCTTTTCAGAGTGTAACGGATACACATACTGTTGTAAACATCTTCTATCACATTCCTGATACGCACCCATAAACACATCTTATAAATATACTTGACTACTATCTCAACAGAGACTGCCACCTAGGGACATGTTTTGGCCTGATAAGTCCATCGGCACAGTGGGCGATACACCGTTATGGTATAGAGTTGATACATATTCGTCGTCTGTTTAATAGGCTGTCACAGACTAGGGAAGACCACTACCCGAATTAAAGGCATGATGAAAATGGATGTGTTGGGCCTCGGATATCCAGATCTCAGATATGCTGGGCTAGACGAGGCGCAAATAACACAGCTTCTGCTGTAGAACTAGCAGCGCAACGTACTTCATCTCCCCGATGGAAATCACACAAACTTTCATGGTGGTTATCAGAGAACAAATGTAGAAGACTCAAACTTTGGGGAACTCAAAAGTCTGCCACATGATCTCATGTATAATAAATATAATGGTTATATCCTGCAAACCAAGCAGTCTTGAAAACTGTGATCCAACAGTGTCTGGCTGGTGGATAACTGCTATAGATAAACAGGGAACAATAAACCCAAACAATAACATACAGGGATAGTTACTAAGTTGAGCACTTCTTGAGACTGGCCATGGATTCAGATTCTCATAAGTGAATGAAGTAACAAACATTTACAGAACTCATTTATTTGTCTTGATGAGAAATACCCTGTGTTTAATACCCAGTGGTAATTATTTGAAGATATTTTTCACACCATGGAAATATTTGGTTGTTTCCTTGGGTTGTACTTTTCATCTATAGCAGTTCATGGTCATTTTGTGTATGATATTGTGTATAAGCTATTTACTGCTGCTTCATAATATTTGTGTATAGTAACTTAAATTGCAAATATTAAACTCAATTAACATGTAGATGCCCCTTGGTGTGGACACTGCAAGCAGCTGGCTTCTATCTGGAACGAAGTGGGAGAACATTTCAAAGATCATAAAGATATCGTTATAGCCAAAATGGATGCAACTACCAATGAGGTTGAAGATACGGCAATAAATAGCTTCCCCACACTGAAATTGTACACAAAGGAAAATAAGGTTTGTTGGTAGCTGTAGTATTTTCTTATAGTTTAAAAAAAAGTTAGGCAGATTAAAAAAAAGTCCGAAGTATTTTGTCAGGTTACCATAAAAAAACTGGAGGGTACATGTTGATAAAAATGTATATATAGAATAAATTAGTTCATGTTAAACACACATGGCCTACTTTTTACAGAACTGATTTCATACATTATTTAACGAAACAAACTTTTTCTAAAGGCACATACAATGCAGTATCCATCTGCACATAACACACTGAGAGGTTCCCTCTTCCCTGGAACACCTTCAGGGGGTGGGGGCTCTCAGTACGTTACATGAAGATCACATTAATGCTAGCGGATGCATGTCTTTTTATCTCTCCATCATGAAAGCTCAATGAAATCAAACCTACTATTAAAAAATGGACTGTTGTCACGTGATGAGGCCACATTTGCGTAACATGTACCATGAAATGTTACTAGAGATGTCATGTTAATTTTTATACAGGTAATACTTGCTGTTTTACTGTGCTGGGTAAGAGTAGAATTAGAAGAGATATATAGGATGATCACTTGTGTATTCCCAGCACTGCCATCATGGCCCCAGTCCAACAAACTGCTTTGCAACAATGAGTAATCCTAGGCCATAATCAATTATAGTGCCACTGACTGCATTACCAGAGAAAGAACTTTTGCTGTCTCTGCAGATGCATTTATCTTAACTGTGCTGATACCATTCTTAGGTTTCAGAACGCAGGTGGATAGGTGTCAACTGAATGGGCCCGGTTCAAATCCTGTCTGCCTTCTCTATCTATTTAGTCAGCTATAAACTGACAGAAATGGGAAGAGTAGCAAAAAATAAAACAATACGACCATAGAAGTCTTTTTGTGACTGAGAAGTCTCTCATCCACAACATGAGCACATTGAGTTCCACTGAAATAAACTTTTCAAATGTTCATTTTGGCTCCCTGGTAATCTGGTGCCGAATCCCATTTAGTCTGTCTTTTATTCTTTTTATTTTATCTATTCCTTTCAGCTTTGAAACCAGTCATCCGACTTCATTCTCTGCCATGCCTATCTACATCTGTCTATCTTGTGTACTGCCCATCACTTTTGATAATGTTCCCTCATACTGCAATGCTAAGCTGTCTATCATCTACTGTCTTGGTCTTCCTCTAACCCCTCTTGCTCTTTAACTATCATGATCTGCTCCATCTTTCTGCTTGTGTCTACAGAATGTAGATTGTCTTCTGATGCGAGTGGGCAGCTCTTCTTTTGAATTATCCTACTCCGAGGCATCTCTAATTTATCTGTTCATTATCTCCAACTTTTTCTATAAAACTACATCTCTACTATCATCATCAGGTGCCATGCCTGCTGGAGTAGGTGATCATGGCTTTCCACAGCTCTCTATCTCCAGCATTCTGTATCAAGAACGTTGTTATTTCCCTGTCGTGCCAGATTATCAAACTGTCTTAATATTTTCTCATGTTGTCACACTCTGTCGCCTATATTATTCCTTATTGGAATAATATAGGCGACAGAGTGTGACAACTGGACTTGCTCGTCATTTAAAAACGCACTATTAACTTTATTATTTTATTATTTATTGTTATTATTATTATGGTTGAGTTTTTGGTCATCGTCGATCACGACGGACGAACATCATCATCATCATTCCTTATTATTCTAAGTGTCCAAGATTCATTTCCATAAGCCATAATTGATTCTGTATGACTTCTAATAACTTCTTTATTGCTTATCCTGCTTTAATTGGGGTTTTAATTTTTCTTGTTTGTGCCACTTGCATCTGCTGGTTACATCTCCTCACAATATATTTTGCTGCTGAATTGTAGCCTTGCTTTGTTGAGCAGATTGTTATTATCATGAATTCTAGATATATTTTTAATTTCAGATTTTCTGTGTATGCTGTATCATCTTCTATGACTTTCATAAGTTGTTCTGATAAGTGATTGAAGCTTGATCTTTTCAGTTGATTTAAGTTGTTTCTTCATGCATACGGTGATGTTTCATGATATGTCTGTATATTTCAATCATTATTATGATTTTCTTATCCCTATATCTGTTTTATAATCCTGCTGTGGCATTGAATTCTGTTGCCGTTATAGGTGTACTTCTTAGTCATGTAAGAATTCAGAGACCTGCATTTTGAATTTTGTCCAGTTTCTGGAGATTGATATTTGCTGCTGTTGCATATGTACTCATTCCATATTCAGAGTTTGACAAATATGACCTACATAGACTTATCTTATGGTTTTTATGTTGGTTCCCCAATCTGTCGCATATTATTTTTTTAACTTGTGTTTTTGTTTACCTGTTGGTTTAGCCGGTTGCTCTGCTCAGTTTACATCTGAATACCTGATAGTCATAATCAGTAGCTTTTGGTGGACCCATTTGAGGCTGAGGGTCTGGATCTCCTGCCTGACGGTGAACACAGAGGCATCTTTACATCGTGTAACAAATCGGAGCAGTCATTAACTGTATGGTGTGTACATGTCCCATTTTCATTGCTGGGTGGTACCCAAGCCTATTCATGCTGATATGTTGCATCTTGGTGGGGGAAGTTATGGAGTCTCCCTATCCATGTTATTGAAGATCCTAGTACTGCCTGCAAGACATCAGAGGTTTGTGGAGTGGCAATCTGGTGTTTTTCTGTCAGGGTTTTCTCCCAATAGATTAAATAATCCCATGCCAGCAGCATGAGTTTATAGTGGTCCACACTATAAGCATCACAACTTTTCTGTTTTAAGATCATTAGGCCTATCTGATAATGCCAGTGAGATGTGTTTCGTTTGTTTTGACAGACGATATAATGAAAACGTTTGGTTGTGAATAGACATAGGCATTTCATCTAGCGATATTGCAGCAATGAATATATCGAAGTTGTAGAATCTTTAGTCATAGTTTAAATGAAGATCAACATGTTTTGTCTGTTTTCACAGACAATATTATGAACATGTTAGTTTGGTTATGAAATGACCTAGGCATTTAGCTGCATTAGACCTATATCCAGAATTGAACACATCAAACAAGAATAGTTGAGTCACTTATGTCAACATAAATTTGTATTTTCAGTTTTCATTTTCTCTTAATCGCGTATCACACATATACCCAAGAAATCATACAGCATTACATTGTGTAACAAATTGAAGCAGTCGCATTAACTGTATGGTGTGTACATGTCCCATTTCTATTGCTGGGTGGTACTCAAGCCTATTCATGCTATGTTCCATCTTGGTGGGGGAAATTATGGAGTCTCCCTATTCATGTAACTGCAAGACATTGGAGGTTTCTGTAATCATTCAGTCACCATTTCTTTGTTTCCATAAAAAAATGATTATATAACAAAATGCTCCAAAAATAATAGTTATTGCATTTTACAAATACCCTCTGGGTATAACTATTGTGTAGAGCCAAAAATTAATGCAGTGGCAGAGGGAAATTAAGCAATTTTTTAATGCAGTTATAAAGGTTAAATTCTAATGCAAGAAAAAGTATTGATGCAAAATATTTGCAATTTTGAAGTTAAAATAAAAATAATTTTCCCAAAATCTAGATTTTTTTCTGAAAACTATTCAAAATTGATTAAGACTAGAACACATAATCTGTTTGATAAGCCACACGTTGGTTATTATAATTATCATTCAGATGTTGATATATGGAGTGCAAATAATTATTTAGATCTATGGCATGAGAATTATTTAATCTATGGCATGAGAATTATTGTGTATAGTCTTATCGACTGCAGATAAGAGCATTATAACGCTAGCTTGAACAACTTGGCAATGCACATGCAAGGGACACTGCTCATGATGAATGTAGTTTTGATAGTAACAGTATAGGGTGCACCCATACATCATTTTAATGAAAGTAGGCGATTTCTTATAATAGATTCTAAAATACTCCCACCTTTTAATAGAACAAAATATGTGGCACTAAAAGAGCAGTTAATGTTATAATTAAAAAAAAAAATTTACATGCAAGTGTGGTCGCTGTAAGTAGGCAGACGGAGTAAACACTTTAAGGCCACCAAATATCTTTGCCTATAACAGTATTACTGGACTGTATTTCCAGACTGCCTGTATTTCCGTATGTTTTAAGCTTCATAACTTTTAGTAGTGAGCCCATGTGAATTTATTTTTACATTTTGTGATATGTAGCTCAAATGTACTCACACAGCTCATATGTTGTTACAGTGACATAATTTTTACATGTGACAATTTATATACACATCCATTCATGTACAACACACTCAAATTTTATTAAAATATCATAAATAAAAGTGTTATAGGTAAATTAAGACGAGCTTCTAATTTTCTTCAAAGTTAATGCAGAACTTTAGAGATTATCAGTACTACAAAAATAAGTTAGGATTTTAAATGTTAAGACATACATTTCTCCAATCAAATAAAACTTGATTGATGATGACTTTGTACATTTTTACAGGTTATTGATTACAATGGAGAGCGAACATTAAATGCCATAATAAAGTTTCTAGAAAGTGATGGTAAAGATGGCGGCGCTGTGCCAGAGGTAAGGAAAACTGTAGTGCATGATTTATCTTTACTTCTAACAATGTTCATAATAATGGTTTTTAACAGAACACGCAGCACTGCAAGATCTAATATTAAAAAATTTACATGTTCAATTTTGTTATGATGAACCAGAATTGTATAATTGTCAGTAATAGTTGATAAAATAAAATATCAATACAGTTCAGGTTTCGCCAAGCATGATATGTCAGATACATAATAACTCTTACGTCAAATGTCTTATAGAGCTACCGAAGGACAGCAGTAACACTTCATCCCCATACTAGAAGTATCTGCCCTATTGCATTCAAGAAATTATCTTATGTGGATCAACTGTACAATTTATATTGTCTTTTTACTATTCTGCTCTGATCTGATAACACTGCTTGTGTTACTGTTGCAATAATCTTAGCAATCTAAATCCAGTCTTCTCCTTTTGGCAAGTTGACGACACTTCATCAGTCTAATTATTTTCGGTAGCTACTATCTATAGCATGCAGCACTTAATGTGGCAAGTTGATGACACTTCATCAGTCTTATTCTTTTCGGTAGTTGCTATCTATAGCATGCAGCACTTAATGTGGCAAGTTGATGACACTTCATCAGTCTTATTCTTTTCGGTAGTTGCTATCTATAGCATGCAGCACTTAATTATCTTTGATTTTGGTTGTCAGTCAACTGGGCTGGACAGGAAAGAGAACTTGTCTGCATCGTTTAAGATAGAAATCGCTGGAAGACTGCTGAAACGTCTAATGTGGTACACCTACAACCGATAGTAATCGCTGGAGGACTGTGTGCTGAAGCATCTAATGTGGTACCCTTGCAACCCTGACTGGTCACAGAATTATAGGATAGGTTAGGATGCCTGTCAGTGGGTGTCTTCTACGCTCGTCCTAAAATTTTTGCAGATTAGCTGGATCTAGTCAGGATGGAGTGCATGTGACATTGATTACAGCTAAGCTGCTATATCTGGACCTTTCAGCCAAATATGTCCGACTTCAGCATAAGTCTCATCTACAGTCACCCACATGAATGCTTTTAATTTGGGAAAGAGAACAATGACTTATGACAAGTTTTAGCGTGTTGGTTCTCACTCCTTATTGTAAAATTTTTTTATTTCAGCATGCTGTTCCCACACATATTTTCTCCCAATAGTGATTTTTGTGCAAATATGAACATAATTTTTATTATTGTCAGATTTGTCATGTAAGATCAAATTGCCTATGATAAATGCTGATTGCCAACATGAAATCATATTTGCACTGTTGAACCTTTATGTGGACTTTCAACAGTCTGATTTATTGAGTTATGTTACACATATATTCACAAAACATCTCTTTCTGTTTTCATTATTTTCTTCCAGGTGTGTTAATAATAAGTACATTGGGCAATTAAGAACTGGCAAGTACCAGGGTGTGATGAATTGGTTGCTAGTGATACAAAGTTGAGGAGTAGAACACAAGTCTATCATGCCCTCTGTGTTAAGATCTGAAAAAGTGAAATGTGGCCAAAATATTGGAAAATATCAGTATATATGCCATTTTTGAAGATTCAGTAATGCTGGCAAAATAAGATAATCATAAACAGAATGGAAGAACATATCAAGAGAGAAATCAATATAGTTTAGGCACGTTTTAGACCAAAACAGAGGTACTAGGCATCACATCTTCAACATAAGAAATATAATAGAGAAATGCAGTATTCAATGCAGACATATACACCTGTTTCATAGACTATGGTACTTAAATGACATTTGACCAGATCTTATGTAACATAATGGAAAGCATGGGCTTCCCACACCATCTTATATCATTCATGAACCTGTAGCTACCCAGACAAAAATTATACAACTTCCTCTAGAACCTGGTCACTTTTTATGACTTCTACTGCATGTGTTTGCTTTTTTTTTGGCATAACTATTATTTATGGAGCTATTGATTTCAAATTTGGAGACAATAGAGATAAGTGGATGCTGAATATGGTGTGGAGGTGTTGTATGTCTGTGTGTTATGTTGTGGACAACGAACATCCACAGTGTGGACAAATGCACAAAAAAAAAATCTACAGTGTCAATGTTATCCATAGGTCTAGCTGTAGAAAACATGGTTCTGCAAATTCCTAGTCATAAATAACATTATTTGCATCGCTATTAAATATTATCAACATCTCCCTCAACCCCAATACATTGATCTACAGTATCCGCAACACTAAAGCTTTAAAAATCATCTTTGTCTGGATCATCATCCATGAATTCCCAAAAATGGCATAACTGAAGTTAGTTCTACAGTTAGGCTTGCAAACGTGAAAAAAAGGTTGAATAAATTACATTGGGCTTATATATCGCCTCCAAAAAATTTAAGGACAATCACTAATACAGATGGGCTATCTCAATGGCGACATTTCAACATCGGGCACCTATGGAAAAAGTATACACATAGAACATTATTGACACAAAGCAAAGCTTCTGCAGGTTAAAATGCATTATTATGACCAACAGACTTCTGTCTGCCTTGAGGGAGAAACACGACTGATTTGAGGTCTAAAAAGGAGTTGGACAGGGATGCATCCTCTTACCACACCTATTAAAAAAATACGCATAAAGCTTTCTGCGTAAAAAAGATTTAAACATGGAGGGAAAAGAGAACAAGAGGCAGACCAAGACTGCGATGGACACAGGATATCGAGGATCTTCTGAACATGACACTGGAAGAGGCTGGGCAACTTGCACACGCACACAACCTTGAGGCTTACAGAGTGGCAATGTTCTGTATAGGATATGCCACATAGGTTTATAGTGTTAATAATTTCATTGTCTACATCGAGTTTGAATAATTTTCATGTGCATTTTATCTTGTTAATTGATACTTTCCAAATCCAATTTTTACACACAGCTTGTGTCTACTTAAATTTGTTGCTATGTTTTTTCTTTATTATTTATATTCCTCAGGAGGAAGATGAGGATGAAGGAGATGAGGAGGAAGAAGGCGCCGATCAAACAAAAGATGAGTTATAGTCTAATCATCTTGATCGTTTTAAGTTTAATCCAGTCCATTCTGACCAACGTAACAAAATGCTGGGATTTCATCACACCAGCATTGATTTTATCAAAGCTTAATGTTGCTGCTCTTTGCACCTGACTGGGTAATATATATAAATATATATGTGCACAAAACATTTAATTTTGAGATAAGAGCATGCAGTTTAGATTTTTTCTTTTTTTATATGATTTTGCACTAGCCAAAAAAAAAAGGAAAATGTGGTCTCGATACCAGTTTTACATACGATACTCTGTGTATCTTGATTTACACAATCATAGAATTTTATAAAGATAACTTAAAGTATAGAATTTATAAAGATAAAACCAAATTATTTGGAGTGTTACCATGGTGCTTATAATTATAAAACCATGATTGAATCAGTAGCGCGCAAGTGTTGAGTGTACCACTGTGTAATATATATTTCCTATGTCAGCATGATTGATGTGTGTCTATATTGTGCTTTCATGTTTAGACTGATTTATTTGTTCATATCATCATGTTCCTGTATGATCTGTTACGTTATTGTCAGCCATTGTAACAAAATTAATTACCGTAAGCATTATCATTTTTAATTACTGTGTTTGTGGTGTTATTGTGAATGAACCTATACCAAAGGTTGTTAGACATTACCTGGGCATGAAATTATTTAGTTTATGTGATTAATGTGAGGTGAGAGTGCATTGCCAGCATCATTTTCTTGAGTAAATGCTTTCGAAAATGTTATTAAACAATTTCTCATCTGTATGAGATTTGAAATGATTCATGTGTTGTGTACATTTTGTAGTACCATAGCCTTAATGTTCATATGGTTGTAGACGGTTGGAAGTTTGTTTATTTTGAAAATTAACACTGACTAAGGGATTTTCAATGGGATCCACCTAGAGAAAAACTGGTGAAGGTCTTAACTCAGTACTTGTGTAGTAAATCCCATTGTAACAACTTGATTTTTATGTACTGGTAGTAACAGAAATTTATGATATATATATAAAGAATAAAAATGATAGGGGATTTAAAAAAGTGTTGTTATAATATGTATGCACTATAGAGGGATTGCACTGTATTGAAATATGACAAAAGCAAAAATCATGACAACATATTAACGTAAAGACCTGAACAAACACTGGAATCCCATTACAACAAAATCTTGGGACACTTTTCAAAATCCCTGATAACTCTTGTCTTTAAAAAAAAACAACAACAATATAGTAGCATCCCATTTCTCAAACTGGAGAGCACTGTATTCATCGCAGAAGAAACAGTGTTTTAAATATTCATTCCTGTATAACGCACTATTAAAAAATGTGCCTTGGGTAAAATTACAAACTGGTTTTGGGCTTGTGAATTTTCACTTGCAACCTGTGTGTGGACAGAGATAATCATGGTGGACAAGACCTTGTAAGAGAAAATGATAAATCACCAGTCATGATCAAATTACAGCACTGAAAAATAGTGGGATGTGCAAAGTGTGTGCATAGTGTATTATTAGTGACAATTTTGATTTTTCTCATGATTTTCTTTGGCCGGTCGACACAAAGTATATCTATCTATGCACTGTATCCCTTGTTTGCCTTGCAGCGTCAGGAGTAGAAGAGTTCTATGGAGATGGCCTTCCTGTGTGCTGTTTGTAAGCTCGTTCCTGTGGCTTTTTTTATTTCTGTGATCCTTCTTTTACATGGTCTGCCTCTTGCTTTATAGCCGTTATATCTATGCTGTCTGGAAGCATGGGAAAACCACTTGAACTGTTGTCTTTTGATGTATTCCAATACTGGCATTGTTTTGGTCATATGTCTATCATTTCTAATTCTCTTAATGACACCCCAAGTATTCTTCGTAGACATGTCATTTCTGTTGTCACTATTTTTATTTTGTCTTGTGCTGTCATTGTCCAGGTTTCGCACTGGTAGCACAGTGATAGGATACAATAGTCTAGTATAATGCAACATTAGTAGTGTCTGTTTATATGTTTGTTCTTAAACATATGTGTCATCTGTCCTAGGATCTGGAATGTTTTGTTGCATCTATTTTGTATCTCTTTACTAGTTTTCCCCTTCACTCGTTATAATGCTTCCCAAGTAAGCGAACTTCTTACCCTAAAAGTATACACGCAGCAATAAATGAATAGTACAATTACACCTTTTTAGAAGGATGCATCCACATGATTAATGTGGATGGATTAGATTTAGTGCATTGTAAGAGATAATGTTTCTCAGTGAAAGGGTAGGCTAATTTAACTATTTCAATCCCAGTTGATCAGGAAAAAACTCTGGGCTTTATTCCCAGTGCAAGGGGAAGGACGTCGCAAAAATAGGAAGTGATTGTGCAAGAAAATTCATAAAAAATACAATTTGCAATCAATTTTTATGATTTTATGAAGTCCAAAAAATGGAACACCCATGTGTTGCCAGGCACGAGAGGGGAGCATAAAAACAGCAACACTTTAGTTTCCATGCATGTCATAGAGGTGACTAAGGAGGTTATGGAATGGAGTTGGCTGTCCCATCCCATATAGGGTCAGTGACCCAAAGCCATGCTGAAGTTTGATGTGTCAGGCTGATAGGTGTAGATACTGCAGCAATACGTAAACCATGACACAATGCATTCCGTTATCTAGACTACATCCTGCTAATCTGCAGGACTTTGAGGATAAATGGAAGAGGCACACTGAACTGTGAAAATATCTTTGTGAACACCATGTCCCACTTAAGACGGATGTGTCGGGCCATTTGTACTATTTCCATTCTCTAGATTGCAGCTTGCTGGAAATCTAGAATGGATCATGGTCCTGCTACAATAGAGATCCAGCAGGATTTTGAGAATGGACTGAAGAAGAAGAATACCTTGTAAGATAAGGTTACTTGTCATGTAACATGCTAGAGAAAATAAAATGAGCACGTTTCATGTCGACTTATTTACTTACTCATGTCGAATTGTTTGCTGATATTGTTCAAATTAAAGGCTGGAAAGCAGTCGCCCTTACACAGGATGACAACATCATTCTGTAAAAAACATCATTCTGTAACTGTTAACTACTTCAAACATACAGGTCTTGTTCACATAAAGAAAGCCCTAGATATCTGGTGAAATAATCCCCCACCAACCCAAAGGATATTGTTTTTCTGAAAATTTTGATACCAACATACAAATTTGTCTACCTCAAAGATCAACTCACATTGGAATAGTGATAGGCTTAGTCATAATCAAAAGCAGATTAATATGGATGTTGTTTGCAGGACTTGATTTCTTGTGAAATTGATCATTATTGACATAGATCAGCTGTGTTTACTATTCTCAACCATTACTCTAGGTTTATGGGGGAGGCGCACGGCATCAATTAAGCCTATGCTACATATCATTGCTAATTTAAACTATTAAATACTGAACCACTTCCCTATCATCTGATTCAATAACATTCTCTATAATTCAATTTAACATCAAACATCATCTGAATCATAAGTCCACACGTACGAAGATTTGAAAGTCATATTCACAAGTTCACAGCCCCTACACAACACGTTATTTACGATCGTGAAAACAACACTGGAAGTTGCTAGTATCGGTAGCCACGTTAGTGCTAAATTTAGCATGTCTATTTGCATGGAAAATGTAAAGGACATCAATATAAATGATAGTGTGTCAATTGGAAGAGAACAGCTGTTATGGTAATGGATATGGCATAGCTGCCAAAATCTGTAAGCTAAGGGATTGAATGGGTTAATATCATTGCTACCTTGTCTGACCAATACACTTTTTTAGAAAATAGTATAATTTAAATTCTAAAAACTATATTTCAATGGAACAAATAAAATGTACTGTAACACCTATGATAGTGTATTATTGTCACTGATTACTAATACACGTATAACTCATAAATATAAAAAATACCAAATGCCAGTGCAAAAACAATGGAATTAGGACTTTTCCCATGTATTTTTCATGGAAAAAAGTATTTGTTCTTTTGTTTTTGGATATTAATTTACATTTGGTGTTTTGTTATTTATTAGTTATATTAGTAATCGGTGACAATAATACATTCTCATAGGTATTATTTTTTAATTTTTGTTACTGCTGCACTCTCCACCAACTCATCCTGTGACAGATTGGTTATTATTGAAAATGTACGGGACAGTTTGAAGGTATAAAAGGATGCTTTTATAACAATAGCAGGGGTGTAAAGGGAACGGATTGCTCTAGGCGGACCCAGGGTTAGCAGATAACGAAGATCCCAAATGTACCTCCACGCGGTGCACCCTGGAAACAGAAATACAGCAGCTTGTGCTGATTCTGGCCAAATCATTTGGGGATCGTGTACGAGAATGTGGAGGTAACAGATGGAAAGAGATTTGACTGCACAAGAGACAGACAATATCTCCGACACCACCAGCAGCACCACATATAGCGACACTGTCGACATACAGTGAAGCTAGTCAGTCCAGTCCGAACATTGGATAGGCGGCCAATGTAAAATGCACGTAAAGGTAGATGCATGGCGAGAGACAAATATATTTCATACTGAGTACAATGAAAGGGCAGAACAGCGCTAGAGGGCAGCGCGAACTGCAAATAGAAAATGAAACGTTCCTAGGAAAAGGGAACTACAAGCTCCGTCAGCTCGAGACGGGCTTCTAGTTACCTGTGTTCCTTACAGGCAGAGACCCAGACCCATTCATTGGCGTTTGGTAAAGCAAGAAGACCTAATCCAACTCTAATGTCGAGCCTTCCTAAACCGGAAATATGCTCGCGAAGAGAAAGGGTTCTGTACCCGATTGGCGTAGGCAAGAAAGGGACAACGATGGTAGTCCTGGCCCAACTCTACTGTCAAGGTTTCCTATACCGGAAGTACACTTGCAGAGAGAAAGGGTTCCGTACTCGATGCGCTCAGGCACAAAAGGGACAACGATTTAGCCCTGGCCCAACTCTACTGTCAGGTTTTCCTACACCGGAAATACACTTGAAGAGAGAAAGGGTTCAGTACCTGATGGGCTCAGGCGCTATTGGGACAAGAACGCTCAGCTCGAGAACGCCTTGCTCTCAAACGCGTGGTGTGAGACTCGAACTTGGACAAGGGGTACACGATGTCCGTGAATGACACCTCGGCTAAGAGGGTGAAAGAGCCAGGGTCCAACTCCTCTATTGAGTTCTTCCCCTTAAGGAACCAGGCTCACGGATGAGAAACGGTTCAGTACTCAATGGGCACAGGCACAGCACATCCAATTACACAAGGCAAGTTCATAGACAGTGGAACACCTCGTTCGAGTCAGACGAGAGCAAAACATCGTCTGGGCGAAGAGTCTCCACTACGCGTGCCTGGAGACAGATATAGAGGCTGTCACAGGCTAAGGGTAGCCCACCCGAATTGTCAAGGCATGCCGAAATCGAATGTGCTAGGCCTACAAGGCGCATAACGGTGGAACAACGTAATCACGCTCCCGGCGGAAATCGCATGGATATCTGTGATGGTTACAATGGAGCGAACGAAAAACAAAACAAACAAACAATAACAATAGCAATCTGAAAAAAAAACCATCATTTTTTGATGATTAGTTAAAGTGAATATAATCTCTTCCTTCTTTTAGATGCAGACTGTTTAGGTTTTGCTCAAAATTGCTTGACAAATTCTGGAGAGAAAATATAAGAACATATAAATTACATTATTGTAATAACATTTTTAACACTTTCTCTGCCATTCCTTTTCAATTCAAGTGTTTCCCACTGCCACTTATTTTAAGTGTGGTGAGTGATCATTTTAAGAAATTAAAAAAATCAATCAATAATTTTATGACTTGAATCTTTCAGAATACTTTCAGACAAGAATAAGCTTTCCAAAAACATTTATCTCAAGCTTGTATTTAAAATTCTTGCGCATTTTCATTTATTTTATAATTTTGTTTAACAAAGGCAATACCATACTCCTGTTTTCAAAGTGGCTGTCCATTACTCGTCCCCATGACCCATAATACTGTCTTGTATCTATGGATTTTTCCTCCCGGAAGAAATGGCAACCTACAGAGTAAGGTGCCTAGAAATTCGGAATGGATACAGTAAACAATGGTGTATTTAAAGAGATAGAAGACGTTTCAGTGGACGAAAATTAATGTGAAGCAGTAATTGTTTATTGTCTTTTCCCAGGTGAGTGATTGTTGATCGCATTCACACTTGCCGTTAAGCGTAGGGGTGGGAACGTAAGCTGTCGTTCCAAGGCCAGATGCGTCACAGAGGTTGCATTTAGTCCATGTTTGTTGAAGGCTATCTTAATGTTTCCTATTCACTGTTTTCTTGGTCTACCTTTGGCTTTACGCTCGGTTATATTCTTGTATTATATGCTCTTATTGGTATTTGGTTTGGCTTCATTCTCACAAGGTGACAGAACCATTTTACTTGCTGTCTCTCAATATGTTCGATACATGATATACTTTTCCTAATTTCTTCATTTATTTTATCTAGTTTGGTAACCATTACAGCTTTCCTCAGACACTTCATTTCACATGTGACAATTTTTCTTTGCTGCGAAGCTGTTAAAGACCATGTTTGACATTGGTAGCACAGTGTTGGTATAAAAATTGTAGATATTATTTGTTTTTTAATTTCCATCTTGATCTTTGGATGAAGAAGTAATGGTGAAAGTTGGTAAGTCACTGTGTTTGCTTTCTGGCACCTTGAAATAGTAATAACACTAAAGTAACCCTTTTAAGATCGTATATTTTCCCAGCGGCAACATATGAATGCGAGACTTAAGACTTTAAACAAGACAATATCCAAAAGAATAAATTAATTTGAAATGAAGTGTTACAGAAAAATCCCTACGAATATCATGGACAGAGAAAAAGAACATTGAAGTTTTGAAATTACTAAAACTAAATGAAAGGTGGCTTCTAAATACCATCATAAGAAGGAAGCTACAATATTTTGGACATTTAAAATGACATGATGGTATCAAAAGGCTGATTCTAGAGGGCACAGTGCCAAGCAAGAGAAGAAGACGATGGACTAGCGGTATCAAAGAATGTATGCACATTTCTGGCCAACGCAGGCCCACTTGCCTAGAACAGAGAGGTGTTTAAAGTATCGACGACGAAGACATTGTTCTGGAAAGAATCTCACTTGATATATGACTCATTACCTGAACCATAGTCCAGTTCTATATCTGATTTGTCTGCCTCCTAGTAAATGATGATCGTATTCACACTTGCTGTTAAGCATAGGGATGGAAGCTTAAATTGTTCCAAGGCCAGATGTGTCGCCCTTAAGTCCATGTTTGTTCAAGACTATATTGATGTTTTCTATCCACCGTTTTCTTGGTCTATCGTTGGCCCTGTGTCTGGATATTCTTTTGTTATATGCTCTTATTGGTATTTGGTTTGGGTACATTCTCATAAGGTGACTGAACCATTTTACTTGTTGTCTTTCAATATGTTCGATACATGATATTATACCAACTCTTTTCCTAATTTCTTCATTTCCTATTTTAACTTGTTTAGTAACCATTGCAGCTTTTCTCAGACACTTCATTTCACATGCAATTTTCCTCTGCTGGGAGGCTGTTAAAGACCATGTTTGACATTGGTAGCAGAGTGTTGGTATACAAATTGTAAATATTATCTGTCTTGTGATTTCCATCTTGATTTTTGGGTGAAGAGGTAATGGTGAAAGCTGTGTTTGCTTTCTGGCACCTTGTTTCTATTTCAGAAAAAATGCTGCCTAGATACTTAAATTATTTGGCTTGTTTCACTTTGGTGTTATCCATGGTGTTGCAGACTTTTTTGTACTTTAATTTTCATGTTGTATTTCTTACATGCTAATAGCAATACATTTTCCATTTGTTTTGATGATAAAACAGCCATGTTCTCATTCTGCATGGAAATTGTAAGTCTTCTGGTTCTTTATATCACTCATTACGAAAAGAGATACACTTATTACAGTATCAGTGAATATTAAAGTAATTACATACTTTACTTTAAATATCAGTGGTTTTGAAATCCCTGAACTACACTACACAGACGGCACTGTGCTTCTTTCAAATGATATTAAAGGGGCTGGAACAACTAATCAAAAACACAAAGAAATACAGTAAATCACCTTATATTTAATCGTGCAAAACACAAAAGCCAACAGATATAACAACATAACAACCAAAAAACAGAATAGACGATACCAAGATAGAATGTGTAGAAAAATTTATACTTAGGAGCAAACATCAACAGTGCAGAAGACTGCATGGCAGAGATAAGGAAAAGATTGGCAATGACATATTGTAAAATAACAAGATTGAAAAACAACAAAATAGAAACAAAACTGCTAATACTACAAACCTTTATTTTTCTGGTTGCAACATATGGCTGTGAAACATGGACCCTAAGTAAAACAGTGTCAAAGAAGATCAACGCCTTTCAGATGAAATGTTACAGAAGGATACTTAGAATATCATGGAAGGAAAAATAAGAACTCAATTATAAACACATTGAAGATTCCAGAGTGTTGGTTACTAAACACAATAGCAAAAAGAAAACTACACCTGTTTGGTCATTTAAAGAGACACAACTGTTTAGAAAGACAAATAATGGAGAGCAGAGCACCTGGTAGGAGTAGGAAAGGCTAGCCAAGAAAACGATGGACTGACGACATTAAAGATAACATGAATACATCACTGGAAAATGCAAGCCGCATCGCCCAAGACAGAAGGGTTCAGGGAGTTCATTGGGAAGACAACGTTCTAGAGAGAATACGTCACGACACATACTTTAAATATAATAGTACATAAGTTTAATGGCAACCATAAAACTATTCAGGACTATAGCACTGCTATGCAAGAGCAGACAAAATCCAAAACAACACACATTCTCAAACACAAAAGGCAACAAAACTTGCAACAGAAAACCAATGAAATAATAAGATACAGAATGACATCCTGAGCAATGTCAATCCTTTCTATGCCATATTGGAGGAAATGAGCAGATACTGACCACCTGTGGAGCCACCCATCAATACCAACACCTGTCCCTACCCATTGGCTACACTTCCAAATCCTAACCCCAACACTGAAAGCTGTCCCTCTCAAATTCTAAACATCTAACCAACCCCTAACCGTAAAACCACCCCCCTCAAAACACTAAAATATGCAGTATTAGTGAGATTCGCACTAATAAAGGGACATAATAAATGTCAATGTTAATGCTAACACTGGTTAGTTGCCCCTAACTGCACTGATTAGTTCCACTTAAACGAAATATCAGAACGAAAGTTTGTTCTGGTAAATATGTGTCCACTGATTCTTGTATAGTAGCTTATTTTCATTCTATCTTTTCGCTAAACCCGTTGTTGTATTTCAACGTCGGCAGAAGAAGAATTTTCTGGAGATGCCCCTCGTGTGCTGAGTAGATTGTGGAATTTGTCGCCTTTTTTAAATGTAAATGGTACATGGTATTCGTGGTCGGCCTCTAGGTCTGCCTTCACTATATCTGTGCAGCATAGCTTACAGTGGTATGCTGTATAATGGTAGCATGCCGATATGTGCAAACTATTTGATCTGTTATCTCTTAATATATTTCAAGATTGAGGTGGTGTCATTCTTATTTATTATTCCACAGATGTTGATTGTAGCAAAATTTAATGTTTAAAATGTCATGTTTTTTTCCTTCGTTGTTTAATATTAATTTTCATTAGTAGTAGTAGGTATGTGTAACATATATTTACTTAATATAATTACTTTGTTACTAGTGTTACATGGCCCAAACCTGGTTGGATATTTTCTGGCTTTTTAATAATTATACTGGAACCATCAGCTGCTATACCCTGAGAGATTTACTGAAGCAAAGATCTGAGGATCTATGGACAAGTCCTGGGTTCGAAGACAATAATCAAAATACCTCAAACTAAACCTCATCTCAAATGGTAGATCAATCAGTTTAGAAAATAGGTTGAGAAATAGTTGCTATTAATATTACATTTCACAATTTACAAACAAAATTTTACTTACCATTTTCACACATACAATAATCGGTGGCTTCACTTGTGTAAAATGCACAATCTGAATTTGTGGTTTGGGATTTTCCTGTAAAGATTATTATCATAATAAAGCATTGCATCATTAAAATTAATACATGTAATAAAATCAACATGATAATTAGAAGTAATAAGAATAGGAATGATCAAAAGTACTTTCAATGTAAATGAAGAAACTGCTAATATCTACCAAACAAATCACAAACTAAAAAAAAAAAATGAGAATTATAAAGTGCTAGATCTACATCTTGTCTATGAACAAACTACAGACAGAACAAAAGTAGAAAGTGACACTTGTTACAAACAGCTTCACTAGCTCTAAGCACAATGTAACAAATGGGAAACAACTAAGGTACTAGCAACAGAAACATTAGGGACAAGAAGAATAACATACAAACCTTGGGTAACAGAGGATATCCTGAAATTGTGCGACGAATGAAGGGAAATGAAAAAGATCAAGAAAGAGGCCCTTGAAATGGCAGGGCAATGTAGCAAAATAAACAAAAACATAAGGAAATTGAAACAAGCAGAAGTGAGGCTAGAAGAACAATGTGAAATCATCAATGAAGGTTTTAAACTCAGAAACAGTAAGGTAGCATTACAACACTCTAAGAAAGTGTTATCTACACAGCCAAAAAGACCCACAATAGAAGACAAACACGGAAAGATACTCAATGAAACAACAGATTTAGAAAAAAGATGAACAGACTACTGCAAAGAGTATAACTGCAAGTGTAATCCTGATTACACTTTATTAAACACTATATAACTCTGAACTAAGCAACAGAGAAATAGGAAATGCAGAAACTCTATATGAAATAAAAGAGGCCATACGAACATTGAAAGGAGAGAAATCACCAGGTGTAGACAACAATCCAGTAGAACTCTTGAAATACGGGGCAATTAAATGTGATAAATATTATGACCAAAATCTGTCAGTACATATGGAGCACAAAACAATGACCTGCTGAATAGACACATTCAATAATGATACCAATTGCAAAGAAAGGAAATTTGAAAGTGTGTACGAATTACAGAACCATTAGCCTTATTACACACCCCAGTAAAATGATGCTCAAAATGCTACTAAACAGAATAAAACACAATTGGAAGAAATAATTGCAGAAGAACAAGCTGGGTTCAGAGCAGACAGAAACACTGTTGTACAAATATTTAACATCTGAACAAAATCAATAGAAAAACATATTCAGCACAAATGTGATCATACCTCAATTTCATTGACTTACAAAGGCCTAGTATATAATGTATGTAGTTATCCAATGTAGTAATAATGGTTACTTTAAAGTTTTGTCATGTGCAAATTAACAAATTTATAAATTCTGATTTAATTAAAAGTAGAATCACATTGAAGTTTGGCCACACACATTAATCAAGTTGAATCAAGTAAAAGATATATTAGATTTGTTATTAAAAGGTTTATTATAACTTTGTTCATTCCTCACTGATGATACAATAGCAATGGCAAGTTTATCAGTGGAATGTCAACCTTACTGATGATACAATAGCAATGGCAAGTTTATCAGTGGAATGTCAACCTTACTGATGATAAAATAGCAATGGCAAGTTTATCAGTGGAATGTCAACCTTACTGATGATACACATTTTATTGGGGTGTCCCAAGCTTAAGACTAGAAAGAAGTCTCCTTATTTTTTTAGATCAAATCACCAATGAAATGTTAACCAATCTGAACAAAGGCAATAAGAGTAAATTGCTAGAGATTTTCAACCTCATCTGAAAGAAAAAAAATGGCAAGCTAATCAGTAGAATGTCGACCAGAGAAATTGACAGACATTTTAATTGTAACAAGTGCACAAGCAAATACTGGCAACAGGTTACACCAATAATCACTACAGATCTGGTCACCGTCGTGTAACAACACTAGCTTAAGATCGTCATATTCTACTGATGCATCTGCTTAAACTGCTTCCAAACAGCAATTCAGCTACACGTGACACTCAGGAGCTTGTTAGTGCAAGTATTGAGCGATGAAGAAATTGCTCGCTGATCATGCACAACAAATGTCTTAACATTGATCCTACTAGATACTACTGGATCTGACAATTTTTCAGAACAATATAGCCAGGTCTCATACATCTGACCTAACCAACAATTTCTTTGCCCGCAATTTCTTATTTTACTGGATTGTCCTGCAAACTCTCTGGCCATAAACTTGATTGAAAATGCCTGGGATGAACTGACTAGTTAAACAATGCGAATGATCTCTCGAGGGAACACTTATTGTGGAATGGAACACTATACTCTAGATATTCTGCACTAGCATATTCCAAGTCTGTATTGTAAGGTCTGGGGGGTGGTCGGGTGTGGTGCGGTGGAGAGAGAGGAGGAATATACATAACCAAATGGTCAGAGGGTGTCCGACAAAGTGGATGGTGCCGCAGTAACCTAATGAACAGTCAAGCAAAATGAATTAAACAGGTTACTAAAACACTTACCTTGCCTATTAATAAAAATATATAAAAAAACATACAATAAAACTAAACAAGACAATTCTCCACGTATCGGCTCAAATTGAACCTTTTTCAAGAGACAAACAACAGAAAACAACACAATAAAAAACAAAATAGATAACTATATTTTATCAAGCCCCGTCTCCATAAGGCAGGGATGGCAACACATCTAGTAAAAGAGAAAATGCGTGCATTCATTATAAACAAACTGGAAAATTAGAGGCACTATAGATGTAGTTGGGATGTTTATAATGAGTGCAAGAATAATAAAAGAAAAAGATAAGAAAAATACCCCTTTTGTCACTTTATCAGACAGGCATGTTTTAAGAACATAGTCACAACAGGCAAGACTGAAGGGAACAGAGACAGATGGGGACGTGAGAAAACATTTGTTTGACAACCTAGCAAGGCATGGAAACAACGATCCTGATAACAATACTGTGAACAGAGAACCATGGTCACCTACGCCAACCAGAATGGCATATGATAATGATAGATGAGTAATGATGAGGTGTGGTGAGTGGGTTTGGGGAAGGAAGGATACAAGAAGAATCATCATTTGAAAACACATGGAATGAATGTGAAACCGAATATAGACGTAAACATATATATAAAACCAAACCTAAATATACATAGAAACGTATACACACACCAAGAGTTAAGAAATAAATATATAACAAAATGGACACAGATGTGTGAAGGATAACCACACAAAATGCACAGGCATGTAAATGTATCCACACATAGGAAAGGGCTCACACCAGAATAGGCATACATATCAACACAGAATGGAGATACTTGCTCTGTAGTATTATGTATGCCTATTCTGGTGAGAGCCCTTTTCTATGTGTGGATACATTTACATGCCTGTGCATTTTGTGTGGTTATCCTTCACACATCTGTGTCCATTTTGTTATATATTTATTTCTTAACTCTTGGTGTGTGTGTATACATTTCTATGTATGTTTAGGTTTGGTTTTATATATATGTTTACGTCTATATTTGGTTTCACATTCATTCCATGTGTTTTAAAATGATGATTCTTCTTGTATCCTTCCTTCCCCAAACCCACTCACCCCACCACCACACAACCTCATCATTACTCATCTATCATTATCATATGCCATTCTGGTTGGCGTAGGTGACCATGGTTCTCTGTTCACAGTATTGTTATCAGGATCGTTGTTTCCATGCCTTGCTAGGTTGTCAAACAAATGTTTTCTCACGTCCCCATCTGTCTCTGTTCCCTTCAGTCTTGCCTGTTGACTATGTTCTTAAAACCTGCCTGTCTGATAAAGTGACAAAAGGGGTATTTTTCTTATCTTTTTCTTTTATTATTCTTGCACTCATTATAAACATCCCAACTACATCTATAGTGCCTCTAATTTCCCACTTTCAAGTTTGTTTATAATGAATGCATGCATTTTCTCTTTTACTAGATGAGTTGGGGTGCAAAGGGAATGCATTGCTCTAGGCGGACCCAGGGTTAGCAGATAACCAAGATCCCAAATGTACCTCCACGCGGTGCACCCTGGAAACAGAAATACAGCAGCTCGAGCTGATTCTGGCCAAATCATTTGGGGATCATGTCCGAGAATGTGGAGGTAGCAGATGGAAAGAGATTTTACTGCACAAGAGACAGACAATATCTCTGACACCACCAGCATCACCACATATAGCGACACTGTCGACATACAGTGAAGCTAGTCGGTCCAGTCCGAACATTGGAGGGGCGGCCAATGTAAAATGCACGTAAAGGTAGATGCATGGCGAGAGACAAATAGATTTCATACTGAGTACAATGAAACAATGAAAGGGCAGAACAGCGCTAGAGGGCAGCGCGAACTGCAAATATAAAGTGAAAAGTCTCTAGGAAAGGGGAACTACAAGCTCCGTCAGCTCGAGACGAGCATCTAGTTACCTGTGTTCCTTACAGGCAGAGACCCAGACCCATTCATTGGCGTTTGGTAAAGCAAGAAGACCTAATCCAACTCTAATGTCGAGCCTTCCTAAACCGGAAATATGCTCGCGAAGAGAAAGGGTTCTGTAACCGATGGGCTTAGGCAAGAAAGGGACAACGATGGTAGTCCTGGTCCAACTCTACTGTCAAGGTTTCCTATACCGGAAGTACACTTGCAGAGAGAAAGGGTCCCGTACCCGATGGGCTCAGGCACAAAAGGGACAATGATTTAGCCCTGGCCCAACTCCACTGTCAGGTTTTCCTACACCGGAAATACACTTGAAGAGAGAAAGGGTTCAGTACCTGATGGGCTCAGGCGCTATTGGGACAAGGATGCTCAGCTCGAGAACGCCTTGCTCTCAAACGCGTGGTGTGAGACTCGAACTTGGACAAGGGGTACACGATGTCGGTGAATGACACCTCGGCTAAGAGGGCGAAAGAGCCAGGATCCAACTCCTCTGTTGAGTTCTTCCCCTTAAGGAACCAGGCTCACGGATGAGAAACGGTTCAGTACCCAATGGGCACAAGCACAGCACGTCCAATTACACGAGGCAAGTTCATAGACAGTGGAATACCTCGTGCGAGTCAGACGAGAGCAAAAATTGTCTGGGCGAAGAGTCGCCACTACGCGTGCCTGGAGACATATAGAGGCTGTCACAGGCTAAGGGTAGCCCACCCGAATTGTCAAGGCATGCCGAAATTGGATGTGCTAGGCCTACAAGGCGCATAACAGTGGCACAACGTAACCACGCTTCAGGCGGAAATCGCACGGATATCCGTGATGGTTACAGTGGAGCGAACGCAAAACAAACAAACAAACTAGAAGCGTTGCCATCCCTGCGTTATGGAGACAGGGCTTGATGAAAACTAAAGTCATCTATTTTGTTTTTTATTGTGTTTGTCTCTTGAAAAAGGTTCAATTTGAGCCGATACGTGGAGAATTGTCCTGTTTAGTTTTATTGTATGTTTTTTTATATATATTTTAAAATATATTTTTAGTAATAGGCAAGGTAAGTGTTTTAGTAACCTGTTTAATTCATTTTGCTTTACTAGAGAGAGGAGGAGTAGTACATAAGAAGGGGTGTCCCAAGCTTAAGACTAAAAAGAAGTCTCCTTTCAAAGATCAAATCACTAATGAAATGTTAACCAATCTGAACAAAGGCAGTAAGCATAAATTGCTAGAGATTTTCAACCTCATCTGAAAGAAAAAAAATGCCTCATATTTGGAGAGTGACCATTAGAGTTCAACCTAAAGAAAGGAAAATACAAGGTGAAGGCTTTCAGCTACCAACCAATCTAAAAACATTAAAGCAAATTATTCTATACCTACATTTACATATTCATGAAATGACAATTGGAAACATGTCTAAGTATCACAAAATTAAAGTAAATTCACCCATATTTTGTCGGGGCCTGAAAGGGGAGCAAAGAAAAGCAACACTGTTTACCTTCCACACATGTCGTAAAAGGCGACTAAGGAGGTTATGGGATGGGGTTGTCTGTCCCATCCCATATAGGGTCAGTGACCCAAAGCCATGCTGAAGTCAGATGTGTCAGGCCGAAAAGTGCAGATATCGCAGCAATGCTGTAAACCTTGACAATGCATTCCGTTCTCCGGACTACATCCTGCTAAACTGCAGGAGTTTGAGAACGAACACAGAAGAAGAAGAAAGTAAATTATGTTTTTTAGAGCTGAAATAATTATTTAATATCCAAATATCAAAGACAATATATAGCTGTTTATAAAAATTGGTAGCATTCACAAATCTACACAATTACATATTCTAAAATCCTAGTATTTTCAGAAATGTAAGAACACACGCAAACATTCATTGTGATAGGTGAAATTATTGAGATATTGTGTGAAATTGGACTACATCAATTTATAAATTATTAACCTTGCTCTCTTGATAGATATAGCATCTTCTTTGTATCTTCTTGGTATCAACATCACAAAACATGGAAACCTGTGAAAAACATCATGAATATTGAAAACTGTTTACATTTGTTCTTTAAATAAATGCATGACTATTGTGATTCAATAGTGATTTAGTGTTTACATGCAGAGAACCTGAGACATGAGGCTGCACAACAGAAACTCATTAAAAGAAGGAAGAGTTTCTCAATGTCCCACAGACTCCTCCCACACATGCTCAGAGCGAAAAATAAAATTACACACACACATAGAACTTATTAGTCACAGACAGACACACATAGAACTTATTAGTCACAGACAGACACACATAGAACTTATTAGTCGCAGACAGACACACAGAACAAATTAGTCACAGACAGGCACACATAGAACTTATTAGTCACAGACAGACACACACATATAACTTATTAGTCACAGACAGACACACATAGAACTTATTAGTTACAGACACACACATAGAACTTATTAGTCGCAGACAGACACACACATATAACTTATTAGTCGCAAACAGACACACATAACTTATTAGTCACAGACAGACAGACATATAACTTATTAGTCACAGACAGACACACATAGAACTTATTAGTCACAGACAGACACACACATAGAACTTATTAGTCACAGACAGACACACACATAGAACTTATTAGTCACAGACCGACACACATAGAACTTATTAGTTACAGACGCACACATAGAACTTATTAGTCGCAGACACACATAGGACTTATTAGTCGCAGACACACATATGACTTATTAGTCACAGACACACATAGGACTTATTAGTCACAGCCAGACACACATAGAATTTATTAGTCACAGCCAGAAACACATTAACTTATTAGTCACAGACACATATAGGACTTATTAGTCACAGACAGACATGCATAGAACTTATTAGTCACAGACAGAAACACAGAACTTATTAGTCACAGCCAGACACACATAGAACTTATTAGTCACAGACAGACACACATTGAACTTATTAGTCACAGACAGAAACACATAGAACTTATTAGTCACAGCCAGACACACTACAGACATTATCATCTTCATTGTCATCTACAATGAACAAACATCAACATTATTATACATTGTATATCACCTTCAACGTTGTCATTTTCACTCTGTAGTTCTTTCTCTGCAATCATTCTCAAACTCCTACAGATTAGCAGGATGTAGTCTGGAGAATGAAATGTATTGTATCATAGTGTACAGCTTAGCTGCAATGTCTGCACCTTTTGGTCTGACAAATTCAACTTCAGCATGACTTCTGGGTCACTTTGATCCCATATGGAATGAGACAGCCAACTCCAAAACTTCCTTAGATTCCTCATATGACGTGCATAGAAGGTAAACAGGAGTTGCTATTTTTTTCCCTTCCCTTTCGAGCCCTGGCAACACCTGGCCCCTCTGTAGTAAATCCATGACCACCCTTATTAGGTCAACTCTATCTTTTCTCAGTACTGTGCCATCAGTCACAGCATTGCCCGCTAATGAGTCTGCTCTTTCATTGCCTCTGACTCCTACATGGCTTGGACAGTAGATCTATGTAATATTCTTGCCGTTACTAAGAAGTGAGTCTACTGCTTTCTTATCATACTCATACTGTCTATCTTGCTCAGTGTTCTCTGGGTATCTGATAGGATCACTACAAGTGCTGGTGGTCGCATCATCAGCCAAATGTGAGCTGCTGTCACTGTCTCTATCTCTATTCTCATACTCAAATGACAGCCAAATTGCGACACTTTCTTCCTAGCTGTATCGCAACATCTGTTGAGGACTTCCCATTTCTGCTTTCTGAATGACATTGTAATATGTTATGCAAAAGACAGACTCCTGTTGAACTAGATAGAAGTCTCCTTATTTTTTAGATCAAATCACCAATGAAATGTTAACCAATCTGAACTAAGGCAATAAGAGTAAATTGCTAAAGATTTTCAACCTCATCTGAAAGAAAAAAAATGGCAAGCTAATCAGTATAATGTCGATCAGAGAAATTGACAGACATTTTAATTGTAACAAGTGCACAAGCAAATACTGGCAACAGGTTACACCAATAATCACTACAGATCTGGTCAACATCGTGTAACAACACTAGCTTAAGATCGTCATATTCTACTGATGCATCTGCTTAAACTGCTTCCACACAGCAATTCAGCTACACGTGACACTCAGGAGCTTGTTAGTGCAAGTATTGAGCGATGAAGAATTTTCTCGCTGATCCAAAGTATTCCATGGTCTACTCTGTTGATGTTGTTGCCCATGCAGGTGGCAGTGTGCCTATGCCTATCTCATTATTTAATGAGAACCAGATGATCTTTGGCTTGGAGTGATTGATAACTGCATTGTAGCTGGTGAACTAGATAGTCTAGCTTACTCTGCACACCTTCAATAATGTCAGATCTGTTTCCAAGAGGAAGACAAGCCAAAACTATGCTACTTTTTCTAACATCATCATCATCATCAAGTGCCGTCTCCGCAACGAAGGTTGGCTGCAACGTATCTCCAACATCTGTCTCGGTGGTGCACTCTGCTAGACTGTAACCTGTCCATCGTGTAATGTTACTCTCCCACTTGTATCTCTGCCTACCTCTTGCTCGCTTCCCTTTGACTTTACCCTCAAGTAAGGTCTTCAATAGGGTGTCATGTCTTTTAATGTGTCCAAAGTATTTTATTTGCTTGATCTTTATTTCTCTTAGTAGTTCTTTCTTCATATTAAGTGTCTTTAGCACCTCTTTATTTGTTTTCTTCTCTTTCCATGATGTTTTCCCTATTCTTCTATATACCCACATCTCAAAGGCATCAATTTTGTCTTCTAATTGTTTATTTAGTGTCCATGTTTCTGAGCCATACATTAATATGGAATAGATGTAGCATTTTATAATTCTCATTTTTAACTTGTTTGTAATTTGTTTAGATATTAATAATTTCCTCATGTCATTGAAGGTACTTTTAGCCATTCCTATTTAAAAAAAAATATTTTTTAACATCATATATGAGAAATCCCAACACAAGAAAGAAGCAGTCACTGTTACTATTGATCTGGAGAATGAATACAATAGTGTGAAGTTCACGATAGTTATGTATTACATGATGGATACAAAAAGCCAACTCCTGGCTTGTAGAGTGGATAGATTTTGACACAGATTCGTTGGGCAGGCCATTTGGTGCGTATGCCAGACCATCGTCTGCCAAAGATACTTCTCTATGGTGAGCTAGAGAAGGGTATACGATCTCAAGGTGGCCAAAGGAAGCGCTACAAGGACTCGTTAAAGAACTCACTGAAAGCCTTTAA
The DNA here is from genome assembly GCA_034231615.1 of Meghimatium bilineatum. Classification (NCBI taxonomy): domain Eukaryota; kingdom Metazoa; phylum Mollusca; class Gastropoda; order Stylommatophora; family Philomycidae; genus Meghimatium; species Meghimatium bilineatum. Next base: position 55,986,578 of record CM067321.1, on the reverse strand, counting down.
AATAGACCACGATACATGGGAAGAACTTGCACAAAATAGATCTACATGGCGTTCTAAAATAAAAAAAGAGTGCATCATCTTGTGAAAAGAAGAGAAATGCAGCAGCTCAACAGTGGAGAGCAGCTAGAAAGTCACGGATAGACCAAGATCCGTCTACAGTCGTCATTCCATGTCCAAACTGTCCAAGGACATTTACAGCTCGAAAAGGGCTCATTAGCCATCTACGAACTCATAATCAAGGACATAACTAAAATTGAATTTTCAAAAGTGGATGTAACATATGGTCATCATCACTTGTGATGGACGAACAACACAACACATAGTGGATAGCCTCTATATTGACAGAAAGAACAATCACACAGACATCAGAACCTCTGCGAATATGTCCCGGACTTGCACAAGGCTCGCAATCATCACTCACACCTATTCAACATTTATAAAGTAAAGGTAGCATATTCAACCAATGGGTCACAGTTGTACTTTCATCTTTGCTGGTGATATCTTAGTACCAAGCTGTGCTTAGGCTTTTTCTGCACGGTCCAGTGGAAAAACTTCCCAAGAGTCCAGCAGTGTTTTGATTACAACCACGAGCATTCTTATGATGGAGATAAAAACTGTGATAGAGGCACTGATGTCCCAGAACTATTCTCATGCATGCATACTTAGTGACTCAATGAACATGATCCAGAAAGCTGAAACTGGAGTGGCTCCACCATCAATGAGTGAAATTTGACCAGAAAGAATCCCTTTATAATCGTGCCAGGAGATTCAGGAGTTGAGGGTAATGAGTGGGCCAATAGGTGTCATTAGGTACATCAATGGATTGATCTGACATAGGTAATGTGTTGAGGGACCTTGTCCGCTCTTCAAAACTGTGAATCATGGTCGCTGTCAAAACTGCGTCAGATTGGTACAAAGATTGACACATACCATAAAGAGAAACATAGATATACGAATAAATTGATAAATCTGCATCAAACCGGAACTGTCGGACATTGCACTCTGATGGATTTATTGAGACAGGGATTGGAGCATCTTAATGGGCTTGTCCGGAGTGCGCTGATGATGACATGAAGTTACAACTTATCTTAGTATAAAGAATAGATTATGATCGGAGGGAAATGGTTAACTGTATCCAAGAGACATTACAGAAGATTTATAGATCGTGTAATAACACAAGTGCATAAGTTAACCCGTGTAATAACACACGTGCATAAGTTAACCCAATGAAGGCACACATGATGCAGTTCTCTTTAAATAACTTGATAGTACAGCCACATAAACAGATTATCACCTTTAATGGCCAAGAGTCTCAGTAGTTATAGAATAACATATTTGAGGGTGGCACTCAACTGAAGCCTGTTATATATGCTCCATGTCGAGCATGTCATTCAGAGAAACAAATGTGACATGGCAGCTCTCAAGACAATGGTGGCTGCACATCTGGAAACAGCGGCTACTTGCTCTTATTTTGAACTAGTTGGTTCTGTTATTGATTGATTATGGTTTCAGCTCTTAATACTGTTCAGCATACAATATTAATGGTTGCAGATGTTAGAGGCCTTTCAGCTCTGAGAGTAATGACAGCGGCTGACACTAAACAACCACAGCACGTAATCCTATACGAGGCTCTTGTCCTCCCTGTCATTGAATATGCAGGCGCTACTATCACCGCCAGTCACACACAGATTGAGAGGCTGGAGAGGATTCAAAACGAAACAATGCGGATCATTCTTGGATGCACAAGGGACACAACCTGTGTGGCTTTGAGATTTCTCCTTGATTTTCCGAGCATATTTCATAGAATTGATATGTGGGGTGCCCATGCATACCTTAGAGTGAGTTCTGACATAGACCACCTACTACACAGTGAGCTGCCTCTTGTGAATGAAGCAGGCTCAAGAGAGGCAAATCGTGGATGGGTCGGGCCGAAGATACAGTTAAACATATCTGCACCCCAGAAGAATATCTCCTGGCGAGGAATGGGTACCTATTCCTACGTTCTTTCAAGAGGCAGTCAAGACTGTCACTACACTCAACAGAGAGTGCAGGAAACACAGCCACGTAAGCATGGATGCTGAGCTCAAGGTACTAATATGCGAGAATGCCAATGATTCAGATGTTGTGATTTACACGGACGGGTCGGTCATCCGTCACCAGCGATGCGCATGGGCCTTTACTGTCAGATCAAAAGGGAAAACAGTAGTGCCTTTACCGCAACAACGAACAGTCGAACTATGGAAGCATTCGCCATAACGCAGGCACTTTACTGGCCAGAATGGCAAACCTATTCCCATGCATGCATACTAAGTGATTCACTGAATATGATTCAGAAAGTAAAAACAGGTGATGTACGTAGGGAATGGGCAGAGTCATAGGACAGAGCTAAAATGTGGGCATCACTATGAAAACTCATGCTTATTTTTGTATGCCGGACATGTGGGCATGGAGGGATATGAACGGGCCAACAAATTAGCTAGTCTCGCCACCACAACAGACGGTCAGCCTATGGACAGAGCAGACATACTCACTGCTCTTCGTGAGTCCTCACGATCAGAGGATTTTGAGATAAATAAGCTTGAGTCAATATCAAGAATTGTGAGTGAGGATGGTCGTGGCCCGAAGAGAACCCCTGACAAAGATTTCAAAAAGAGTAGTGAACCAACAAAGAACCAGAACAATCAGCCATTATACCCTGAGAGATTTACTGAAGCGGAGATCGGAACACCTATGGACGTGTCCGGTGTGCGAAAATGATAATCGACATACCTAATACTTAATGGTTGGAGAACAGAGCACATAAAAAATGAAAGAATGTGAATAGTCCTGGGATGCACCAGAGTTATCTCTATAGGGGTAATGAGATACATGCTAGGCCTATTATCTATAAAAATGTAACATTTATTTGCCCACCCTAAGGCGTGCATGCGAATCGTCAGTGTCACAAATCCCCTGCTCCACAGAAACACTATGGTTTTTAAGGGTCTTAAATTTAAGAGGGGGATGTTATGAATGGCACAAGTGGTACGCAATTGTTGCACTGGTAGCCACAATGAATTTAGAGGAGAAGAGTTGATAAACATTGGGGATGATATGAAAAACTATGTGTAGGTCATTATTATTACTACGGACAGAAAGTGCATAAAATGGTACAATGGAAAACTAGAACTTGAAATACAACTGTTCTGTGATAATAACACCACAGATGATGTTGTTATGTACACTGATGGTTTATGATGCCTGGGAAAAAGGCAGGGTGAGGGCTTTGCAGCTAGATTTGGGAGTAGAACTGTATGAAACAGAATGGAGCTTACATGACAACAATCTCCGCATGAGAATGGAAATTAAAGAAGTTACAGCGGTACTAAAATGGTTTTCTGGCACAAAAACATTGAGAGCATTCTGCTAATACAAATCTTCTTCTTCTGCGTTCATTCTCAAACTCCTACTGAATCTAGCTGGACCATGGTCTAGTAGATTTCAAGTAGGATGTAGTCCAGAAAATGGAAATGCGTTGTGTCGCCGTTTTATTTGCGCCAATGGCCCGACACATCCGTCTTCGGTGGAGCTAATACAAATAAAATTGATGTCCCTCAAAATGTCAAAAAAAGGTCAAATGTCCCTCAATTTGTGGTAATTATCACCATTAATAATTGGAACATACAGAGCTGTCACTGAGATTGTGTATCACAGACAACACTGATTCCATCATTGGAACATACAGAGCTGTCACTGAGATTTTGTATTACAGATAATACTGATTCCATCAGTGCAGGTTTTCAATGTAATAAATGCATTTCTTATATATTTTATATTAATTTAATATTAAAAATATTTTATTTACCTTACTTCTGTTGCTCACAGATAGACTGCGATACAGCTTACGACCTTGTTTACCAGCATTCCATATTGAGAAATGTTCCCAGCCGTTTAGTACACATTTTTCTAAAAAAAGTACTCTGTGTTTCCATATTGTTTCTCTAAAATCAAGTTCAACAAACAGCAATGAAAGATTCTTGAATGTCTGAAACTGGTATGGGAATACATATAATAATGAAATTATATCATTATAAAAAAACTAGAATTTTGAAACACTACTAAACATAGTTGAATCATTCCCCATAGGTATTAAAAGTGCTACAATATCAACTTTGATGGTGTGTCATCAGAGGTGTTTGTGATCAATAGTGGCACAAAACAATGTTACATTCTTGCCCTTACCATCATCTCAGTATACTTCTCACATCTCTTGAAACTTACTTTTATGTAACCAGGGATTGATATATTTATACGAATTTCATATAGGGAACATAAGACCAATGTGTACGTAAGAAATACAGTAGAGATGTGTGCAGGTGTTCAGGAGCCATTGCTTTTAATAGTGAAACGACGAAAACTAGCATGGTTCGGACATGTATGCAGGCACAATTCCTTGTAAAAAACAATGCTGTAGGGAATTGTCGAGGGTGGAAGAAGCAGAGGAGGGAAAATAAAGGCATGGACAGACAACATCAAGGAATGGACAGGGCAAGATATTTCCACATCGCTGAGGATAGAATTCGCTGGAGGACTCTGTGTGCTGAGGCATCCAATGTGGTACCCCTACGACCCTGAAGGGTTACAAGTTTATTGATTGATTGATATTTATACATTCTCAGACAGAAGGAAGTCTAACAATGTTCAAAAGCCAGAGACCAGGATAAAGACCTGATGAGAGGACTACTTTTTGTGGATAATGCTGCAATTGTGACCCACTTAGAGGAGAAACTGAAAAACTTACTAGCTGCCTTTTCTGATACCTGCTGTGAATTGTACCAATTTGTGCCAACAGAATTCTCGGAGATAGGAGACAAGGCAAAGTCATCAACATTGATCTATTGGACAAATAGGCATTACCACAGTATTTTTCATGCTTAGTCTGCATACGCAGTAGTGGCTGGAACACACTTGAAGAATGGAAGACTGGAATACCAAAGGATTTTTTGTATGGGGAATTAAAGTTGGCACAGGTCAAACTGAAGAAAAAATAGATACAACTATTAAAAAATAAATTGCTAGCATATCCTATTCAGGATGCAGCCATCAAACCCATAATTTTTTGGTTGTAGTACAAACTAGGCAATATAAATATGTTCAGCAATGTTGCCATTGTTTTCTAAATGGTCAGGATGCACAACTGCATGCCATGTTGGTTTTAACCTGGCACAGTAGCTGTCCAAATGTACTTTGCTGCTCTCTGCCACAGAGCCGGACAAAACAATACAATACATTGGGAACTCTACTACAGTGTGAAAAGAGTGCTAGAAGAGAAATTACATATATATATTGATTAAAGCAGCTGTGAGTGAACAAACAAAAAAGTTTGTTTATTTCAATTCACAGGAATTACCATTGATGAAGCTATTGTTTCACATGTGCAATTGGGGTTTCCTCCGGGACTTTATTCTATATCCAGAAGACTTCAAGTCTTAGAGGTAATGACTGCTTTGAGAAGAAGCCTCTTAATCAGAGAGGATCTATGTATGTATGAAGATGGCACTCTCCACCATATTATGTAGCAGCTAGACCCAAAAATATCACAATTATTCATGTTTATGCCCAACTGTTGACTATGAAGAAGAGGAAATAGATGTATTTTATGAAACACTATAAGACACAATAAAGGATAATAGTACTAAGTGACTGGAACAAAAATTTGAACCTGACGCTTATGATCAATAGGCTGGTACAGTAGGGAAATTTGGGACAGGAGAAATGAATGAATGATGACAGACTATTGGAATTTTCCAACATATTCTTGCAAATACACTATTTCCACAAAAGATCTTCAGAAGAACAACATGGCATGCTCCGCAAGCAGGCATACACAATCAAATTGATTTCATTCTTGCACCTAAATAATAGTGAAAGTCCAACACAAGCAAAGCACAAACAAGAACCTTTCCAGAAGCAGACATCGGTAGTGACCATGACGTGGTGTAATGATGATCAAGATTAAATTTAAAAAGAACCATAATTTTTAAAAATGCATTACTATCACCATTACAAAAACATTACCCTGAACACCCGGATGGTTAAAAAAAAGTAATGCCTCCTAATTTTTATCTAAATATATAGTGTATCAGTGTACAATTTGTTAATTTTGCAATTTTACGAGAATCTACAAATACGCTTCTGCACTGTATAGCATAACCAACCTGTTTCATTAACAGATTGCAACACGGTAACCGTTTAAAAATGGCTGCCAAAGAAGTACGGTTAAAACAACATGTCATAGAATTTCTCAATGCTGAAGGCGAGACCCCAATTCGCATCCACGAACATTTGAAGAATGATTATGTAGATTCAACAGTAGATGTGTGCACTGTCCGACGTTGGGTACATCATTGTGATGAAGCTTAAGTAGGTCAATCCTCAATGGATGATGTGAAGTGAACTGGTTGTCTGTCTACAGCAGTGACAACACACAACATTCATCAAGTTGATGGCATCATTCGTGGTGATCGTTGTGTAACAATGGATGAATTGGGGATCGGGCTGATTTGGATAATCGAAAATTCTGATAACTGGATATAGCTCAGGAATTAAGCAAAACAGTGTAGATACATAGAATAATACATTGAAATGAATGGAATTTTATTGATAAAAGTACAGTAATATATAAGCAACTATGTATTGCAAATAAACTACATACACTACAGTACTGTAAAAATATGCAAAATTACATAAATGGCACATATGTACAGTAATACATTGTACATATGTATGTACATACGTAAATCAATTGAATAAGTTATTTTCAATAAATATATGTATCTCACTTGAACATCTCGAATAGAGTGCGTCGCCATGATGTAGTAGCACATTTCTGAGTGGAAAGGTCCTGCAGGTGCTTGACGGAAAGAAGTTGTACAGTGTCACATTCCGGTTGCCGCTCCATTCACTTTAAAGCAGTCGAAGCACATAAAAGCATCCCCGTGTGTAGGAATATTTTCATCTTCTGTCTCTCTCCAGTGTCATCATTGTCCTTGTTATCACCTTGTTGTTCATCCATGACACCCTTGGCGATCTCATCATCTGCCATGTGTGCACTGCCCCTGGACCTCTCTACCACATCCGCTAACGCTCTAAAATTATTTCACCCAAATTTGATTAGGATAATTTGGAATTCGGTTAATTGGGATTTGGATAATCTGTAGTTGTCTGATGATATCTTCAGCCTGTCCCAACCATAATGTACCCCTACTGAGCATTTCACCTTATTGAGATCTGTATGTAATAGATGAAACGTGCCAGCACAAATTTTAAGACAGAGTTCACCACACCTTGATTCTGTTAGGAATTTCAAGGAAAAATATCATTGTCACAGAGGGTGTATTCTTGGTACATCTTAAGATGTAGATAAAGATAAAACACAGAAAATGGATAGGACACATCCTCAAAAGAAGTCTGGCTAGACTTTCAAAAGAACATACTAGACAGGCACCTGATTGAAGCTTGCAGAGAAAGAGTAGAATTAAAGACTGAGAAACACCTAGAAAAGAAGAGTAGAGGAAGAGATCAAATTAACTGGGAACTAGTGGGCAAAAGCTAAAGAAGTTGGTGCAGCACAGAAATCATGTAACAGTTACAGATCTATGTTTCATATGGAACAAAAGAAAAATAAGACATTCCTCCTACTATCCAACAAGAAATAAAATCAACAATCTTATGGATTACATTTCATTCTTATGGGATAAGAATGAAATTAAAAATCCCGGTTACTGTGTCCAGTAACATATTAATCACACTATGGAACCTGTATAATCTAATTCACACAATTGTGACAGAATATGCAACATCACTCTGATAATAGAACTAACACTATCTTTAGGTCTCCAAAGACAGTAAAGTTTTTCCCTAAAATTAATGAATTCAGATATATATATATATATAAAACCTACTCTGATATAGCAAATGTCTCTGCCTGAGGATGGTATCTGTACATGAGAAGATCACTGTCCAATCTCAGCAAAGATCCACCAAGTTCTAAGTGACAATAAAAAAATAGCAGATCCTCTGGGGTACCCTGAAACACAATCATTGACATCAAAAATAAAATACAAGACCCAGCATCATATATTGGTTCAGAGTATCATGATCACAGCACTCCAGGCATACCTGCATGTGCTCAGTATATACCATCAGATATCAAAAGGCCATATTTTTAAATGATTCTCATGGCTCCCTAGTTTAACATATTTCCTCCGGAGTAAAAATCACATATCTTCCTACAAAATGGCTGCTCCAGATGGAGGAATGATATGGACATTCCTTTTTAAAATTAAGTATTTAAAATTAAGGTTTATAGACAGTGGAGCACCTCGTACCAGATAGACGCGCTCGACAAGCGTCTTGGCGAAGAGGCACTACACACCAACGTGCCCAGCGACAGATACACAGGCTGTCACGGACTAGGGAACAAACCCAAAATAAAGGATACACACTGTGCATTCCGCTTTGTTTCCTTTTCATTGCCCAGCAGTCCCCATCGAGACCAGCAGCGTGCAGAGGTGATGGGGCTTAGTCCAGCAATCAGGGGCTGGAAACTAAGATTGGTTGGGCAGTCCCACTCGAGCAGGACCATAGTCCTGCCCAAGTAAGCAGAGTGCTGAAGATGGAGGCATCCAGCCAAAAGGCGCACAGATAATCAGGATGCCACACACAAAACACAATGGAAACATGTCTACATCTATAAATAGTTATGGTGCCTGCCCTGTGGCGGACATTCAGGCAGGGACAGTGCCGGGCCCTATACCTCGAAAGGGCCCAACCTCAGTTACTGGAAGTCCTTCTCAATTGCCCCGAGGAGCCAGGAGGCAAGGGAATAGAGCTACTGGCCAGACAAACAAACGACCAATAAAAATAATGTACTGGAATGCTGAGGGTGTCAACAGTAAAAGAGATGGATACAGCAAAAAATTGGAACTTGAAAATGTCCTCAGTGAAGAACAAGTTAGTATATGCTGTATCCAAGAAACACACTTCAGCAGCGACATAGCCTTCAAAATCAGATGCTACCAGTGCTACCAGAAAGGACAGGCGAAAGGGTGGAATTCTGACACTTGTTAAAAACAATATCAACGCATGTCAGCTGGGAGTATATATGGAAGGGGCAGAATACCAGATGCTCCACCTAAAAACAGACAGTGCAGAATTCCATCTCCTGAACTACTACTGCCCAAATGATAAACCATTGGCACTAGACACAATTCCAGACAAAGAGAGACTTATGGTGTGTGGTGACTTCAACAGCCACTCTCAGAGCTGGGGCTACGATCATATCGACAAGAGAGGTGAGGAACTTGAGAGCTGGCACGATGAAAATATTCTCATCCTTATTAACCAGCCATCAGGCTCACCAACCTTCTACTCGAGAGCATGGCACACCACCTCTACACCAGACCTGGCATTCCACTCACCAGGCTTGGAATGGAACATCACACGTGTCGTTGGAAAACAGCTTGGAGGTAGTGACCACAGACCAGTATTTCTGGAAATCCACAATGAATTTACCAAGGACAGCAGCACGCTCACTAGGTGGAACTATAAAAGGGCAGACTGGAAAATGTACCAGCATTTAACCAGTGTTCTAGCTAAGGACATGAACTTGGACAAAGACATCAATAGAGCAGTGAGTGAATTTAACAGATGTATACTACATGCTGCTAGAAAACCATACCCAGGGGGGCACTAAAAAACTACAAACCCTACTGGAATGATGAATTGGAAAAGCTGCAAAATGAGATGGAAACATCTAGACAGCAGGCTGAGAACAGACGTAGCCAAGAACATCACAACAAATATCAGCAAACAAAGGCTAAATTTCAAAGAGCCAAGTTACAAGCCAGACGGAGCAGCTGGAAAGAAAAAACAGAGTCGCTGAACCAAGAAAGAGATACTAGGAAATTATGGAAACTTGTAAAACAACTAAATGATGAAGGTACAGGGAGAAATACCAGGATCACACTTTATAAAGATAGAAACATTTTAACAGGTAAACATGCAGCTGATTACTTTGCAGATTCCTTTGCAGAAGACAATAACGTCAAAGTCAGCCCAGACAAACAACAGGAGGTTCGAGAGAACCAGCAAAAGATTGGACAAGGCAAACCTATACCTGAAGTCATGGAGGCACCAATCACAATGAGAGAACTGGAGCATGCAATATCCAAATTAAAAATGAAAAAGTCCTCTGGAGTGTCCAATGAAATGATTAGAAACCTGGGAATTGCAGCAAGAGCAAAGCTGCTGCAGATCGTTAACACAAGCTGGTCCACAGGTAATGTACCACAGGCGTGGAGAGAAGCAATAATGATACCACTCCTCAAATCAGGAAAAGATGGCAACACAGTCTCCAACTACAGGCCCATCAGCCTCACAAGCTGTCTATGTAAAACAATGGAGCGCATTATCAATCTTAGGATGCAGTGGTACCTTGAAAGTGAAAACCTTCTGGTATCACAGCAAGCAGGTTTCAGACAGTGCTACTCTACTGAAGATCAGACAAACTACCTCTCCCAAGAGATTGAGGATGCCTTCCAAGGAAAGAAACTGGTACTAGCAGCATGGATAGACCTCAGGAAAGCATTTGATAAGGTCTGGAAAGAAGGGCTCCTAAAGAAATTGTGAAATTGCAGGGTTAGCTCAAGAATGTACAAATGGGTAAAAGCATACCTGCATAATAGAAGAGCCAGGGTACAATTAGATGGTCGCAAGAGCAAGAAAGTTCTACTGCGTCATGGAGTCCCCCAAGGAGGAGTCCTGTCACCCACACTTTTTTTGGTTTACATAAATGACCTCGTTGCTGAACTACCACACGGGATCAAAGTGGCAATGTATGCTGACGACCTGGTGAACGGAAGAACATGCGACAGTGGCCACTAAACAAATACAAAGAGCTATCCATGCCCTAACCTTATGGGCAAATAGATGGTGCGTCAGCATTAACACAGATAAGTGCAGCACTACACTCTTTACTCTCTCACCAAAACAAAAAGCTGGTCATATCAAGATAGATGGAGAGCTCTTGAAAGAAGACAAACAACCCACATACATCGGAGTTACTTTTGATGATAAGCTGACATGGAAGCAGCACATAAACAAAGCAACAACAAAAGCCAGGAGGAAGCTAGCTATCCTGAGAAAACTAAGTGGAACTACATGGGGAGCCAGTGGAAATATACTCAGTAAAGTTTACCAGCAAGGCATAAGATCACACCTGGAATATGGTTCAGCTGCGTGGTGTCCTGCATCAAACACCACATTACAAGATCTAGATAAAGTGCAAAACCAGGCACTTAGAATAATGTTGGGAGCAATGAAATCAACACCCATAGCAGAGATGCAGAAAATGGGAAGAATGCAAACACTTGGCGAACGCAGAGACACAAAAGTACTAATTCAAGCAGAAAAGTTCCAGTGTATACCAAGTCATCCAATGAAGGAAAGATTCCAAAATCTAGCAATGGGGCGACTGAAAAGGAGCAGCTTTATCCATCAAGCTAAACGACTCCGTAGACAACTTACAGACCTACCTGAAGTTGATAGCCCCTTAAGGTCTGTACCAGAACAAACCCTGTGGAGTGAAAGCCATGAAATGCCAATATACATTCAGACCCATGTGAAAGGAATACTAAGCGAGGACGAATAGAACAGTGTGCAGCGAATGACAGTCACCCTCAGTTTCCTGGATGAGGAATATCCACAAGATATATGGGTCAGAGTGTACACAGATGGGTCAGCACAGAATGCTGTGAGGAATGGAGGTGCAGGTGTATATATAGAATATTCACACAATCCTAGAGATACAATTAGAACACCGACGGGAAAATTCTGCAATAATTATGATGCAGAAATCCAGGCAATTAGTGTGGCAGCTAAAAAACTGCTGAGCTCCAACTCTGGCCTACAGCCTGTGGTATTCCTGACAGATGCAAGGTCAGTGCTTCAAGCTCTCCAGTCTGAAAAACTAACAGACTTGAAAAAACTACTTAGCGAATTGTCTTACCAGTATAGGGTAACCATGCAGTGGATACCCTCTCACTGTGGAATACCAGGAAATGAAAAAGCAGACCAACTGTCTAAGGAAGGTGCTGCCGAAGACCAACCAGATATACCAATCACCTACCATCAGAAAAAACAGATGATCAAGTAAATAAGAAAGCCACAAACACCAACACAAGATGACTATCACATTATGAACAGATCAGAGCAAGTTATAATTCTACGTCTCAGAACAGGACACAACCGACTCCGCTGTCACATGTATACAAAGTTCAAGATTGGCAACACGGCCATGTGTACATGTGGACAGGCAGCACAGAGTGCCAAACATATACTTTAAGAGTGTTCTGAGCATGAAACGCTGAGGCATACATATTGGCCAGAGGAAACAACACTGGAATCAAAGCTCTATGGGACACTGTATGAGCTACAAAAGACAGTGAGTTTTATTAAGGAGACAGGATTACAGATATAGACATGTTTCAAGTGAACGAAAGAAGAAGAATTGCCCAGCAGTAAAAATAGCATCTGGTACTACATAGCGTACATTTACATAGCGTAAAGTCAGTGTTCCACTTTGAATGTTTCTCACCTTTCCAGTTTCACTAAACTTTCCAACCGCATCATAAACACGTCGATGGCAGAACCAAGTGGGCATTATCACTGTTGGCCCATGTGATGTATATACCTAAAGAAATAATAAGAGATTATTTTAGGAAAGATGTGTGTTGCTGGCTGTTTAGCACATACATATGGGAGAATAATAAACAGTTCTAGTTGAGCACAAAAACTGTGAACTATTGAATATGAAGTACAAATTTATAAACAGAAATTATGAATTATCAAAATGAGGAATATAATTATATCAAATTTAAACAGAAATCAACACAGCAAATCATAAAGTGACTCGTGTTGTGAGACAAATTGCTCATTTACAACAGGGCAGTGGTAGCAATAGATTGGTAACGATGTCAGTCAAGAAACAACTGGATAACCCATAATGATGAGGCATAGATGTGTATAAAGATGACATAGAGAACAAGGTGGTAGGTTCACCGAGGGAGAACATTAGGCAGTGAAGTGTTTCTAATGTAGGACAAAAGAGATGTGACAGAGGTTGTAAGACTCCTTTGAGAAACCTGGAGCTCCGTGTGACAAAAATAAAAATTATAGGGCCCTGTGTCTACTAGGGTTGAGATATTCTTGGGACCATTACCTGGAGGTAGTAAAGGAGAGGGTCTACCAGGCTGCTATTGAACATGCAGAAGAAAATATGTCCAGATGAGTTTGTGGATATTGGGGTAGACTAGTTCTATAATAACACAGGATGGTATGAGCGAGATCAGTAGAATCAGGCATCCTCTAATTGACAGGATATCACCTGTCTCTTGCTCCGTGGGGATCCTGAGAATAGAGGTGATAATAGAAGTGGTGCCATAGCACATGTATTGCACAAGCAGCAACCACAACAGATGTACTGAAGAAACTAGAAATCTTGAATGTTGGTTTAACAGATGTATTGAAGTAATCTTGAATGTTTGTTTAAGGTGACTGCAGATCAAGAGCAAAGTAGAGAAAGTAAAAATGATAAAACAAAAGTATGGATGGGTAAAGATGACAAATTCAAAATAAATTTCTTCCCATTAAAGGTGGGAGCTCTATAAGCATTAGGTAGGTAAGGTATGTCCCATGGCAGAAACCTGCTGCTGGGGATGAAGATAACTTTTCATGCACTAAGCTGGGGTGCAAAGGTAACGCATTGCTCTCGGCGGACTTAGAGTTAGCAGATAGCCAAGATCCCAAATGTACCTCCTCGCGGTGCACCCTGGAAACAGAAATACAGCAGCTGGAGTTGATTCTGGCCAAATCATTTGGGGATCGTGTCCGAGAATGTGGAGGTAGCAGATGAAAAGAGATTTTACTGCACAAGAGACAGACAATATCTCCGACACCACCAGCATCACCACATATAGCGACACTGTCGACATACAGTGAAGCTAGTCAGTCCAGTCCGAACATGGAGGGGCGGCCAATGTAAAATGCACGTAACGGTAGATGCATGGCAAGAGACAAATAGATTTCATACAGAGTACAATGAAATAATGAAAGGGCAGAACAGCGCTAGAGGGCAGCGCTACCTGCAAATAGAAAGTGAAACGTTCCTAGGAAAGGGGAACTACAAGCTCCGTCAGCTCGAGATGAGCTTCTAGTTACCTGTGGCCCCTACAGGCAGAGACCCAGACCCATTCATTGGCGTTTGGTAAAGCAAGAAGACCTAATCCAACTCTAATGTCGAGCCTTCCTAAACCGCAAATATGCTCGCGAAGAGAAAGGGTTCTGTACCCGATGGGCTTAGGCAAGAAAGGGACAACGATACTGTCAAGGTTTCCTATACCGGAAGTAACTTGCAGAGAGAAAGAGTCCCGTACCCGATGGGCTCAGGCACAAAAGGGACAACGATTTAGCCCTGGCCCAACTCTACTGTCAGGTTTTCCTACACCGGATATACACTTGACGAGAGAAAGGGTTCAGTACCTGATGGGCTCAGGCGCTATTGGGACAAGGAGGCTCAGCTGGAGAACGCCTTGCTCTCAAACGCGTGGTGTGAGACTCGAACTTGGACAAAAGGTACACGATGTCGGTGAATGACACCTTGGCTAAGAGGGCGAAAGAGCCAGGGTCCAACTCCTCTGTTGAGTTCTTCCCCTTAAGGAACCAGGCTCACGGATGAGAAACGGTTCAGTACCCAATGGGCACAGCACGTCCAATTACATGAGGCAAGTTCATAGACAGTGGAACACCTCGTGCGAGTCAGACGAGAGCAAAAATTGTCTGGGCGAAGAGTCGCCACTACGCGTGCCTGGAGACAGATATAGAGGCTGTCACAGGCTAAGGGTAGCCCACCCGAATTGTCAAGGCATGCCGAAATCGGATGTGCTAGTCCTACAAGGCGCATAACGGTGGCACGATGTAATCATGCCAACGGCGGAAATCGCACGGATATCCGTGATGGTTACAATGGAGCGAACGCAAAACAAACAAACAAACATGCACTAAGCTGTAGCAACTATTAAGTTGGGTGGCCAGTTCCCTTCCTTTCTGTCTTTACCTCCCCTAACTCATGCTTCAGGTACTCATTTACAGCTGAGTCACCTGGAGGAGTGGTCATGTCAAGCGAGAAATCTGGATGTTTTTGTTTGTCCAGACGTGGTTTCGAACCTGGTATGCTGTAACCTGGTGATAGCAAGCAAACTCACTATCAACTAGACTAGCGTGCTCCTCGTGTATTAGACAGAGCATTAGGTAATGAGTATTAGTCAGAGTGCTAAAAATTATTTAAACTTTATTCAAAGTTATTGCAAAAAGCTGATGTCTCGTGACAAAAAGTTATTGCAAAAAGCTGATGTCTCGTGACAAAAAGTTATTGCAAAAAGCTGATGTCTGATGACAAAAAGTTATTGCAAAAAGCTGATGTCTCGTGACAAAAAGTTATTGCAAAAAGCTGATGTCTCGTGACAGGTTTTCCCCTTCATGTAATGATGACAATCCCATTATCAATGTATCTATTAAATACAATCAGATAGGGACCACCTTAGGTTTCCATTCCTGGTGTTCAAAACAACCCATGAATAGATAATCATAGCAAATATTTTACCTGTGTGTACAGTTGTTCATTACTGAGTGTGTTTGCCCAATTTGTGTAACGAATAGTAGAATCTGACGGCAGTCTGTGAAACTTGCAGCCAACAATCTAATTTAAGAAGACATTAAACATAAAAAACAATAATCATCAAACCTTTCTCATTATAAAAATCATTTCCTTGCTAATTCTCAATCCAAATTTGTTCATATATCACATCATCATGCTAAGTTTCAATAACATTTTTAAGAAATGTCAGCAGAAGACGGATGTGTCGGGTCATTGGCGCAAATAAAACGGTGACACAATGCATTTCCATTCTCTGGACTATATCCTGCTGGAATTCTAGTAGGGCCATTGTCCTGCAGCAATAGAGATCCAGCGGGAGTTTGAGAATGAACGCTGAAGAAGAAATGTAAACGAGTGTTAAATATATCATCTCGCCCGTGTGTTGCCGGGACCCGAAAGGGGAGCAAAGAATAGCAACACTGTTTACCTTCCGTGCATGTTGTAAAAGGCGACTAAGGAGGTTATGGGATGGAGTTGGCTGTCCCATCCCATATAGGGTAAGTGACCCAAAGCCATGCTGAAGTCGTATGTGTCAGGCCAAAAGGCGCAGATATTGCAGAAATGCTGTAAACCATGACACAACGCATTCCGTTCTCTGGACTACATCCTGCTAATTTGCAGGAGTTTGAGAATGAACGCAGAAGAAGAAGAAATATATCATCCCTTAATACAATATGATTGGAATTATAAAATAACCACAATCGAGAATATGGACAAACACACACAAAGAACTTATCGAGTCAAGGTCACACGTAGACCTACTTGTAGAAAACAGGGCTCCTAAAATTTCTCGTCGTCAATGACTTCAAATACATAACTATTAAATATTATAAACATCTCTCTCAAACACCATACATTGATCTACAGTAACTGAAACACTAAAGCTTTAAAATTCATTCTTTTCGGAATCATAATCCGTGAAGAAATAGTGAAATATGGCGGCACCGAAGCTAGTCCTATGCAGTTCGGCTTCCAAACATGAAAGGTTGAATAAATTACGACTGCATATTTATATTTCCACGGAAAACTAAGAAACAATAACTCTAGCACACACATAAGAGCATGATGGGAAATAAACATGAATGATTTTTGTCCATGACTACCTCGATGTAGACATTTGTCGACGTAGGATATCTATCGCTAGATGACTGTCGACATTTGTAGACTACGGGTTACTACATGTTAATTTTGTGTGTGTGGTAATTTTTCATCATCTCAATTTTCTCATATATCATGTACCATACACACACCAACAAAAACTTACATCATTAGATTCAGTATTCAATTCTTATTTCCATTAAAAAATATATATAAATTAAAAAAATTATTGCATTCTCCAAACACCAACCAAAATTATGCAAATTGTCAAAAAAAAGAAGATGGCTGAATATTAGACATTTTTATTGGCAGTGGTAAAGCTTAACATATTGCACATATATCACCACTGGCGATAAATTATGAATTATTAAAGAATTCACCCACAAACCTCATCGTAAAACTATTTTGTGGGTTCAGTCAATTTGGAATGGCATACTATCCAGGATGGGCTATTTCTAGCAATACTATCCCTATGGTAGCCATATTACCGAAGTACCCTAGTGAATTAAATTTTTTTTAGAAGGTGGCTACCAAGGGTGTATACCGGCAAATTTAATACTGTCAAACGTCATCCTCAAAGTGTTAAAAGATGTAAATGGGTTAATCCTACCACCAAAACCTCTTGGTATATGTTATATGTAAATGAACCGAAAATATAAAGCGAAAAAAGGGAAGGATATTTAATAATTAATATGATCTTTGTCCCCGGACACATGGGCATGGAGGGAAACAAACGGGCTGACTAATTAGCTAGCCTCACCACCACATCAGATGGACCGAGCAGACATACTCATTGCTCTTCGTGAGTCCTCATGATTTGAGGATTTTGAGTTGAATGAGCATGAGTCAATATCGAGAATGCAGGAATTGGGAGTGAAGATGGCCGTGGCCCTTAGAGAACCCCTGACAAAGAGCTCCAAAAGAGCAGTGAACCAACATAGAACTGGAACCATCAGCTGTTATACCCTGAGAGATTTACTGAAGCGGAGATCTGAGCGCTTATGGACATGTCTGGTGTGCGAGAGGATAATCAACATACCTAATACCTAATGTTAATATGGTCCAGGCAAATGTTCTGCACAAAGGCCATTACATAGCAGAATTAGAAATGCATTGAAGTTTAGGGAGCAGTACAAAGAACTGTCACATACAAGAATAAAATGAGTACTGGAGTGGATGAGTGCTGAGAATGGATAAGGGTAAATAAATCAAGTCATGTAAGAAAACTATGTCTTATATTGCTATATGAATATTTTCTGAGTTGTGCCCAGAGATGGACTGGAAAGTTGAATGGGACACTGGGGAAAATCTGGTGGACCACTAGGACAAGTGATATTTGGACCACATTACAAGAATAACTGTTTTAACCCATTAAAACTTTAGCGGTTGAAATCGTTGGCTATATATACATTACTGTAGCGGCCATTATCGGATTAACATACAGTTATTTCGGTTGATATCTGCTACCGGTTCCACGCGAATAGACATGATAAATTTAGCACTGATTTGATTACCAGTAATGGCAGCATCCAGTGTTGTTTTTCAGTTGTTTCTAACAGCTGTCGGTTCCAAACATTTTGGTCAAAAGGTCTTTATCCAGTTAGAGGCAAACTAATGCAGAATGAAACAATATAGCCAAAGACTACATGAAATTATGTACTAGTTACTGACAGACATGGGAATCAGAGAGTATTAAAAAAGGAAAACTATGGGTGTATGTGAAATTACATGACAAAAAGATGCAGTACACAAGGAAAATGTAAAAATTTAAAAACACGAGCTAGAATTAATAATGATAATAAAAGTAATCATAGTGTGGCAATCTCTTTGTACCATTGTACTTAATCATTTGGTTTAACATGCCTGAAATAATACTTAATCATTTGGTTTAACATGCCTGAAATAATACTTAATCATTTGGTTTAACATGCCTGAAATAATACTTAATCATTTGGTTTAACATGCCTGAAATAATATATTAGCAATAACACAATTACTTAACTAAAGATTATCTGTACAGCACACACAAGATTTACTTAACTGCATTATTATGCATTTGTGCAACCCTCATTTGTTCTTTTATTCGATCTTGATGCATGAGATCATCCTTAATGCATAAATATTATTACAATTAAACACAAAACATATAATGTACATGCAGCTAATAAAAAACAATTGCTACAGCAAAAACTTTGTATCAAGAGAATCACTAGTGTCATTATATTCTCAAATTGTATTAGCTCCACTACTGCCTCAATATAATTAGCAATAATCCACTGTATGTATATTCACTAGAGGTGATGGGAGAAAGTGCTCCCTCTCCGGAAAGATCAGAAGAATGCGTAATCAGCAACTGACTGGGACACTGAGCGTATACACTTTTAGATGGCTGACGGAATTGCACACAGAGCATATATGGGAATGCCCCCAGTGCTGTGAGGCTTGTTCCTAATCAAGAATGATTGTGCTAAGTGGAGTTTATGGATGCATGTTTAGTACCTGAATGGAGGCATTCTGGTGCGGCAGTATCCTGGGAATCATCATGTCCTGTCAGGGGTGCACTACACATTTCTTGGTCAACTATCTCATCATTTCTCTGCCAGATTTATTGACCCTACATAGTCTGTAGTGATGGCCTATCAAGCATTCCCATTACATAGGAACATACTCCAAAAGGGCAAAGGTGCAATGTTCGCATATCTTCATCATCCATGGGGATCATATGATTGAGGACAAACTCAATTCAGACAAAACATATAGTGTTGTTGACAATTATTGTCACAGATGACAGGTTGTCAGACTATCCTCCAACTTTCACAGATGACAGGTTGTCAGATTATCCCCAACATTCACAGATAACAGGTTGTCATTGTCAGATTATCCCCAACATTCACAGATAACAGGGTGTCGGACTATCCTCCAACTTTCACAGATGACAGGTTGTCAGACTATCCTCCAACTTTCACAGATGACAGGTTGTCAGATTATCCCCAACATTCACAGATGACAGGTTGTCAGACTATCCTCCAACTTTCACAGATGACAGGTTGTTGGATTATCCCCAACATTCACAGATGACAGGTTGTCAGACTATCCCCCAACTCTCAAAGATGACAAGTTGTCAGACTATCCCACAACTCTCAAAGATGACAAGTTGTCAGACTATCCCCCAACTTTCACAGATCACAGGTTGTCAGACTATCCCCCAACTTTCACAGATGACAGGTTGCCTGATTATCCCCAACTTTCACAGATAACAGGTTATCATTGTCATATTATCCCAAACTTTCACAATTTGTTAATTATCCCCAACTTTCACAGATAACAGGTTGTCAGACTATCCCCCAACTTTCACAGATGACAGGTTGCTAGATTATCCCCAATTTCACAGATGACAGGTTGTCAGACTATCCCCCGACTTTCACAGATGACAGGTTGCCAGATTATCCCCAACTTTCACAGATAACAGGTTGTCAGACTATCCCCCAACATTCACAGATGACAGGTTGCCAGATTATCCCCAACTTTCACAGATAACAGGTTGTCAGACTATCCTCCAACATTCACAGATGACAGGTTGCCAGATTATCCTCAATTTAACAGATAACAGGTTGTCATTGTCATATTATCCCCAACTTTCACAGGTTGTTAATTAACCTCAACTTTCACAGATAACAGGTTGTCAGACTATCCCCCAACTTTCACAGGTTGTTAATTATCCTCAACTTTCACAGATAACAGGTTGTCAGACTATCCCCCAACTTTCACAGATAACAGGTTGCTAGATTATCCCCAATTTCACAGATAACAGGTTGTCATTGTCAGATTATCCCCAACTTTCACAGGTTGTTAATTATCCCCAACTTTCCATACTCACCTCCTACGACATGCCCGAAAAGAAAATAGTGGTCCTATTATTGGACCCTGAAACAGAAGTCCAGGCTCTGGTTTGCACACAGGCTCTAGGATGTCTTATGTCAATTTATATCATTAGTACATTACTTTTCCATTCACTCTCAAACTCCATGGAGGTTTACAATATATAGTCAAAAGAACAGAATACAATGTATCACAGTTTGGTTGTGATATATGCATCATTCGTACGACATCCAACATCATTATTGCTATTAGATCTACCTGTCCCACTATTGAATGGAACAGAAAACTCCACCCAAAACTCCTTATGACATATAGCAAAGTCACAGTATTGTTATTCTATGCCCTGTAAAGATCATCAATAGATGGGCACAAGATGCACTTAAATAATACTAACAATAGCAGCACAATCCAATGATGTGCCCATGATTTATTTTCCTGGGTCATGTTTACTTTGATAGCTGCAACATTACTTTGTATGTTATATATAAAACCAGTACCGCCCCAATCTTGGAATATATTAAGAGACAACAGATCACATGGTTTGCACACATCAGCAGACTACCACCAGACAGCATACCACAGCAGGCTATGCTACACAGATACAGTGTGGGGTGCAAAGGGAACGCAATGCTCTTGGTGAACCCAGGGTTAGCAGATAACCATGATCCCAAATTTACCTCCTTGCGGTGCACCCTGGAAACAGAAATACAGCGGCTTGTGCTGATTCTGGATAAGTCATTTGGGGATCGTGTCCGTAAATGTGGAGGCAGCAGATGGAAAGAGATTTAACTGCATAAGACAGACAATATCTACAACACCACCAACGCTAACACATGCAGTGGCACTGTCGACACACAGTGACGCTAGCCAGTCCAGTCCGAACATTGGAGGGGCGGCCAATGAAAAAGGCATGAAAAGGTAGATGCATGGCAAGAGATGAAAAGATTCCACACTAAGTACAATGAAAGAGCAGCACAGCACCAAAGGGCAATGCCAGCTGCAAACAGAAAGTGAAAACACTTCAAGAAAATCGGAACTACAAACTCTGTTAGCTCGAGACAAGCTTCTTGTTACCTGTGCTCTTTACGGGCAGAGACCCAGACCCAATCATGGGCGCCGGCAAAGCAAGAAGACCTGGCCTAACTCTAATGTTGAGCTTTCCTATACCGGAAAAATGCTCGAGATGAGAAAGGGTTCCGTACCCGATGGGCTCAGGCACGAAAGGGACAATGATTTTAGCCCTGGCCCATGGGTCAAAGGGCATGAGCCCATGGACCGCTGGATCAGCAACCAACCAACCAGCCCTGGCCCAACTCTAATGTCAGGTTTTCCTATACCGGAAATACACTTGCAGAGAGAAAGGGTTCAGTACCTGATGGGCTCAGGCGCTATAGGGACAAGGTCGTTCAGCTCGAGAACGCCTTGCTCTCAAATGCGTGGTGTGAGATTCAAATTTGGACAAGGGGTACACGATGTCGGTGAATGACACCTCGGCTAAGAGGGCGAAAGAGCCAGGGTCCAACTCTTCCGATGAGTTCTCCTCCTTAAGGAACCAGGCTCACAGATGAGAAACGGTTCAGTACCCGATGGGCACAGGCACAGTACGTCCAATTACACGAGGCAAGTTCATAGACAGTGGAACACCTCGTGCGAGACAGACGAAACCAAAATTGTCTGGGCATAGAGTCACCACATACACGCATGCCTGGAGACAGATATGGAGGCTGTCACAGGCTAGGGTAGCCCACCCGAAATCGGATGTGCTAGGCCTACAAAGCGCATAATGGTGGCACAACGTAATCATGCTCTCGGCGTAAATCGCACGGATATCCGTGCTGGTTACAATGGAGTGAACGCAAAACAAACTATAAATGATGAGAATAAGCAGGCGACTAAGGTAAATGGGTCATGTGTGAAGAAAATATAAGCATATCCCACAGGGTTACTAGGTGGTTGAAACTGTGTATGGTAAAATTGTAGATTAAAAAAATGACCAAATCATGTTGCCTTAAAAAAAAATTGGTCTTACCAGTTCTCCTTCATTCATAATTTTTTCCATGACCATTTATTTATTTATTTTCCCATGAAATTCAACCTAATCTTCCATACATCTGCATCTCAAAGACATTAAATCTGCATTCTAAACTCTTGTTCACTGTCCAGGTTTTTATATTTGTGTTTGTGCACACATATTCAGTCACACTAAGTGTTCAATTGTATGCATACAAAGGGATACACTTACTGCATCAAGAAAGCAAAGATATTCTCCTGAACACTGATTTATAGCTTTGTTCTTTGCAAATCCCACTGAAACAATAGTTTATAATGTAGTACATAAAACATGTAAGGCAAGGATGTTTTTTTTTACAATAAATTCTTGCAAATATGAAAATTTTATCTAATATACAATACAACTGCTGTTTCATAGTCATTGAATGAAGCCATACAGCTGTATTTATGACAAAATCTTACAGGGCAATTCTCAAAGATTAAGGTGTTGCCAAATAATAGATAGCAATAAAGCATACCAAAAAAATCATTAGAGGAAGGATTACAAGGATTACTAAGCCTTAACAGAGAAATAGAAACAAAATTTCAAAAAAGTTAATAGTGACTTATCATCTGTCACCCTTTTACTTCAACATCCAATGATCAAGATCCAAGTTAAAGTACAAATGATAAAGAGTATTGACTTGGATTTCTTGTGTGGCATGTGCAATGTCTTTTTTTTTCAAGCATGTCAGAGAAAGTGACTAAGAGGAGAAAAGTTGGGGGGGATTCTTGATTAGAAACCAGAATCATGGCACACAGGACATTCCTATAAGTGTTCCGATCTCAATTTCAGTAGCCATCAAAGAGTATGTGGACTCAAAGTCTTAGTCAGTTGTTCCTTATGTGATCTTCGTAATTTTCCAGAGGACACACTATCTTCCCTCACTCCCAGTTATCCCCATCTCAAAAATTCATTAGACCACGCGTTTTCGTATATTTTGTGGTTAAAAAATAAACTAATTTGGAGCGATTCAGTTTTGGACTAGATCTAGCTTTAGAGAATGATTTTATAACAAATCTATAAGGTTTATTCATTTTCCTCAGTGAAATTATGACAATTTGACCACAAATACTGTTGAATTCAGTCTGTATCACAATGCTGCCACTCCAGGAAATTTCCACAAAAAAAAAGAAATTTTTTTTGTGTTGTATAATTTGTTTGTTTTTTGTGAAAAAACATCTTTACAACTATCTCGTATCACAACACAAACAAAACTTATACAAATATTATGTAGAATTAAATTATTTATTTATATGTACAAATATTATTTAAATATCTCTAACAACAAAAACGTTATCGGGTTTTCAAAACAGCGACCCACCATTACGCAACATTTAAAAAAAAAAGTCTGGCTGCAGGAGAGAAATTACGTAATTGTAAACTAGCGTGCTTAAGGTTAATATACACCTTTCTATATTCCATAGCATGCTCTGGGAGTCATAGAGTATCACCATGTGAGTTGATATTTCAGTCACCAAACTGTCGCAGTCACCGCTTTTATTTACATTTTCCTGCTCGATGTTGTAGTAGAGTAGGAAGACAATTATTCAAGCATCATTTTCCCATTCTTTTAGGCAACAAAACAACCAACTACATTTATTCATTTCTTCTCTATTGACTGAGCAATCTGTATATATAATTGTGTCTTATGGTTGTTAGTGCATCTGGACAAGTTCTTGTACCATTACCTCAGTCCTGACACCAGCTGGATGAATAGATTGATAACCTGTCACCTGTGAAAAATTATACCCGGTAATTGTCACTGCATGTCTTGTCTGAATTCCTTACTTTGTCTTCTATAAAATGATCCCTATGGAAGATGAAGAGATGCAGGTCAGTGGAAATTGCACCTTCATTTTTTTGTGGTACACTTCTAGGTGGCAGGCAATGTTAGATGTGCCATCACTGCAGATGGGTCAACAGATCTGTCAAAAGAATGATGAACTAGTTGGCCCAGAAGTATGCGCTGAGCTCCTGGCAGTATGTGATGAGCCTGGGATACTGCCGCACTGGAATCATTCCTTTTGGGGACAAAGCATGCATTTATAAACGACCATAACACAACCATGTTTTTGAGACAACCTTAAGTGAGCTTAGGTATAACCTAGATTACTCAACTGAGTAATACCTGCACTTTTATCACAAAGGTTATGGGCTGTCTAGAGCTACCTGCTTACAGATAAAGGGGATATTATTTCATCAACATCATCATTACAATCTTTGACTTTGGATACTGACATCTTCACACAAGAGAAAAGTAATAACCTATGAAATGAAGTTTGAGAAAGGATGTCAGTTCATTGCTATCAGATTAGACATGTTACAAAATGATGACATCAGAAATAGAGTATGCATTATATCATGTGTCCAATATATCAAGAGATAACAAATACAATGGCTTGTACATCTTATGAGAATGGAACACATCCAACTCTCTACAAGCATATATAATGCAACACAGACTGACGAATTGGTGTAGAGACACGGGGCAGTGGTAAATCCTTCTAAGACATTTATGATGTGGTTTTCCTTGAACAAACATATGGTAAACACATCCATGCCACATGTTTTCTTTTTTGGGAAAAGTTTAGAAGAACCAGCACAATAAGATATCTTGGTGTGTTTTTTGACAGGAGTCTGAGTTTCAGGGAACATTGACCACGTTATCATAAGGGCAGGCAAAGGCTTAGCAGCAATGAAGGTTATGACTGCTGTACAATGTGAGCAGAGGTTGTTATTTCTATTGTACCAAGGTTTGGTGGTGGCTGTGGTGGAATATGCACTGACAATTCTGACTCTTAGCCAAACTCAGATTGAAAGACTGGATAGAATCCAGAATGCAGTATCATACTTGGGTGCAGAAGAGACACATCAACAAGAGCTATGTGGTACCTACTGGACTGTCCAACAGCAAAGCACAAATTACAGTATTGCCGTGCACGGGCGTACCTTCAAATACATGAAGATAAGGAACACCCGTTGCATTCCGAAATACAGAAAGTTAAAGGCAGCAGACTTAAGAGAGGGAAGCCATGGATGGGATGTGCTGAGGATGTCAAACAAAGCGTGTGCAGATTGCAAGATGTGGTAGCAGGTGCGGAATGGATAAGTCTACCCATAGATTTCAAAACTTGTTTGAGAGTAGTAATATCACTTAACAGGGAATGCAGAGAATGGTGTCCCACAGTTGTGGAGAAAGAGGTGCAGACTTTGGTCAATGAGAATGCCAAAGAAGGGGATGTGATATATACACTGATGGATCTGTGATTAGACATGTTCGCAGTGCTTGGGCCTTCACAGTTCAGTGTGCAGGTAAAACGATCAGGGAGGAGAGTGGTGCCTTTGCGGTTACTACGAGTAGAATGACCATGAAGACTATGGCGCCACCAGGGGATTTGAGTGGGTATGCACACAATGTATAACGCAGGTCTGCATTTTGAGTGACTCTATGAGTATGATTAGGATGGTACAAGTGGGTCTTATTCGCGAACAGTGGATCCACGCCTTGAGAAAGGCGAGGCTGAAAGTGGTTACATTTATTTTCGTGCTGGGACATGTGGGTGTTTGAGGCAATGAAGGAGCAGATCAACTGGTGTCATGCATGCTTGTGGCACAGGGCGATGTGGTAATGGATCAAGATGATGTTTTGAACTCCTTAAGAGACATAGCATGCAAGAGTGAGACTAGTGTGAATGATGATTCCTTTTCAATGGCCAGGATTAAAGATCAGGGTTTGAAATGCAGTGTTGCTAGAAGTTAACATTTTGGAGGGCGCAGAAGAATGATGGTCAACCAGCATAGAACTGGTACTGTCAGCATAAGTGTAATGATGAATACACTCAGGGAGAGATTGGAGAAACTATGGACGTGTCCAGTTTGCAGTGATGATGATCCGACGACTAACTATTCAACACGATCAGGTTACAGAGGAAGACCAAGATAAAGATTGACAGTCAACATTAAAAATATCCAGATTAAACAAGGATATAGTTCAACCAAGGCAACAATGTTTCCTCTAAGACAAGAGTGCCTGTGAGCAAAAATCTATCTTCGTGGGCTGTCAACTGCAAATACCACTTCATCTGGGCAAACCCTTTACCTAGAAAAAAGTGACTTCAGCATGCTCTATTTAAACCAGTTCTATTTTTATTATAGGAACATTATACAGATTTCTATATGTCAGTTTTGAGAACCAAGTCACTCTGGGCTATAAAAGATAAAAATGTGTGTGCTAGTGCACGGTAGCGCAGCTTAGCGGGAAATGTTTCAGGCGGCCAATAAGATACTTATGAAGAACACAAGGTAGCTATTTTTACCATTAATAAACAGACTATCAGACTAATGGACATGAAAAAATATAGATGACAGTATACAAAACAGACTAATTCAAAAATACGGGCTTTCTCAGGATAAATATAGACAAACAGAAAACAGACAATATATATGAATATAACAGTAAGATCACAAAAACTAGACTGCAGACATTTAACAACAGAAAAATACAAGGTAACAATGATATACACACATATACCTCATGTAAAATCATAGAGATGCAAATTAAAAACATGGGGAAATGAGAACAAAATAAAACTGACAAAACAAATGGAATAACAAAACAACAGGAACGACAATGCAAGATGCAGCCCACACCAACCCCAATCCAAATGAATGAATAATTTGTATTAAGACTACATGAATTAAGTGTACCACAGGCAACATGAAATGATTTTCATGCGCATACCTAGAACTATCGTCAGTGGAAATGTTCCACTGTGAAGGCCCAAACACATTTTTGAAGAATTATCCCTGGACTCCCGGTTGTAGACATTGCTAAATGTCTTGCAGTCTAGTCTGTGATTTTACTATTATATTTATTGTCTGTCTCGTGAGAAAGACTGTATAGTTGAAACATCGATTGTCTGTTTTGTATGCTGTCTTCTATATTTTTCTGTTTGTGAATAATAAAATGTACTACCTAGTGCTCTGCTTATGTATTTTATTAAGAATAAGATCTGAATAATACTTCTTTTTCTTCATCATTCATTCTCAAACTCCCGCTGGATCTCTCTTGTAGCAGGACAATAGCCCTACTAGATTTCCAGCAGGATGTATAGTCCTGATAATGGAAATGCACTGTCACCATTTATTTGCGCCAATGGCCCAACACACCCGTCTTCGGTGGAGAAGAATACAAAAAATGACAACTTGCATAATTCATCCAACGAACCTCCACGTGGATTTCCAGTGTGACCTGAAATCCTGACAGATATTTTTCTAACTCCAATATCGACAGACCTCATCCAGTCATCTATTATAGTTCTACTGGTATCCTGAAAGTCAAAGATGAAAGTTATTTTTTAATTTCATAATTAATATATGAATACCAGTGTATACATGTACAAACTTTACTCGACTAATTAGCTTTCAAACTAATAATAAAGACATTCTTACTTCTGATTCATATTCTCTGATCAACATGTCCTTTTCTTCTGTCATCATGACTTTTCAAGATTGATTAATTTTTACTTCGTTTCATCTAGATGTTGTTCGTCCATCACATGATGATGATGACCATTTGTTACATCCACTTTTGAAAATTCAATTTTAGTTATGTCCTTGATTATGAGTTCGTAGATGGCTAATGAGCTCTATTCGAGCTGTAAATGTCCTTGGACAGTTCGGACATGGAATAACGACTGTAGACGGATCTTGGTCTATCCGTGACTTTCTAGCTGCTCTCCGCTGTTGAGCTGCTGCATTTCTCTTCTTTTCACAAGATGATGCGCTCTTTTTTATCAGATAATGGTGTATAGGATGGTGGTCACATTGGCTACATTAAGATGTGCCGATTAATTTTTATTTTGTTTCATCTAGATAAATGGTGTGTGGGATGGTGGTCACATTGGCTACATTAAGATGTGCCCGTAAAAGTGTCACTCACTATCATAACTTAATGAAGAGCAACCTAACAAGAATCTCATGGCAGTGATGTGGTATTTTTAGTACATCTTAGCACTACTTTGGTTGGTGAGACCAAATGATGCAACCACATGCGTTAGAACTACTTTCACAGCATAATTTTTCAATTCTTTCCAATCTATCATCTTGTATCTGTAAAGGTGTGAGCAACTGAAGCCATAATCAATAACAGAAAATACTATTTTTTGCAGCAGCAGAAAAAAATTGACCATTGATACATATCTAAGGTAGCCATAACTTTGAAATCACTGTTGTCGATCTATATAAGGTAATACCGCTGCGAAACAGAACAACAACAGCACTTACGTAGAACACAGGTTTTTGAAGTTTTACTTTAACACAACAGACGAACTATCAATAAGGGGTTTTGAGGTGTAAACATGAAAAAATACAAATGACATTACACATGACATTTTCAATATTTCAAACTGTTAGGTATTTCTCAAGAATATATAAAACAAGAAGTGAAAAACAATGAAAACAATGTTACCACCACAGAGGCACCAGATGTCTATAGGCGTGACAAAAATCTTAATGACATCTTGGTCCACAGTCACCTCAGGTCTTATGTTGCTGCTCATTTTGGCACTATTCATTGCACACTTGGTTGTTGCTACACGTCCTCATGTGGTTCAGAACTGCTCTGTTTCATTTCCTAAGGCCACTTTACTATCGATGAGGCCTTTACATGTAAATCCTGTAATGTCATTTACGTTATATGTATTTGTTGTGACAAGAAATATATAAGTGAAATGGGCTTACTATTCAGTGACCGCTTCTATAGACATCTTCATGCCATAAAAGAAAGAATCTACCCCTGTTGCCATTCATTTCAATGGTGATGGTCATCAGGGTGCCCTCAATATCCAGATCACTGTCCTCAGATCCTGTACCACATTTGACAGATCTAGGTACACTCTTGAAAACCATTTATTTTTGAGTTTGGTACCCTCAAGCCTTTTGTACTTAACTCTGAACATTCATTTATTTAAATTTGTGTTGGTGTGGTCCTTATTGTATTACTATCCATGTTGCATTGGGTAATAATTTGTTATATCTGTTCTCATATCCCACCCTCCCATTTTCAACAAAACCTGTTTCCATGAACATCATTGTCACCTTGAACTTCATATTGTTTACATGTCAATAGTGTATCTAGTGCCTATGCGGTGGTAACATTGCTTTTAATGTTTTCATTGTTTTTTTACTGTTTGTTTTATATATTTTTGAGAAAGACCTAACTGTTCAAAACGTTGAAAAAGTTTCTTTTGTATTTTTTCATGTTTACATCTCATAACCCCTTAGTGATAGTCCATCTGTTGTGTTCAAGTGAAACTTCAAAAACCTATGTTCTACATAAGTACTACTGTTGTCCATCTTTGCTTTGCGAAACACATCAATATTTTTACTGAACTTCTATCTAAAGTGGTCGCGAATATTCAAGATGGTGGCATTACTTATGGTACTTTATGAGATGTGATTCCATTGTTCTTGAAGTTTCCTGTAAGTTGTAATGTTAGATAACAATTACTATGATGTCGTGTAACATCAGTTTGGTTTCTAACTAAAGTGTCTAGAAACAGTTTCTAACTAAAGTGTCTAAAGTCTCTGAGAGTTGGAACTCACTGCGGACATGGAGAGAAGATTACAGGCTTTCGAGTATAAATGCTACAGAAGAATTCTACGAATTTCCTATAGGGAACATAAGACCAATGTGTACATAAGAAATAAAGTAGAGATGTGTGCAGGTGTCCAGGAGCCATTGCTTTAGTGAAACGACGAAAACTAGCATGGTTCGGACATGTATGCAGGCACGATTCCTTGTAAAAAACAATACTGCAGGGAACTGTCGAGGGTGGAAGAAGCAGAGGAGGGCAAATAAAGACATGGACAGACAACATCAAGGAATGGACAGGGCTAGATATTTCCACACTCATCCGCATCGCTGAGAATAGAATTCGCTGGAGGACTCTGTGTGCTGAAGCATCCAATGTGGTATCCCTACGACCCTGAAGGGTTATGATAGATTGAAAGTGTCTAACTAAAAATGCAATTAACAGTGATCAATGTTAGATGTAATTCTTTGAAAATATGAATATGTCATTGCAAACAAGACAAGATAACAGATCCAGTTGTAAACACTGAAGCAACCAAAAAGTACAATGTACTATGACCCTGACTATAACGTAACAAATATGAAGTAAACACCTGGATGAAGTAACAAATAATTGAGATGAATTAGTGAATTGATCCATGAACCTGAGGATAAAAGTCATTGGCTGAGTTTTTCGGTATAACTTTATTAATATGCAATACATACTGTGCTGGCATCATCATATATGCTTATTTCTATAGGCCCATTGTAACTCTGCTGATACACGGATGTGAGGCAATCATGTAGCCACAGAGATGCATCATGCACAGGTATAATGACTGACTGAAATATATACAGATAGTATGCATTTTAATACAATTTTTGTGGTAATTTGACATAAATTATGAAGTCAGTCTTTCATTTAATTCATTTTTTAAAAACATTTCTGAATGGCAATTATCATTTGAACATTAGAGGTGATTTATTGAAGATAGAAAATAATATGACATACCGGGAAGATGGCAACTTAGTTTTTCATAAATTCATATTTTGTAGAATTTATATGCATATTCTTATTTTTTTAAATGTCAGTATTAGCAATACTGAAATTTAACAAATGCAATGCTTACTTTACTTCAATAACGGGGTATAGAATAAAGTTTTGCCAAGTCCAAGAATATCTCTAAATCACAGATGACAAAGAAAACCCACTGTATTCTGTAAATCAGAATGTAAAAAAGGTAGTAGACTAAATAGAGGATAGTTATAGATGGCAGCATGCTGAGGATAGGATATCATACAAAGTGTTTACATATTGGAAGATTTGGCACCTGGTGCTAAATGAATAAGTTTGCAAACACATTGCAAGGCATCATTCTGAGTAATAATAACTTTCAAAATAGAATGCAAAGAGTGGTGTCTTATTGCTGTAGAGTCTTCTCCTTCTTCAGGGTTTGCTCTCATATAACCACAGCGAAAGTATCGTGTGATTTCCACCGGGGAGCGTGAAGTACGTTGTGCTGCAAGTTCCACAGTAGAACTGTGTTATTTTCACCCCGGTTGGCCACTTGTGGTCAGGACATCCAAGGTCCAGCACATCCGTTTTCGTCATGCCTTTAATTCGGGTAGGCTTCCCTAGTCCATGACAACCTATCTGTCACCGGGCACGCTGGTATGTAGTGCCTCTTCGCCAAGACGCTTGTCGAGCGCGTCTATCTGGCACGAGGTGTTCCACCATCTATGAACTCAACTCGTGCAATTGGACGTACTGTGCCTGTGCCCATCGGGTACTGAACCGTTTCTCATCCACGAGCCTGGTTCCGTATGAGGAAGAACTCGCCAGAAGAGTTAGACCCTGGTTCGTATGCTCTCCTACCTGAGGCATCGTTAACAGACATCGTGAACACCTCGTCCAAGTTCGAGTCTCACACCACGCGTTTGAGAGTAAGGCGTTCTCAAGCTGAGCGACCGTGTCCCAATAGCGCCTGAGCCCATCAGGTACTGAACCCTTTCTCTCTGCACGTGTATTTCCGATATAGGAAAGCTTAACAGTAGAGTCGGGCCAGGACTGCCATCTTTGACCCTTTTTTGCCTAAGCCCATCGGGTTCGGAACCCTTTCTCTTCGCGAGCATATTTCCAGTATAGGAAGGCTCGACATTAGAGTTGGTTTAGGTCTTCTTGCTTATCCGAACGCCCATGATTGGGTCTGGGTCTCTGCCTATAAGAAGCACAGGAACTAGAAGCTCGTCTCGAGCTAACAGAGCTTATAGTTCCCCTTTCCTAGGAACTTTTCCCTTTCTCTTTGCAGTTCGCGCTGCCCTCTGGCGCTGTTCTGCCCTTTCATTGTGTCATTGTACTCAGTATGACATCTATTTGTCTCTCGCCATGCATCTACCTTTACGTGCCTTTTACATTGGCCGCCCCTCCAATGTTCTGACTGGACTGACTAGCGTCACTGTATGTTGACAGTGTCGCTGTATGTGGTGATGTTGGAGATATTGTCTGTCTCTTGTGCAGTCAAATCTCTTTACATCTGTTACCTCCACATTCTCAGACATGATCTCCAAATGATTTGGCCAGAATCAGCTCGAGCTGCTGTATTTCTGTTTCCAGGGTGCTCAGCGAGGATGTACATTTGGGATCTTGGTTATCTGCTAACCCTGGGTCCGCCAAGAGGAATGCGTTCCCTTTGCACTCCTCTTCTTGTCGACCTATAGTATTAGTAATCCTACTAGTAGGCGAGGGCCTATGCTACTTTTTCGAAGAAATATATTTGCCGTAGGCCGATGTTCCATGTAAATTATTTTGATGCAAAATTAATTTATTAAAATTAATAAGACCAAACTTTGTTTTCGGAATTGACACAGGCTACAGACTTGGTGTCATGTACAATTTACTAATTTACTGTATTATTTTGAATTTAAATTATTAGTAATATTAGGAGGCTATGCCATGGTATTAGACTCGATAAGTCTGAACTCTACCTTTGTGATTTTCTAAACCTCTGTCGATTGCTAACCTCAGACACAAAGTCAAAGTATACTTAAGATAGCAATGATGAGAGAAAAACTAATAGACTTTTAAATTCACATTACCACAGTTTGTTCTGTCATTTTCACCTCTTCATATAGCAGTCTACCGAATAAACACAGTGTTGCCATTAGTTGTGAACTCAATTTATTTTTAAAAAAGCATTAGTCTTTTAGTTATTAAAAATCACGTTTTGTTGTTGTTTGAAAAGGCACTATAAATATAAAATATACTAAACTGTCTAAACCCATTTTTCATTAAAATTTAAAAAGATGTTTAATTATAATTTATTAATATCAGATAATATTAGAATTAATATTATTCTAGATATGCGAAGTCAGCCAGACAACATACCCTCATTTTCTGCAGATGCTTTCTGCTGTACGACGGTATTTGGCGTTGCAACTCTATATACCACAAAGCACCAGCCTCTTGACAAGAAAGTATCAATAAAAAATAATGAAAAAAAACAACACTTAAATAGGTGCTAAAGACGTTCAGAGTATTATTACAATATTTCACACTATAATTCATCATTTTTAGTTAATATTAGAAATAGATTTATCCCTGGTCTGTTAAATCCCACCAATCTCTTGAATGGATACCTACAGGCAAAAGAGCAATGGGTAGACCAAAAGAAACACTCAGAAGAACAATACTTAGAGAAAGTAAAACAACCAATATTCATACTATTCAAGAACTGAACATCATAGCTTTGAACAGACAGAATTGGAGAGATCTGACCTCTGCCCTATGCGCTAACTTCAGCGCAAAAGGAAAATGAATGAATGTTAAATCCCATTGAGAAAAAATATTCTTCAGTGTCTAGCATTTTGTGGTTATACCTATATGCTTTATCTCGACTTCTCCTATCCATGTGTGCCGCTAGGAGTCATGGGGAGCAGACGTCTTCTTTCTTTAGCTAACTGAGATGCTGCTGCCATAGTGCAGATTTGTGTTCTAGTATTTCTTTGATGTCATCTATCCATCTTTGTCTGGGTCTTCCCGTTTCTCTTTTCAGATGATATTTTATTGAAAGCCATCAATAGAATGTAATCTGGTTCCATTCTGATTAGGTGGCCGAACTATTTGATCTTTTGTATGTAAATGTATTTTTTGCACAATTTTGTTTACATTGGATTATTGTAGTGTCATTGTTTATTCTATCTCTTTTTGTTACTTCCAGTACTGTTCTCTGGCACTTCATTTCGCATATAATGAGTTTTTGTTCTAGTTTCTCTGTCAGGGTCCAGATCTGGCATTTGTACCACAGTGTCGGTAGAACATTTTTTTGTTCACAGTGTATTTGTAGTGATGATTGATTTCTGCATATCTTCAATGTTTCTGATTTTGGTGTGTTGATTTTCATGTTGTTGGTTTCGTCATGGGTAGGCCTATTTAGCGTGTGTAGGTGTTTTTGCAGCTTATATAGGCCTATATCGTTGTATCAGTGGCACACCTAGGGTAAGTGCTGCCCGGTGCGCTGCAGATTTTGATGCCCCCCCCCCCCGCCCCGAAATTGATTTTTTTAAACAAAAACATTGGAGTAAAATTTTACAAGTTAATTATTATCATCGATTTTATCCACTTATAACAAAGACAGAAATAAATTTCCAAATTTTAATTTAAAATTATAAAGTCACTTTTCTGATTGAAAATGTATCAATATTTCTGAAAGGAGGCAAGTAATTCCAAAGGCCTTTGGTCCTTTTCTTTAAATTCTAGCTCACTTTAAAATTCTTTAAATTCTTTAAAATTAGCTCACAGTTAAGGAGTTTTTCTACTATTCAGAATGCACTTGTACACAACACTTTTTACTTTTTCACTATCTGATTTTTCTTCACTGGTTATAGTTAGGTTATATGACTTTATGATGCGCTGAAACACGAGCCTGATTGTGCCTGCCAAAGTTTAAAACTTGATTTAAATGTTTGATTTTTATCGATGATAGAATCGTTGTCGTTGAATGATAGCATTCAATGCTATAAATAAACTTGATTTGTCATCGAACTCAAAGACTGCTTATGACGGACTTCAAGGTGCTAAGTGAACGACTGAATTGATTTACGATCGAAACTGAAACTCATTTTTCACTTTTCTTACAAGCTAAAATATAATTTTGAAGTAAATTGTCGGTGTGTCTTCTTTCGAGAGGAACTAGTTCTACTTATTAATTAATTTTAATGTTTTATAATAAAGTGCCAAAAATGTGCTATTACCCAAATACCAAATAAAAGTGCTTAACAAGGAGAAATATTATTTTTTAACGGTGTGGGGCATCAACTTTGGCACGAAAAAGGCACTTAAACTCCATTTAAAAGTTTTCAATATGTTGAGGGGCATTTTGATGCCCGGCACAGTCGCACCACCCTCGGTACGCCACTGCGTTGTATATCAACGCCTGATCATATGCGAATAGCAATTCGTTAATGATGTTACTGTCTTCTTTTTCTTCGTTCTCTTGTTCTGGTTGGTTTTCGTGTTCTATTGATTTTAATTCGTTATTTTGTCTATATAGATGTTGAATAGGAGCGGGGATAATACACGTCCCTGTCTGATTAAAAAAAGATGTTATTATGAATGTGTCTGTCATTCTTTCTGGTATTATTACTCTTGCTTCGCATCTCTGATATAGTGCTCTGGTGTTTTCGATGAGTTGGCTGTGGATCCCATATTCTACTAAGTAGGTCCACAGTTTGTTTCTGTTAACCCTGTCGAAAACCTTTTCCTGCTTGATAAATGTGATGTTCAGTTAATTGTTGAATTTCTACCTATATGTCTATTGTCTATCCTCAGGTGAATGATTGTTGATCGCATTCACACTTGCCGTTAAGCGTAGGGGTGAGAGCTTAAGCTGTCGTTCCAAGATGATGTGTCGTCGAGGTTGCATTTAGTCCATGTTTGTTCAAGGCTATCTTGATGTTTTCTATCCACCGTTTTCTCGATCTACCTTTGACCTTACGCCAGGATATTCTACAGATAAACAAGCCTATATGTACAGTTTGTTAAATGATGATGCTGTTGATGATTGAAACAAGTACACTTGTTACCAATATTTGTAAACATAACAGACTAGTAATGAGTCACATTGACATACACCATTTCGACTAAAATCCTCATCAGGGCTAAATACAACAAACAAGTACTATCATCATCATCCAGTGCCGTGCCGAATGGCGATCATATTTCTCCATGTACATCGATCTCTCCTATATATCATCATCTCTGTTGGTGTCGTCAATCGAAGCCATTTAGTCAAACTGTCCAATATCTTTTCTCTGGGTCTTCTCCTTGATATTTTCCCTTCTATCTTTCCTGTTGTCGCTATATTCTCAATGCCTCCTCTTCTCATTATGTGTACACTAAATGTTGACTGTCTTTTTTCTTATATTATCAATACTGTATAATTTCACATCCATCCAAGACATTCTTCATTTGTAAGCTTTGCTGTCCAAGGAATGCGTAACACTCTTCAAATAAACCACATTTCCGCTGCCTCCAATGATTTTTACGATGTCTTATTTATTGTCCATGCTTCACTTCCATAGAGTAGTACTGGTTCAATGTAACATTTGAGGACACTAGTAATATACTAGTAATGAGGACAAGTAGTATACTAAAGATAATAATGCACATATGGTGTGACGATAGTAGGAGGTAGAAATTAAAGCGTGGTATGAAACATGTCATATGGAGAAGGAGAGTCCAGCTAGGTAAGAGAAGACCAAGATAGCATGACATGTTAGAGAAGGAGAGTCCAGCTAGGTAAGAGAAGACCAATATAGCATGACATGTTGGAGAAGAGAATGATAATGAGATTGAGTGAAACGAGAAAATGGAACAATATTAAAAAAATATTAAACAGGTTACTTATATCAGTGTGAGTCCGATTGGAAGTAAACTGTAAAAAGAATAAACCAGTACACACCATGGTCGTTCTAAGGTGCGATGCGCCATAGATCACGTGATGGACACGAGAAGATCGAAAGTGGATAAAGGACAAAGAACTAAGTTAGAGCACAGAAAGATCCCCATCGGGGGTCAGAAAGGGCTGCACAGAATAATCACGTCCGACAATAGAGGTATATTCAAAAGGGGACAAGTATTGAGTAGAAATAGCCCACATGGGATCCATATATATATATATATATATATATATATATATATATATATATATATATATATATATATATATATATATATGGGCACGTTTGCGTACTTACTAACATGCCTACAATTCAATATTTTAAATGTAATAAGAACAATTTGATATTCCCAAATGCTCATTTGTATTTAGCTTGCTTGTAGATTAAGCAATAAGTTCAACAGTTGCAACAATTTAAACATGAACAATTGAATCATGAACAGTTGCAACAATTTAAACATGAACAATTGAATCATAGTTATCCGCATCGCCATCTTTGACTGAAATTGATTGTCTCAGGTTATTTCTATATAACGTGAATCAACAGGGAAAGCCCAATATTTGGCATGTGCAACACATAAGAGCAACTTACAACGAGGAGGTAACATGGAGATAAACGACGACTTGTATATGTGCCATCTTTGACACAAAGAGAACTAATATAACATTGATGGTAACGACATACAATTTTCTTGCTATGACCTGATTTACCAATAATCTATGAAATTGAATAATCTATAAATTTGAGCTATGAGTGCTGATTGCCTTCAGTGCACACCGGCAAGCTCATAGGGGTTCCGTTCTATGCCTCAAAATCCATAAGAGTTTAGCTGCTCACATTTACAGTTTAGTGTTAATTTAACAATCGTTTCGCATACATATTTTTCTCTTAACTGGTCGTTCTAATCTTTGCATCAATCTTCTAAAATTTTGAGAGTGACGATGATTCACACATTTAAAATCTTCTGATCGAGCGAGATCTCTTAGTGCATTGACTATGTCAAATCGATCCATTGATGTACCTTTTCAAACTGCAGCCATGCTCGTTAGTGTATCGGCTTATTTATTGCCCTCAACAACTGCATGTCCAGGCACAAATATGAGGGTAATATTTCTGGTCAGAGATTGTGTCAACAACTTCGACCATTGACGTCGGGCGACTCCAGCTTGAACTTAGCGGAGCATGTTCATTTAGCCACTATGTATGCACGCATGAGAATAGTCCAGTGACATCAGCCATGACAGCACCTCCGTCACAGCTTTATGTCCATTGTAAGGTTACTCGTGGTTGTAGTGAACGCCCCGTTCGATTCTGTGATAGTTTTCCCACCATACCTTGAGGAAAAAGCATAATCACAATATTGATGACGCATGACTAATTCATCCGTGTAGATAGATTATTACATCATTTTCTGCACTAATTCATCCGTGTAGATTATTACATCATTTTCTGCACTAATTCATCCGTGTAGATTATTACATCATTTTATGCAGTAAATTAGTGCCCTGACTTCTGCATCCACCTCCACCAGTATATTGTCATGGAAGGTTATTGTTTGTGAGCCAACATCATTGTGCCCTTGCAGATCCATAAAAGCTGTCGGTCTCTGCAGATGTTGAAAATATGCACACTTATAGTTCCTGGAGCTTTATACATTCCTAAATCTTCAAATATGGTAGAAATTTCTGCTATATACCACATTTATAGTACCAAATTTTCTTCTTCTTCTTCCGCATTCGTTCTCAAACTTCTGCTGATTAAGAGGATATAATCAGGTGAACAGAATTCGTTGTATTATGGTTTACAATTAATCTGCGATATCTGCGTCTTTTTTATATGACGCATCCACTTCAACAATGGCTTCTAGGTCACTTTGTCCCTCTATGACATGGGAACAACAATCTCCACGACAAACCTTCTTATCTTAGTCGCCTCATATAACGTGTATGGCAATCAACACTGTTACTATTCTTTACTCTCTTGTCGGACTTGAGCAACACACCGGAGGTACCACATTTAATACCAAGTTCCCCTAATCGTTGCTAGACGTGTAATAAACCGCAGTGTACTACGCCCCCAGCATGAATTCATGAACCATCTTCAGCACGTCGCCTTTTCATCTTTATTAAACCTTCTGTCTATAGATACAAGTCAATCTGTTTCTCGTTACCCAGTAGGCATGGATGTCAACAAATGTACGTGCTATCCACGAAGTTGAAATTATCTCTAGATGATATAATTCCTAACGTTACCGTTCATGTGGATACTTCAAACGTGGACCGAGAGTCTGACACAATAACTGTCTGAGTAAATAAAGTACAAGTTTACATTTATGGCGGCTGTAACGATTTCAAACTCAATGCGGTTTGTATGGTCTCTTAGGCTTGTGAATCATTTACCAATAAATTAATGAAACATTGACCAACTAACGTATATTAAAAAATATCAAGAGAAAAAAATTAGCTCAAATTCTTGGAAAATGGCCAAAGATCCCCAGATCTTGAGAATAAAACCCAGAAGTGTTAACGAAGTATACAGACTCTTCATAATGCCGCAGAAAACGCCGTGACCTTTGACCGTACAGAACACCAATTCGTACAATTAATTATGCCATGATTAGTTACGATTTTGATTATTCTCGTGTTTTTCGTTGGTCTCTATATACTTGGAGTCGCCTTGGCTTTTTTTGCATGTTACTTCAAGTAAATAAATAGTGACCAACGAAAATCACGAGAATAATTAAAAAACTAACGAATGAAGGCCTAATTTATTCTGTGCAAAGATCTTCTAATGGAGACGGCCATGGATAATGAAGAAAATTAAATATATTACAAAAAATATAAGAAACCATAGAAAGAAATATATTTGAAGCACGCGAAAAACAATCTCTAGTCAATGCTTCTATTTCTGACGCTGCACGTTACAAAGTTATAAAGAGCAAAACAGACTTCATTATGAACATTTGTACCGTTTAATGGTCTCATAAATAAGCAAATAAAATATAATAATTTGTGTGTGGATTACCTAAGTGACGTTCTCTTAGAACTGACTGCACAAAAACAACAGAGCTTGTCAGTTTAATGGTTGGTTAGTTGCTGATCCAGCGGTCCATGGGCTCATGCCCTTTGATCCAATGCCATTGTGAGATATATGCATGTGTTTGTGAGCTGTTATTTTGTTCCATATAATGTGTTCCATTTATCTGGCCCTGGATGGGTCAGTTTAATGGAGAAGGAATTTGCAGCAAAAATAGGCAAGTCTACATACGTTATCTATCTATGATAACAAGTAAAACTTTTTTGTCACCTTATGAGAATGAACCCAAACTAAATACCAATAAGAACATCTAACAAAAGAATATCTGGACATAAAGTTAAAGGTAGATCAAGAAAACGGTGGATAGATAACATCAAGATAACCTTGAACAAACATAGACTCAACGCAACCAATGCGATACATTTGGCTTTGAAACGAAAACTGAGGTAACCATCCATACGCTTAACTGCAAGTGTACATAATATAGATAATTATCCACCCAGGGAAAGACAATACACTCTGTCAATGTGACGTGTCCTTTACAGAACATTTTCTGCACTATCACTGTAACCTTCTCGATTCTGTGCAAGCTGCCCATACTCGTCGATTGTTATGTCCAGAAGGTTTTAAATATTTTGTGTCCATCATAGTCTTGGTCTGCCTCTTGTTCTCTTCCCTGTAACTTTTCCCTCTATGCCTAATATTTCTAAACCATTGTGTCATTGTATATGTCCAAAATATGTTAACATGAGTTTATTGGCATTGTATACCTCTCAGTAGTTTGTCATTGTTTTCTAAGTAGGTTCTGGTCACTTAATCAATTACTGTAATTGGTGCGCTCTCAGCCCAATACAACTCTTACCAACTCCCGCCATCGATTCGTTGTCGATAATAGTATCTTCCACCTTTTCCACCAGCAGTTGTGTATACAGTAAGAGAGGAGGTCCCATTGAGCTCAGCCGACTAACCAAGTCGGTGCCCGTGGGGTGGCGCTGCTGTACACAAGCAGACAGGAGTTGAGGAAACCAAATACGATCCCGGCCTTCACAAGAAGAAGTGGCTGCCGCTCACCGTGAAGAACTATCCCTTACACACTGCTGGCCTACCCCCCTCTATTAACATTCACACATGGCAATATAAATACCGTTATTAGGAGTTCGAGATAACACTTGAAAGGAATTGTTCCATCCTCTTCACAAATTTGAACAACTTATTGAATTTGTTTCTTAGAATGACACCTGCTTCCAGAACATAACGTCAGCACGTACTAAAACACACAGCGGTGCTGAAATAACACCCGGCCCATGTTAAGGCAATTATGGTTAATAGAAATAATGATAATCAAAAGCCATGAGCTGTGAATCGCTGTATTTCTTGTTACATTTTTTGTGTGCATCGAATTTCAATAGGCTTTTG
The DNA here is from genome assembly GCA_034231615.1 of Meghimatium bilineatum. Lineage (NCBI taxonomy): Eukaryota > Metazoa > Mollusca > Gastropoda > Stylommatophora > Philomycidae > Meghimatium > Meghimatium bilineatum. The sequence goes on along the minus strand of CM067321.1, from coordinate 55,944,812 downwards.
CAGACGTTGAATGCCTGGTGGGAAAAATGTAATGAAAGGACATATACGTAAAAAAAAACCCTCTTGTTAAAACATTTCTATACACCTTGTTCATTCGGTCACATGTAGTAAATAATTGATTTATGAACATGTGCGAGGGTTTATATAAGTTACTCTTTACATATAAGTCTTTACACTCAGCATTTTGTGAAAGCAAACAGTAATTGTAGATATTTTCTAGAAAGTTAGTAGTACATGAGTAAATGGTGGAACTGAAGTCAGTCATTCATTGAAGGCCCGTATAATTGTAGTGAATAGGCAAAGATCGTCAAGTGTACATGCTGCAAACAAGGGCCGATCGACTGCACAACTCCTTAGATTACTTATACCCTCGCTTATGGATTTTATACAAGTCAACGAGAGATATACATTTTTCAATGACATTCTTAACTCGAGATGAACATTTTTAATGAAAATTCTTCAATTTATATCAGCTGGATTAGAATACCGTGCGTGTAAATATTCACGTTTATATGTGTGTGTATGTGTATGTGCCTGCATACTCATCCATATCTAAAGGCCCGTAACCCGTCAGAAATGTAGGGGTACCACATTGCATGCATCAAAATACAGAGTCCTCCAGCGATTTCTATCTTCTGTCTAGCGATGTGAATGAATGAGGAAAAAAACCGAACTGTCCAGTCCTTGTTGTCTGTTCAAGATGTTCTTTTACCTCGTCTGTTTTTTTTTCCATCTTCGACTATTCCCTGTAAATTGGTTTTGACAAGTAATCGTGTTGGTATACATGTCAGAATCATGCAAGTTTTTGTCATGTCACTATTGAAAGTAATTGTTCATGTGGACCTGTATACATTTCTATTTTATTTCTTACACACATTTGTCTTATGATTGCTATAGGAAATGCGCAGATTTATTCAATGTATTATTATTTAACAATCAATCAATCAATAAAACCCATAACCCTTCAGGGTCGTAGGGGTACCACATTGGAAGCTTCAGCACTTATTTATTTAACATTTGGATTCGAAGACCTGTGACTTCTTTTCTCTGTGTCTGCACACAGTGTTTAACGTTCACAATCATACAAGACAACAGAAAACACGAATAAGGGTTCAATACGGGCAGCTGAGCCTACATTTAAACTTTTTAAATATTATGCACAGTTTCATTCCAACTCTATATACAGTATATATATAGTATGCACAACTTTCGTGTCGTAATTGAAATTACATCACTAGCAAACAGTGTTGCCACAAAAACAAAATGGCGAATTTAATCGGATGTCTGTTTACTGAGTTTGTCAGCTAAAAATAAAAAATGATGCACGTTTGTTACAAACTCGAGGAGAGCTACAAAATGAAACGATTTACGGCCAGGTTCATCCGGGGGGGGGGGGGGGGGGTGCACATCTTTGCATCTGGCAGCAATCCTCGCGACTGTAACAAGCGTACTGCATCTCTATCGATATTTATGCTAAAACTACTTATATACCCCTATTTCTTTTTTAGATACATTCCAACTTTTTAATATTATAATATTATTCCGCTAAATAATATAAGCTCAGCTGCCCGTATTGTAGCCGAATGAGCAAAGTGTGATTTTGCATATTTTATCCGCCTGCATATGTGTGTGTGTCCTGTGACGTATTCTTTCCAGAACGTAGCTTTCCTTATGAATCTCCTGAAATCCCTGATGTCTCTGGCAAGCTGTCCCGCTTCCTCTAGCGACATGTGCATGCATTCCTGAATATCTCTTGTCCAGCGACGTCTTGATCGGCCTCTGCCTCTACTGCCTACTATCGCCCGCTTGAACAAAACTCTTCCTATGCCTTCGTGTCTCTTCACATGACTGAAAAAACCTAACTTCCTCTTTTAATGGTGTTTAAATCCAGCCTTCTTAAACGTTGATTTTTTCTTAGCACGTTTTAGTTAGTTTTTCTTACTGTCCATGGTATTCTAAGGACTCTTCTATAGCACTTTATGTAGAAGGTCTTTATTCTCTTGGCTGTAGTTTTATATATTGTCCATGTTTCGCAGCCATAGGGCTCCACTAGGAACACACATGTACGCAACAAACATACCTTAGTTTTCTCGTTTACCCAGTGCTACCTTTTTTGTTTCCAGTTGTTTTAATTTGGGCATCGCCATTGCTGTTCTCCTGATCTCGACTGCGTCTCCTGCATTGTTTATATTCGCTGCTGGATATTTGAAATTTGTTACATCTTCTAAAACATTGTTATCAATATTAATTCTAGGTCTTGTTTTCACTTTGTTGGTTATCATTATTTTCGTCTTCTTATGAAATAAAGCGCAGAAGAAAGCACACAACTGCACACACGAAGTAAGAGCTTATCGCTCGGAATACCTCGTGATCGAAGCAATAAAACAACGAAGATTAAAGTATGAGAAATCTATCTGGTAATTTCTTTACCTCAGCTGGTTTCACATTGAATGGAATCGCAAAGACATTCAGTTCCTTTCGTTAACTTTTTATGTTGTTGAAATGGTTCAAATTGCATAGGCGACTGACTTCATAGTATTCGGGTTTTCCTGTATATCTGCCTATATTTCGTTCCTCTCAGCGAAGTGACTCGCCGACTGCCGAGAATACCACTCGTAGCGAGTAATTTCGTAGCTTCAAGCGATAACCCACTGAAAGATCAAGAAAATAAATTTGTTGTATAAATAATACGTCGCGAGCCATATACGAACATGCGATCTATAGAACACAAGCAAACCTATATAGAGGGGGGGGGGGGAGGTTTCAAACTCCATGCGCATAAGGTAAACCCCTAAGCAGGTAGATCCCACTGAAAATCATTGAACATTTAATTGAATTTCTGATTGCTTTCGTACAGCACATTCAAATGTCGTGGAAGGCGTTTGTTCTCTCAGAGTGGGGATGTCCACAATGTTATGTACTCCCAGGGCGAGTACATCCACCATGTTTTGTCTTTCGAGTTACATTTGCACAGCCGAAAAAAAATCCATTGGGATTATCGCTTGAAGAGTTGCACTCTCGATCGGAAGAGAGCCGTTTTGCTGAGAGGGACGGAGTACATAATGCGGGTAATCCAAGTGCAATGAAGACAATCCTCTACTCATTTTTCAACCGTTACAACTTCTACAATCTTAATTTAGCTTAAAATGATTTCACGTTTGAAATCAAGTGACTAAGAAGCTAGCTGATGCGACGTGACTGGACATTTAGCCAAATCCTTATGAGAGTGTTACCGTAACTCAACCACTTTACTTCACAGTGATATACAATAAATCCTCTGCGCTTGTATAATAAAGTATGCTTGGTACTGCTGTTGACATCAAACTATTGCGATGCCATGACTGTGCTCATTTATTATATATATATATATATATAATGGCATTTTGGTGTATAGGCAGGGCAGAAATCGAGAGTTATGTGTCAATGAATTACAATTTGCGCTAAATAATCGTGTAGAGGCAACCCTGTTACATTAGTTAATATGTCAAGGGCATCTATAACGTGTTTTTCTCTCAATAATCACACTGTAAATACATCCAATTCGAGTGTTACTTTGTGTGGGAACACGATTGAAAGAGCCAACACAATGAAATATTTAGGTGTGCTATTTGACAGGAGTTTGAGTTTCAGAGTTCATGTTGACCATATCATTTTAAAGGCAAGGGAAAGTCTTCCAGAAATGAAGGTAATTGATACTGCTCAGAGTGAACAGAGGTTACTATTTCTTGTATACCCGGGATTGGTTGTTTCTGTGATAGTGTATACATCTGCAGCTATGGCTCTCAGCCAGACACAGACTGGAAGGTTGTATAAGATTCACAATGCGTATCATTATTGGGCGCACAAGGATGGCATTTGTCCAACTATGGAACATAGATTGATGATGATGATGATGATGTTCCTCCTTCGCAAGCGGAGATGAGCATGGCATGAAAAAACAATAAAATATGGTGAACAAATAGAAAAATACAGATCATGTGTGGTTGTCTAATTTAGTTTTGGCTTGTGAGTTCGCAGATGCCAGATGAGTCCAGTTCGTGCCAGAAAGGATCTATTGCGGTGCATGCTGGAGTGATGAGGGTCCTGAGAAGGAGAGTTTTCAGATTTTTCCTTCCGTTTCAATATCTTGTAAATTGCCGGCAGTGTTCTTTCTTTTTCATATTTAGGGATACCATCGGTGATTTGAGTATGCCAAGCTGAGCGATCAAGGGCTGTAGTCTCCCAGGAGCTAGGATCGCAGTGATTGAAAGACTTATTTAAGTGATACTTAATCGTGTAGAGGTGGTAATATGTAGTCGTGTAGTAACCCCGTTACATTAGTTAATATGTCAAAGGCATCTATGAAATAATTTGTACATAGTGTGTACATCGTGGGAACATAGATTACAGCTGTAATGAGAAAGATCATACCTTCAAATTAAAGAGCGCTCTTAAAGAGCACCTACTTATCATAAGTGATTTATGAATGTACCCTATATGTAATGCTATGTTCTGACAACGACTAGCGAACTAAATAATTTAACTTGCACAAATGTAAATTTCAGAAGCGCAGAGACATGGCAACTCTCATGAGAAATAATATACAAGGAGAAGTAATGAATCTGAGAAATAACGGAAACGATATATAAGAAATATATTTAATCTGCTTCTTATTTTGGTTTACACATTTCATTCTTCAGATTATCAGCTATGATCACATAATATAAAACTACTCATATATTTATGGGTTATAGTCTATGTTAAAATTCTTATGATATTCAAAGTTTAAGACCGATTAGAAATGAATATTGCATGATGTATTTCTATACTTGTTTACAAATTGATAAACATGGGTTGGAAGGGATTTTCTCCGAAACTACCTGTTAGATCGAAGATACGATTTTTAGATAACTTACTAATCTCAGTGACACTACAATATTGCTATTATTTATTCTATAGATGCTATGAGCTGTGCACATCGGTGAATTCCTTTCATATTTGAGGACGATTGCAAATACGTGCAGTCAAATTTTAGATTTTATAGGACGCGGGTTATTTTGATAGGTCAAGTAATTGTATGAGTTTGCGTTTGTATAGAATCGTAAATGTGGCACCAATATGCGATAGTTGTTGTTTGCGTTCACGCTTGTTTAATCATCACGAATTGCGTGATATTTCCGCCGGGTAGAGTGGTGAAACACATTGTTCTACCATAAAATTTTCTCAGGTAGGCCTAGCACATCAGATTTCAGCATGCTTTTTATTCAGGTGGGCTGCCCTAACCCGTGACAGGCTTGCAATTTGTCGTCAGGAGGCGATTGTGTATCAATTCTACGCCGTGACGGTTTATCACCAACCGTGCCCTTGTCAAAAATATGGCCCTGGGTGGCAGTCTCTGAGGACGTGGTAACCATGGATTTAGATATTGGTCGACTACTTCTATCTCGCACGAGGTGTTCCACTCCCAGTGGATCTGTCTCGCGTAATAAGAGGTATTAATCTGGGCCCATTGGGTATTGAACTTTTTCGCATCTGTGAGCATGAATCTAGTTTAGGAAGAACTCGACAGTAGAGTTGGGACGGGCTCCTTCGCCCTCTTAGTCGACGTGTTGTTCATCGACATCGTGAACCCCTCGTCCAAGTCTGAGTCTCTACTCATATTTAAGAACACTGGAGACTAGACGTTTGTTTTCAAGCTGAACAATACTTCAGTTCCGATTTACATTTAGCGTTTTATCTATTCTATTTGCACATGGCGCTGCCCTCTGGCACTGTGCTGCCCTCTCATTGTACGCACTATCTTATCCATACGGAGGTTTGTGCACTACTTTCGATATACGTGACGACATCTACAAATATCCGGGCATCGACATTGGCAGTCCGTCTAATGTGTCTGCATTTCGGCTAACCGAACCAGAATGCCTTGCGCCACTATGTGTCGACAACGACGCTGTCTTTGTTGGCGCATAAGAGTCTGAGAAATTGCTTGTTTTGTTGCAGTAATTTCTCAATCTATCTGCAGTTTTTACATTCACGAACATGATCCTTAGTGTTGATCAGGAACACAGCACGAGCCGCAGTATTTCTATTTTCAGGGTGCACCACGAGGAGGTACTTTTATGATATTGGTTCTCTGATAACTCTGGGTACTCACGAGAGCAATACGGTACCCTTTGACCTCAATCCGATAGTAGTATTGCACTTGGTCACCATTAGATCCCATGGTGTCTTAACTGCACACGCAATTTTACGATCGTAGACAAATTAGGATACCCTTTTGTTGCCCCTGTACATACACTTGCATAACACTCGCATAACGTAGCATAACACTTAGGTTTGTTCAGCAAAAGCTTATCTATCCCTGGCTATTATTCATTTTATCAACAAATTATAGTCTTCATAATTCCGTATCTCATGATTCCAAGAGTATGAGAATTGTTAATAGCTGGAGAAATTGTAATCCATCTCGGTGCCAGTAGTCGTCTTTCTTTGGGAGCACATGTTCAGCAAACTTCTTCCAAAAGTGAATGTGTATTTTTAAATGGACGCACGTGTCACCGATGACTGTTCAAATATACGATATCATAGCTTTGCCTCGTCCCCTCACATGTCTATCTGAGGTATTTGCTTCGGGTAGTAATCAAGTGCTGCTTTTTCAGAAATAATAGTCCTGTCGTCCAAAGCCTTCCTGAAAGTGATGCCAGCGGATCTTACAATTTACCACAGAGTACTAATGTAAATGTTCATACTTCAGTAATTCAATAATAATTTTTGTTTCCGAAGAGTAGCGAGTTGATTTGTAGCAAACATTGCCAATATTTCCCGTCTTTAAACGTCTATAGTAAAGCTGTCAACATTCCTTTATCTTCCTTGCATGACACGTGTGAACTTTGAGTCCTGTCTAATCCAACGGGGTAAAATATGCTTTATACATACCAAGCGACAATTGCATCCGCTTCTCCTGGTGATGAATATTGGAATATACATCATTCATCTTAGATTACTTGCAGAAATTCCGGTATAGTAAAATAATAACAGTATGCATAGTTATAGATTTGCACTTCAAACTAATTATGAATGTGATATAAATGTAATTTTGCTGAAATAAACAAGATGTCACAATAACCTCAATACGAATTTGTGATACACTGATAACTAAATAACAGCCAACTTGAAATTACAGTTTACTGAAAACTTACTCATGTTGACATACCTGAATATTTTCGTGAATTTATTGGTCACTGAGTTGACAATCTATCGCAGGGATAAATGGAAACCACGGAAATATCAGTGCTAATATAAGTGACGTAATCAGTCAGTTCTACTTGACAAGTCAAGTTAACTTTGAACTAAACCACAATTTCGCATTTATGATTTGTTGTGTTCAGGTCTTTATTGCGCCGATTTAGTGGAAATTAAAAACTGTAATTTCGTAGGGTCATTCGCTGCTAAAAAAAGACTATTTCTAGAACAAGACGGTTGTTTACTGTAGAACATATTATATTATGTGAAAGCGAAAGAGGGTGATATATCTATAACTTATATGGGACATTTTAAAAACTAGATACATTTTCTAAGAGAATAAAGATACTTATACGAGGTAGCTTCAAAATGTCCCCGCAATTACTGCATTAAATAGACAAAAAAATAATATAAATATCCACACTCAATTTTTCTTTCTTCTTCTTCTTCTTCTTTCGTTCACTTGAAACATATCTATATCAATATCATTTTCGACCGTGTGTTGCCGAGGCCCGAAAGGGGAGCAAAGAATAGCAACACTATTTACCTTCCACGCAGGTCGTAAAAGGTGAGTAAAGAGGTTATGGGATGGAGTGGCTATCCCATCCCATATAGGGTCAGTGACCCAAAGTCATGCTGAAGTTGGATGTGTCAGGCAGAAGGCGCAGATATCGCAGCAATGATGTAACGAATGACACAACGAATTCCGTTCTCCGGACTACATTCTGCTAATCTGCAGGAGTTTGAGAACAAACGCAGAAGAAGAATAAGAAAAATATATTTTTTTAAAGTAGTTCCCTTCTGAAATTACACACTTCTGCCAACGTGCATACAGCTGCTGGAAACATTCGTGGAACCCATTCAATGTCGCTTCTATCACTTCAAAACAACACTTCTCTCAGCTGTCTTGACACATTGGTGACAACGTCATCTACATCATTGAGTCGCTGTCTTTTCAATGCCAATGTCAATGAAGTAACAGGGGAAAATTAGTCGGTGCAAGGTCGAGAGAATATGGAGGATGTTCCAATTATAACGCATTGTGCATTATGAGGTACTGCTTTACCAGTAGGTAGCGATGTGACGGCGCATTATCATGCAGCATAATCAAACCTTTTTTTTCTCAATATTTCTGGTCGTTTCCTTCTGATTGCATTTCAGACGAGAAGGGATATCATATATCCGATAATATTAGTGTATCTGAGAGTGAATTCTCAAGTAAAACACCAGAATTTCATAGCTTTACGTTGTTCAATCAATGATATATTCAATTTCGACGATGCAGCTAGCACAACACACACACACACACACAACAGTGACTTCTCTTATAAAGTCGCCGTTGTATGTTCTGTGACTTCTCTTATATAGTATACGTATGTCCTTTCGTTAAGTTTATGTCAACTTCTAAATATGTAATCTCCATAACATAATCTTTCATTCAAATTCTAGTCGACTATCCCGGGAACTGTTATAAGCTACCTCGTACATCGCCTTTGAGATTCGAAAGTTGAATTCCACTTTGAACGTTGATTTCCACAGGCTGTTTGGAGAACATAACTTTCAACCATGTTTATGAATTAGTAAACAGGCTAGTTTATTGTTCAATGTATATCTTTAGCTTATTTAGGTTTAAAAATAATTCAGTTTACTATATATATATATATATATATATATATATATATATATATATATATATATATATATATATATATATATATATATATATATATATATATATATATATATATATATATATATATATATATCATGTCATGTGACATATTCCTTCCAGAACGTTGTCTTCCCAATGAACTCTCTGAACCTCTCTCTGTCTTGGACGATGTGGCTTGTATTTTCTAGAGATGTATTCATGTTATCTTTAATGTCGTCAGTCCATCGTCTTCTTGGTCTGCCCTTTCTCCTCTACCCAGATACTCTTCCTCAATTATTTGTCTTTCTAAACAGTTGTGTATCTTTATATGACCAAACAGGCGTAGTTTTCTTTTTGTTATTGTGTTTAGTAACCAACACTCTGGAATCTTCAATGTGTTTATAATATCTGAGTTTCTGATTTTTTTCGTTCCATGATATTCTGAGTATCTTTCTGTAGCATTTCAGCTCGAAGGCGTTGATCTTCATTGCCGCTGTTTTACTTAGAGTCCATGTTTCACAGTAGTATGTTGCAACCGGAAAAATAAAGGTTCGTAACATTAGCACTTTCGTTTCTATTTTGTTGTTTTTCCATATGTTTTTTCCATATGTTTATCGACAACAATATAACGGAAGAGTTAGAACCAATCATATTGCTAGCAGAAATAGAAAATATCATACAAACAGCTCCATCAAACATAACCACAGGCCTCGATAACATAAAAAATGAATTAATCAGAGCAGCGGCAGATATAGGGAAAAATGGCTGCATAGGCTGTTTAATATAATATGGAATACACAAGAAATAACAGATGACTGTTGACAGACAACAACATTGCAGATACTATCAACATATGAGTTTCCACAACATATAATAAACTTCTGTAGAAGTAGTTACACAGTCACAGTCGATGTGCAGTTAGAACCAGTGTAGGGCTTTTATATAAATTCCACATACAATCTGGCGTGCGACAAGGATGTGTGCTATTCATCAATTATATCGATTAATATGTAAAACTGCCAACACTAACGAAGAAAACAACATAAACAACCTCAGCGAATGTCTTTTTTTGCAGACGATCTCGCAATAATATCAACACCAAAAGAACAACTACAACAACATATAAATATGCTCCACACAACATGTAGGGACTTCAACATGAAGATAAACAGAAATAACTGAGAAATAAATGACTAATGTCAATCGCAAAAACAGAAAGAAAAATCACTATTCTAATCGATTATTAACAACTTAAACAGGTACAAGAATTCACTTATCCTGGAAGCATTATACCATCGAATGGGAATAACACGAAATAAATCCAACATATATGCATGCATGTAACATAGCATACCTATCTTGGGGCAGGTGTCTCATGTTTTCAAAAACAAATAGGTGAGCATGAATACCATAACTGCACTATATAAAACCAGCATCATACCATTACTATGCTACAAAGGACAAACGTGAAAACTAACAACATAATCCAAAAGAAAACTTAAATAGAAATCAGAGAAATGTCTACGTCGAATCGTCGGAGTAGCAATAAGAGACAGAATCAGAAACAAAAACATAAGAAGACTAAAAAACACAATGCCAATTCTGAATTACACCAGAAGGCAACAGTTAAGTGGTTTTTCGCATACTTTCAGAATACCATCAGACAGTGCCCCCCAAAAAGCATTACTATACAGACACGATGGATACAAAGCCTGGGGCAGACCTTGCAAACGATGGATTACAGAAATAAAAGAGTCAGCGAAAAACAAACGTATATGAAGCACACAAAAAGCCATCTCCAGAAAACTCTTCTACCCCTGACGCTGCAATGCATAATGGGAGATCACGGAGACAAGTTTTACAAATATATTCTAACAACAAAGTTGAACGTGTCGGGCTATGGGCGCAAATAGAACGGCCACACAGTGTATTTCCGTTATCCGGACTGCATCCTGCTGGTAGTCTTGTAGGATCATTGTCCTGCTATAAGAGAGATCTGATGGAACGTTGAAAACGAACGATATATATATATATATATACAAACACATTTATTTACTATTTACTTTATATAGGCATATGTTTAGTTTAAAATACATTTTTAGTTTACAGTTTTTTGCCGATCAGAACACAGAGAACTCTTCGCAATCTCACATAAGGTCGAAACCATGGTTGGGAATAGGGCCTATGTCCTTTATATTACACTTTTGTTAGTCTCCTTTGATCGCGCAGTAAAACAATTCAATCTAGTTTTCCCGTAGAGGAAGGTTGCTTCTGGCAGTCAAATTGTGCCATAGCGGATACACAGCATAACGACATAGTCTTCATGATGAACAGAGAATGCATGTCCGATAGTTTGTTAGTTTCACTCTTTATCTGCGATAGTTTGTTAGTTTCACACTTTATCTGCGATAGTTTGTTAGTTTCACACTTTATCTGCGATAGTTTGTTAGTTTCACACTTTATCTCCGATAGTTTGTTAGTTTCACACTTTATCTGCGATAGTTTGTTAGTTTCACACTTTATCTGCGATAGTTTGTTAGTTTCACACTTTATCTGTTATTCACGTACAATCAATCAATAAATCCGTAACCCGTCAGGGTCGTAGGGGTACCACATTGGATGCCTCAGTACACAGTGTCCTCCAGCGAATTCTATCCTCAGCGATGCAGATGAGTGTGAAAATACCTTGCCAATCCACTACTTGATGTTGTCTGTCCATGCCTTTATTTGCCCTCCTCTGTTTCTTCCTCCCTCGACAGTTACCTGCAGTATTGTTTTTTGAAAAGTAATCGTGCCTGCATACATGTCCGAACCATGCTAGTTTTCGTTGTTTCACTATTGAAAGCAATGGCTCCTGAATACCTGCACACATCTCTAATTAATTTTTTACAAAAATAGCGGGATTGACGTACACAGAATAGGGAATAGGCAGATATAACTCACATCTCGAAGAGCAGCATTAATAACCACTTAAATTCACATTAAGCTTCGGACGCGACCTTTGAAGTGAACTTTAGGTTGCCATCTTGTGAGCAACAAATATATTATTCAATATGGTCACGGAGTGTATGTGACCTTGAATAATTGGTTGTATCACATGTATCAGTTAGCATTTCATGAAAAATAAAACACCTTAGGGGTAATTGTGGTGTTTCCATTGTGATATTTTCCACGCAATTTACAAATGTGTAATTGCCCTTTGTTCGAGTGCAAAGTCCTGGATATTGTTATCATAATTATTGCTGATTACATGGCAAGTAGTTTCACTATTTTTTTCTGTGGATAGCCCGGGTTCAATACTTCTTTGATTGTTGTTCTTGTTGTCACTTCGCTCTATTTTGTGTTCCAGATATTTTCCCTTTTTGTGAAGGTAGAATTCGTACACTGTGATAAAAATTAGAATAATGTTCTTTAGCGTGAAAGGAGAAATGGCAACACTGTATGCGTGCCATAAGTTAAGTCTGACCACCAAATTGGGTACATTTACAGCTAAAACTACTAACATTCTATGCAGGTAGACCAATCGTTTCTGTAGTTTATCACGCCCAAATTTAGTTCTACTCAGTGTTAGGAGAGGAACTGTCGGTATCACTAGATTAAGCGTGGCTACCGCAAGAATGAATTCCTTCAGACCTGTCCAGAATGTCTTTATAATTTCCCTTTCAAAGAGAGTTTCTAAAACATCTGCCGTGTCAAGCAAGTCAAAGACAACTGTACCTGTCAGTTCATCGATATAACGCCTTCTCTCGCTGCCCAATGGCGCGTCATGCTGTGTCGTTAGAAGAAGAAGAAATATACAACTTCCCAGAGCAATGGTAGTCTTCAAAGTATTTGGTCCGAAAAATGTCGGATGTTCCTCTTCTAATTCAACAGCAACTTCTAAGAAAAAAAGAATAGTTTTAACAGCTAACACAGTGTTCATAATCAGCCATGACACCCAAGCAAAACTATATGTTGTGATCTCCTGCGTTTTTTCTTTGATTCTATTGATATGAGACTGATACATACAGCTAATCAGAAGGCATAGGTTGGCCAGGTCAAATGCAATCCATGTTAGATGTTCGTATGACAGGTGCACCACTAAATAATAATTCATAATTCCTGCTTGTATTAGAAACAAGATAACGCACATGCTAGCCGCAGGAATGTCGTACAGATGAACACAGAGGCTCACGAAGCAATCCCCTGCTTTCGTCATAATGATTCTATATTTTCAAAAATAAACTATTGATAATTAATGTTAGGAGATAATAAATCTAGAAGCTTATTTGAGTATGATGTCGACGGAAAAAACTGCATCCAGTGATTAACAAAATTTCTGGAATGTTGAAGATTTGTTTGAAGATAATGGCAACAACTATTGCGTAGACCAACTGGAAATGATACTCTTGTTGATGTCTATGGAATAAGAATTCATTGGGTTTTCTGAAATAAAATAGTTCACATGTTAAAATCATGAACTCTAATCCATTTTTTTTTGAAAAAAGTAATTATTTTGCTCTAGTAAATATAATACGAAATAAAAGCAAAGTGCGCTCAACACTCGAAATCTGGCAACAATTGACATAAATAGAATTATTCCAACAGGAGGTGAGTGCTAACATTTATCATACATCATACAGGCAGAAGATTTACGCTTACGTTCGGAATAAACATGACAGTGTTGAAATATGAATCTGCCGAAGACGGCTGTGTCGGACCATTGACACAAATAAACTGCGACACAGCGCATTTCTATTCTCTGGACTACAACCTGCTGAAAATCTAGTAAGGATCCAGCGGGAGTTTGAGAATTCACGCTGAAGAAGAAGAAAGATGAAAGTTTACAGAGCAGTGGTAAATTCAGCGCTGCCATACGTTATCAAATATGGGCTGCATGTAAACGATGCACGAGGAGGCTCGATAACTTTCACACACATTGCCTCATATAAATGTTACGAACTTCAGATGACAAGACAAGATTCTTGATACTACTGTACTTGACAGAACTTCTATCCATAGCACTGGTACTATTCTGATTGTCTTTCCCTAGGTGGCTTGTGATTCACTCTTGCCGTTAAGCGTAGGGGTGATTGAAGCTGGAGCTTACGTTCTAAAGCCAGATGTGTGGCCTCAGCTGTGCTATGACCGTGTCTGTACAGGATGCCCCTGACGTTTTCTATTCATCTTTTCTGTGGTCTTCCTCTGGCTTTGTACCCTGATCTCATTTGGTTATATGCCTGTATGGGCAACTTTTCGTGATGCATTCTCATAATGTGGCCAAACCACTTGATATGTTCTCTCTCTATGTAATCTGTACAAGATATTATACCTATTCTGTCCCTGATATATTCATTTCGCAATCTGTCAAGCCTGGTGACCCCGGCAGCTTTCCTCAAGCATTTCATCTCACATGTCACTATCTTTGTGTAATGTGAAGATTAGAGAGACCAGGTTTGGCACTGATAACACAGTGTTGGTAGGAATATACTGTAGATCATTTGTCTATTAACTTCCATCTCGATCTTTGGGTGAAGAAGTAGGGGTGACAGTTGGTATGTTACTGCATTTGCCTTTTGACATCTCATCTCTATTTCTCTATCGAGGCTTTAATTTTCTGTAAAAATACTACCGAGATATTTGAACTCTGTTAATTGTTTTACTCCTATATTGTCTATCTGTATGTTTAGTGGACTCGGTGTTCTGCATATTTTCATGGTTTCCATCTTTTGTGTATTGATCTTCATGTTGTATTTTCTACATATTGCAGATAGTGAGCTAACATGATTTTGTAGTTGTTCTTCGTTTTCGAATATGAGGCTCTGATCGTCTGCAAAAAGTAGTTCGTTTAGTTCATTGTTTAGTTGCTCTGAGTTATCTTGTTCTGAGTCGGTGATGTTGCCCTCTGTACTTTTTGCCTCTTTTGATGCTATTCTGATGCTATCACATAATTCTGTGGGCAGGTAATGTAGCACACATGTCAGATCATTGCCTAAAATATACTTCTCTACGGTGTGTGGAAGAAGGTTCTCATGGTGGTCAAAAGGAACACATCAATGGCTCGCTAAAGAACTCCATGAAAGCATATGAAATAGATCAAGATAATTGGAAAGAACTTGCATAAAATAGAGCTTCTTGGCGCTAGGCAGTAAAAAAAAAGAAGCAGCATCTTGTGAAGAGAGAAGAAATGTAACATCACAATAGCGGAGAGTAGCTAGAAAGTCATGGTTAAATTAAGACAAAAACACATCTTTAGTAGTGATCACATGACCAAACTGTCCAAGGACATTTGGATTTTACAGCTTTGACACAAACATTCATCTACCACTCCTTCGCAGTTTTTAACGTCTACACATCAAGTCCGATTTTCTTGATACATCCTGCTGTATTTGAAATCTCACTAGGGCTCTCATACAGCTTTCTATGGATGTCTGTATCCATGGGCCAGTGCTCCTCCCTTAACTGTTTTAGTGTAATGCGGTCATGCATTATATGTTCCGCAGTCTCTGCTGCATGCCTGCATGGACATAGAGGTGATTGATCCAGTATTAGACTATTTAAGTGGTTGTTCAGTCTGTTGTCTTCTGGACTGATAGTAAAGATGGTAGCTTGTTTAGCTCTGTCGAGATACTGATAGTTATCTTTTGGGTGGTCGACTTTCCTAATAGCTTATATAAGGAAATAAATAGCTATCATAATAGCATACCAGATCCTCTTTTTCTGGTAGGAGATTTTTTTTAATTTTTGTTCCCGTGTTGCTTTATCTTTTGCAAGCATAGGCCCTATCTGCCAATTCATTTCCTGATATAACACAGTGGGATGGTATCTGTTCTTCTTCTTCTTATTCTTCTTCTTCTGCGTTCGTTATAAAACTCCTGCAGATTAGCAGGATGTAGTCCAGAGAACGGAATGCGTTGTGTCATGGTTTACAGCATTGATGCGATATCCTGACACATCCGACTTCAGCATGACCATGGGTCACTGACCCTATAGGGATGGGAAAGCCAACTCCATCCCATAACCTCATTAGTTGCCTCGTACGACATGCATGGAAGGTAAACAGTGTTGCTATTCTTTGCTCCCCTTTCGGGCGCCGGCAACACACGGGCGGTATCTGTTATTATTATTGCCCTTCTTTGGATTATCACTTCGTGTATGTCTTCCTTCAAGACTGACAGTTTATCGATGTCAAGTGGGGCAGATCTTGCATCAATAAGAAACACCACCTGTGGACATTGTGGGGCAGATCTTGCATCAATTAGAAACACCACCTGTTGACATTGTGGGGCAGATCTTGCATCAATAAGAAACACCACCTGTTGACATTGTGGGGCAGATCTTGCATCAATAAGAAACACCACCTGTTGACATTGACTTATGTTTGTAATTATTTCTGCAGCAATGCTTAGGGCCTGTACTTCCACAGATTAGTTGGAACAGAAGATTCCAGTTGGTGAATGCGTGGATTAATTCTCTTTTCCTGGATATGTTATGTACACTCCAACACCTCCGTTCTTCATTGCTTTGGTTTCCGATTTATCAGTATATACTTGTATCTACGCTTCTCTGGGGTACATATCTTCAATCATATTGCATACTATTGCTTTCTTGTGGAGAATATGGAGAGTATTCAGCTCTCTCATAGTTCAATAGTAAGCAATATATAAACCACAATACATAGGAAGAAGCTGCACGAAAAAGAACTACATATCGCTCTACAGTAAATGAAACGCACAGCATCTTGTCAAAAAGAGAAATGCAGCAGCTCAACAACTAAGAGTAGCTAGAAAATCTCGGATAGATCAATAGTAATTATCCCATGCTCATATTGTCCAAATCTATGTGTGACCAGAATAGAGCCTAGTGTATAGTTACCACAAAAAATACATAGAACAAACATTCATGTATAAGCCGTAGTGACACAAATAATAAAGTAATTATAATGAATAAGTAAATATGTGTTACAAATACCAACCACTTCCAACAATAAAAATATTTGTCAGAATCCCATACAGATTTCTGTAGATGTATGTATAGATGGGCCAATGTTCCTCTTCAAATGGTTGAATGCAATGCAGTCTTGAAGGATATTCGTCTGAATGAACATATAATAAAAAGAAAACAACGAATTATACAGACACAAATTATTAATTTTGAAAACACCGTTTAGGAAAATAAATTATATTAAAACAAGTAGTGTAGCGATCTGGTGAAGCACGGAAGGAAATTAAAGGATATGATAGAGCTTTTTAGTCATCTACGAACTAATAGTCAAGAACTCTAACCGAATTTTCTAAAGTGGATGTAATAAATGGTCATCATCATGTGATGGTCAAACATCAACAAGTGCAGAAGGAGTTGTAGTTCGTCTGTGTCCCTACTCAGGTAATGTAACAAATGGTCATCGCCATCATGTGTAGAATGATCTGTAGTTCTTCTGTTCCTTCTCAAACGACTCCTAGTTAGCAACATTTAGCAATGAATAAATTTTGGAATAGATTACAGCTTGACAGCGATATCCGCAACTTACAAGATATCCAACATAATCATGGCTTCTGAGTGCCTCTGAATTTAGGAATGAGACAGTCAACTCCACTCAAAAATCCAACATGCTGCCTCTTACAACATGCATGAACAAGTCACAGAACTACCATTCTTTTCTCCCAAATGAATCTGAAAATATATACTACAAAAATTAATGGCAAACCAGATTCAATCCCGATCTTTCTAGATGTCCGAGTTTCGATATTAAAAAAAACCCCACATATTGACTGGGTCATCCATGCTGTTTCCGAAAATAAAGATATTTAATTATAGGACCTATAGTTTCTCATGAAGCAAAGATGTACTGGAAAGATGGAAAGAAAACTAAAGAAATTTATAAGGAAAACGACAACCCTGACAAAAACACAAACAATAGCATCAAAATAATCAAAAATAACATAAAAAATATAGCCAAAACTTAGTATAGATCAAGTTAGACGGGCCATTGAAAAACACGAAGAGAGGGAAATCTCCAGGATGTGATAATAACCTGCTGAAATGATCCATTAAAGAGGAAGAACCACCTCTTTCTTCTACCACACACTCAGCACAAACTATGACGCAAAGAATGAACAAGATCGGTATATATATATATATATTTGTTTGTTTGTTGTTCGTCCATCACAAGTGATGATGACCATTTGTTACATCCACTTTTGAAAATTCAATTTTAGTTATGTCCTTGATTATGAGTTCGTAGATGGCTAATGAGCTCTATTCGAGCTGTAAATTTCCTTGGACAGTTTGGACACGGAATGACGACTGTAGACGGATCTTGGTCTATCCGTGACTTTCTAGCTGCTCTCCGCTGTTGAGCTGCTGCATTTCTTTTCTTTTCACAAGATGATGCGCTCTTTTTTATTCTAGAACGCCATGTAGATCTATTTTGTGCAAGTTCTTCCCATGTATCGTGGTCTATTTCAAAGGCTTTCAGTGAGTTCTTTAACGAGTCCTTGTAGCGCTTCCTTTGGCCACCTTGAGATCGTATACCCTTCTCTAGCTCACCATAAAGAAGTATCTTTGGCAGACGATGTTCTGGCATACGCACCAAATGACCTGCCCAACGAATCTGTGTCTGCATCAGGATCTTGTCAATGCTTGGGATACCAGCTCTATCAAGGACAGTGGTATCTGGAATCTTGTCTTGCCATCTGATGTTCATAACTTTTCTGAGACAATTTGTATGAAAATGATTGTGTTTTTTCACATGACGTCTATACACAGTCCATGTTTCACTAGCGTATAGCAGCACTAGAAGTACCACTGCTCTATAAACTTTCAGCTTAGTCTGTAGGTTAATGCCTTTTCTACGCCAAACATTTGCGTACAATCTGCCGAAAGTACTGCTTGCTATATATATATATCACTACCAAAGAAAGGAAGTATATTATGTACCAACTACTGGAACATTGTACAGATCAGTCACTCAGCTTTATCACACAGCTACAAAATACCACCATGTAACTCCTTAACGGGAAACATGAAGTATTTGACAGTTTTTACAATCACTCAACAAAAATACTCGCACTACTTGACATCTTGTCTTGTCTTAGCCACAAGTGTCGCGAAGCGTCGTGGGGAGCCTAAGTCTTCTATTTTTAGCCAACTACTTGACATCATCTTATGCAGACATGTCAACAATTCGGGTTGCATGAAATATGGTTGCTGGTGCGCGTCTCGGCCTGGTATCTCTGACTTCAGTACCTGTATTTGCTTGAGCAGGACCGTGCAGGACCGTGGTCCTGTTCGATATTGGGTTGGCTCCGACCAATCTTAGTTTCCGCATCTGTTGGCTTTGCTAAGCTCAATCTCCCCTTTAAGAAGTTGGCCTTGAAGGAGAAGAAGTTTTAAATATGACACATGCAGGTTTTAGACATGACAGGGGCACCAGAGATCACATTTTACACATGTTAAACACAGACAAATGTGGAAGGTTTAACATTGACATGTACAGCTGTTTGATTATACTTGAAGTAATGCCTTCAATTCTGTACAACATCATAAAATTTGGAACACGATGACGCATGAGTTTCTCTATACAATTAATTCGTCTCATTAAAATGTTGTACTGACCAACAAGCAGCTCTAAAAGCAGATTGGGAGTGGTGCGATTGGGGGGGGGGGTTGTTTTGTGTAGAGAGCGGAGTCAGACAAAGAGATGTCATATCACCACTCATCTTCAATGTTCATATGCATTGAACATCACAGGAACGCCAGAAATGCTCAGCAACGAACAGATTTTACAGACTCAGTATGAGAGATCACAAGAACAGAGATATGCTAATTATACACCATTACTACCCAGCAGTAAAAAAAAGGCAGATAGCAGTGCATGAATTTTATCAAAGCACATAGCGAAAAACAACATATATTTCTTAACAAACGTAATGTAAGACTCACAAGATTCACGTATGTCCTCGGAGGTGTGACACCATAATAAAATCCATTCACTCATGATACAGTCATCCACTGATGATACAGTCATCCACTCATGATAGTAATCCACTCATGATAACGTCATCCACTCATGATACAGTCATCCACTCATGATACAGGCATCCACTCATGATACAGTCATCCACACATGATACAGTCATCCACTCATGATACAGTCATCCACTCATGATACAGGCATCCACTCATGATACAGTCATCCACTCATGATACAGTCATCCACTCATGATACAGTTATCCACACATGATACAGGCTTCCACTCATGATACAGTCATCCACTCACGATACAGGCATCCACTCATGATACCGTCATCCACTCATGACACAGTCATCCACTCATGATACAGTCATCCACTCATGATACAGTCATCCACTCATGATACAGGCCTCCACTCATGATAAGTCATCCACTCATGATACAGTCATCCACTCATGATAGTCATCCACTCATGATAACGTCATCCACTCATGATACAGTCATCCACTCAAGATACAGTCATACACTCATGATTCAGGCATCCATTCTTAATTCTAAATTCGGAACAGGAACAACAAATGATCGTGGTCTACGATTGTTTGATTTTGCCAGTAGTTACAAGCTAACTTTTGCTAATACATTTGGGTTTTTTTTCCATAAAGCATCCATACGAACAAAATGGCATACACCAGCGTCGTAGATACATAATAAAATAGATTTCATATTTAATAAATCAGAAAATTCAAATCTAGTATCAATTAGACTAAAACCAGGAGCTTTCCAGGAGCTGATGCTGGCAGCGACTACGATATGGTACTAATGACTTTACAAAATACACTCAAAACGAATTTTTTTTTTATAGTCTGAGATTTCATTTCGAAATTAAATCTTTAAAACCCCCAGAAATTGCTTGATATAATTACGGCAGCATGGGGAGGGGGGGGGAGGGAGAAGATTCACAGCTTTCAATCTTCTTGAGGAAGATGTCAACACATTAACAGATAACACGAAAAATGCACTTCTAGATACAGTAACGACAATTACAGGTGGGAAAAAAGGCACAATGTTTGGGTAACCGACGACATAATGAACATACGCGGTGTCCGAAGAGAACTGAAGAATGTAAAGAAACAAAATCGTGTCCTAGCGTGGAAGTGTATATAGAAAATGAAATAAGAATATCAGAAAGAAGGTGAAATAATTCAAAGAAACTGAATTTTTAATATTGTGAGTCCATTAATAAGAATTTGAGGCAAAGTAACAAAAACAAAAAATATCAGCGTTTGCCACTTTGAAAAGGCTAACACAAACACACCAACCAAGATAAACCATCATTGAAGATAACAACGGAGAGATACTCAACGGAAAAAAAATAAAGAAAAGATGGTTGGAATATCACAGAGATGTGTATAAATGTCCCACCGAAGACGGATGTGTCAGGCCATTTGCGCAAATAAAACGGCGACACTACGCATTTCTATTATCTGAACTACATCCTGCTTAAATTCTAGTAGGACAAGGGTCCGACTACAAGGTAGATCCTACGGGAGTTTGAGAATAAACGCTGAAGAAGAAGAAGTGTAAATGTGAAATTACCTCAGTGTCTGAAGTATTCAAATCAATCAATCAATAAACCCATAACCCTTCAGGGTCGTAGGGGTACCACATTGGATGCTTCAGCACACAGAGTCCTCCAGCGAATTCTATCGTCAGCGATGCGGATGAGTGTGGAAATATCTAGCCCTGTCCATTCCTTGATGTTGTCTGTCCATGTCTTTATTTGTCCTCCTCTGCTTCTTCCACCCTCGACAGTTCCCTGCAGTATTGTTTTTGACAAGGAATCGTGCCTGCATACATGTCCGAACCATGCTAGTTTTCGTCGTTTCACTATTGAAAGCAATGGCTCCTTGACACCTGCACACATCTCTACTTTATTTCTTACGTACACATTGGTCTTATGTTCCCTATAGGAAATTCGTAGAATTCTTCTGTAGCATTTATACTCGAAAGCCTGCAATCTTCTCTCCATGTCCGCAGTGAGTGTCCAACTCTCACAACCATACAACACAACAGAAAGCACCAGCGACCTATACAGTTTGATTTTCACTCCAACACTGATGTTGCTTTTCCAAATCACAGTTAGCCTTGACAATGACGCTAAAGCCATCTCCAGCCTTATTTTTAGTTCTGCTTTGCATTTACCATCGCTGCATATACTGGATCCGAGGTATTTGAAGGTATTCACCTCTTCAAGCTTGTGTCCATTCATCATGATATTAGTCTGGTTTTCTGTGTCTCTGCTGTTTACCAAAATTTTGCTCTTATCTGAATTGATTTCCATTCCGTACTTGCTGGTAACTTTTTCTAACTTTGATGTTAATTCTTGCAATGATTGTTCTGACCCAGCTATAAGATCAATATCATCAGCGAAACGCAAGTTGCAAATAGGGCGACCTTCGATCGATATAGACGTGTTGTAGTCATGCAATGTTTCTTGTATGATGTGCTCTAAGTATATGTTAAAAAGTACTGGGGACATTACGCATCCCTGTCGAACTCCCACAGTTGTTTTGAAGAACTCTCCAATTGTATTGTGTGACAAGACAGCACTATTTGCATTTTCGTACAGAGCTTCAATAATATCTATAATTGTGGTGTCAAAATTAAATTTCCTTAGTATGTGCCACAGACCATCATGCCAAACACGATCAAAGGCCTTTGTAAAGTCAATGAAGTTGTGGTATAAATCACGTTGGTGTTGAATATGTTTTTCGATTAGTGTTCGGATGTTAAATATTTGTTCAACGGTGCTTCTGTTTGCTCTGAAGCCAGCTTGTTCTTCTGCAATTATTTCTTCCGACTTGTGTTTTATTCTGTTAAGTAGTATTTTGAGCATCACTTTACTGGGGTGTGTTATAAGGCTAATTGTTCTGTAATTTGTACACACTTTCAAATTTCCTTTCTTGGGAATTGGTATTATTAGTGATTGTGTCCACTCAGTGGGCCATTGTTTTGTGTTCCATATATTTTGGCATATTTTGGTCATAATATTTACCACATTAATGCCCCCGTATTTCAACAATTCTGCTGGAATGTTGTCTATACCAGGTGACTTCCCTCCTTTCAATGTTCGTATGGCCTCTTTTATTTCATCTACTAGAATTTCTGCATTTCCTATTTCTCTGTTGTTTAGTTCAGAATTCTGTAATATCGTGTAGTCAGGATTACACTTGCAGTTATACAGCTCCTTGCAATACTCTGTCCATCTTTTCACTATATCTGTTGTTTCATTGAGTATCTTTCCGTGTTTGTCTTGTATTGTAGATATCGTTGGTCTATTTGGCTGTGTTATCTTTCTTAGAGTGTCGTATGCTACCTTACTGTTTCCGCGCTTAATACCTTCATTGATGGTTTCGCATTTTTCCTCTAGCCACACTTCTTGTGCTTGTTTCATTTTCCTTCTGATGTTTTTGTTTATTTTGCTATATTGCCCTGACATTTCAGGGGCCTCTTTCTTAATCTTTTTCATTTCTCTCCGTTCGTCACACAATTTTAGGATGTCATCTGTTACCCAAGGTTTGTGTGTTATTCTTCTTGTCCCTAGTATTTCTGTTGCTGATTCTAATAAAGTTCCTTTCATGGTTTCTGTGAGAGAGTTAACATCTTCATTTACAAGGTTTAAAGCTGCAAATTTTCCTCCCACTGTTGCCTCAAATATCTCTGCTATTTCTGGATCTTTCAATCTTTCTAAATTAAATCTTAATCGTGTGCATTTGTTTTGCGTATGATTCTTTTTCAGCTTAATTTTGATCGTCAATAGAACCATATCATGGTCACTACCGATGTCTGCTCCTGGAAAATTTCTTGTTTGTGCTTTGTTTATGCTGGACTTGAATTTTCTCGGTGTAAGAATGAAATCAATTTGATTATGTATGTCTGCTTTTGGAGCATGCCACGTTGTTCTTCTGGAAAGCTTGTGTGGGAATAATGTATTTGCAAGAGTAAATTTAAATTTATTGGCAAAATCCAATAGTCTTAGTCCTCGTTCATTCGTTTCTCCTGTTCCAAATTTCCCTACTGTACCGGCCCATTGATCATAAGCATCAGGTCCTACTTTTGCGTTCCAATCGCCTAGTACTATTAATAGATCTTTTTTGGGGATCTCCTTTATTGTGTCTTCTAGTGTTTCGTAAAATGCGTCTATTTCCTCTTCGTCATAATCGGCAGTTGGGGCATAAACTTGAATTATCGTGATAAGTATTCAAATGCATTTTGATAATAACAGCAGAGAATTGTAAAATGCAGAAATATTGACGTAAGTATCAACGGCCCTATCAGAATTGAAAGTGATAGATAATATTCCAAAGGAAATCCTTAAACATACAGGAGAAGAGTTGACCACTGTTATGACAACCATTTGCCAGAAAATATGGACTAGAAAATTATGGCCTGGAAAATCGTGATTCCACTTCTTAAGAAAGACAACCCGAAACTGTACAAGAATTACAGAACTAATAGTCTAATTACCCATTCTGTGATCAAAATCAGAGAAATTGCTAGCAAAAGAACAGGCTGGTTTCCGTAAAAACAGAAGTACCACAGATCATATTTATAACCTTAAAATATTGATAGAAAAGCATTTACAACAGCAGCGCGCTTTGTATAATAATTTCATAGATTTCACAAATGCATTTGATCGTGTGACACCAAGGTCTGTGGCAGATACTGAGACAATATAACTTCAACACAAACATCACAGAAGTTATTGAAGCACTGAATAAAGATACAAGTAGTGCTGTTTTCATAAATAGTGTTTTTAAGGACGGGGTTGACGAACAATGGGGGTGGGCGAACATGTAAGATTTGAACTGGACTTCCAATTTATATGGCAATGATTTTTGTGACGTGAATACATAACCTTTCTCATCCTCTACAAAATGCAGGTCTTATTACCGTTTTCTTAACAGCGAAGCGTGAATAATAGCCATATCCAACAGCAGATATTGATTGGTAAACTTTTGGAAGGGGAAAGATATTCCAGTCACTCCTGAGGTACAAAACATATGGACTCGATGAGAAACTTTTCATTGGCCTAGCATCAACTAAGAAAATGTAGCAAAAGACAGAAATTCATGAAAGTCGACATTGCTCATAGGTGCAACAGCTTTTAAAAACACTTCTGAAAGATAGTATAAATTACAGGCACAGAAATAAAGTAATGGTCACTACAAAAACAGGATAAATTACAGGCACAGAAATAAAGTAATGGTCACTACAAAAACTGGATAAATTACAGGCACAGAAATAAAGAAATGGTCACTACAAAAACTGGATAAATTACAGGCACAGAAATAAAGTAATGGTCACTACAAAAACTGGATAAATTACAGGCACAGAAATAAAGTAATGGTCACTACAAAAACAGGATAAATTACAGGCACAGAAATAAAGTAATGGTCACTATCAAAAAAGGTTAAATTACAGGCACAGAAATAAAGTAATCGTTACCTCAAAGTAGTAGTGACTGTGATTCATCCTACAACAGAATGTACAGACATATGCGGAGTAGGCGACCTAAAGACCATGTATATGATTTTGTGTGTGTGTATGTGTGTGTGTATATATATATATATATATATATATATAAGAGTAGGAAATCAATTTGGCCCTTTTCAACAAATAAAACAAGGAGTTAGACAGAGATGTGTACTTTCACAAGACATGTTCTCTTTATACAGTGAAAACATAATGCGTACAATAATTGATATACCTGGAATATCAGTGGGAGGACATAACATAAATAATTTGAGATATGCGGATGACATTGTTCTGATTGCAAAAAGTGAGGTAGACCTTCAAGATTTAATTAATATAGTAGTCACAGAAAGTAAAGAGAAAGTCCTCTTCCTAAATATAAAGCAAACAGAAGTAATGGTTATTTCAAAGAAACACAACACCACACCTTGCAAGATCAAAGTGAATGATATAGTATTAGAACAGGTCCACCAATTCAAATATTTAGGTACAATGATTACATCAGATGGAACGATTTAGCCCTGGCCCAACTCTACTGTCAGGTTTTCCTACACTGGAAACACACTTGAAGAGAGAAAGGGTTCAGTACCTGATGGGTTCAGGCGCTATTGGGACAAGGACGCTCAGCTCGAGAACGCCTTGCTCTCAAACGCGTGGTGTGAGACTCGAACTTGGACAAGGGGTACACGATGTCGGTGAATGACACCTCGGCTAGGAGGGTGAAAGAGCCAGGGTCCAACTCCTCTGTTGAGTTCTTCCCCTTGAGGAACCAGGCTCACGGATGAGAAACGGTTCAGTACCCAATGGGCACAGGCACAGCACGTCCAATTACACGAGGCAAGTTCATAGACAGTGGAACACCTCGTTCGAGTCAGACGAGAGCAAGAAAATCGTCTGGGCGAAGAGTCTCCACTACGCGTGCCTGGAGACAGATATAGAGGCTGTCACAGGCTAAGGGTAGCCCACCCGAATTGTCAAGGCATGCCGAAATCGGATGTGCTAGGCCTACAAGGCGCATAACGGTGGCACAACGTAATCACGCTCCCGGCGGAAATCGCACGGATATCCGTGATGGTTACAATGGAGCGAACGAAAAACGAAAAACAAACAAACATCAGATGGAAGAAGTTCAACAGAAATAAGATGCAGAATAAGGCAGGCAAAAACAACATTCAGAAACATGAAAATATATTGTGTAATATGACCTTGTCATTAGAGGTGAGATAGAGTCCTGCAGTGCTATATAACTCATATACTAACATATGGGTTTGAGTCTTGGACAACAAACTGGAAAGTGGGAAATTAGAGGCAACAGAGATGTGGTTCTATTTAAGATTGCTGAGAATACCATGGACTGCCAGAAAAACTAATGTGGAGGTGTTGAAAAAATCAAATGCGAAACGGACCTTAATCAATAATATAAGAAAAAGACAATCTTCATTTTTTTGCCACGTCATGATACATGGAGGTTTGGAGAACATAGTCACAACAGGCAAGATTGAAGACAACAGAGACAGAGGGCGACAACGTGAGAAAATATTAGATAGGTTGACAACCTGGTAGGTCAGGGAAACAAAAGCACGCTTGATACATAATACTGGAGACAGAGAGCTGTGGAGAGCAATGATCGCCTACGCCAGCCGGCATGGCACCTGATAACGACACACACACACACACACACACACACACACACACACACACACACACACACACACACACACACACACACACACACTGCTTTTTTTCTAGGAGAACAGGTGGGTATACACTTAGTTTACTGGAGAAAATATCAAATTATTACTGGCAACACCCCTCCCCATGGGTGTTACCTCTCCCCCCCCCACTCCTCAATACAGCACACAAACGCAATTCATGACATTAAAAAAATATTTATTCAAATGTTTATATATGAAACGTACCTTAAAAAAAATTCGATATTTGCCTAGCAAGCATAGTTAATTCCCCTAACTTATCTGTGTGTGTGTGTGTGTGTCTGAATTGTAAAATCTATAATCTGAATTCTATATTCTCTAATCCAATTCTCAGACAGCTAATTCGGCAATATTGTAAGTGACCCTTCTCTACCTTCACAAGACGTTCTGCCAGATGCAAGCCCTTCATCAATTTAATCCTTTGAGTTGATCCACACAATGTCAGTTACCGTGGCTGATTCCTCTGGTCAATGGCCATTTTGTATATACGTTGATTCGCCAGCCATTTAAAAACTCGGGAAAAGTTCCCTCAGTACAGATAATTGACGTTAGAACTCCGCGTGAACAGGTATTCTTAAAAATGACTATCAAATGGCTACGCTGAAACTAGATACCGTACCCGTTTTGTTTGAAAATGTGTGAAAATCACGTTCTTGCTAGGCTCTGTCAGAGATCGTCACATTTGATTTCTGCCGAGGACGTAAGTATTTGTTCCTCACAATGGACATCACAAGATCTATGGAATAAATTTGGATTCATCCTACTATTGTGATGCATTTGCGATGCATATCCATGCTGAAATACCCCGTATGTCAAGTGACGTTATGAGTCGCTATAATCTCATGCCAAATCTCGGGCGATGAAAAGGCTATAGGAAACAATCCTGCTAGAAAAAACAGGACATAGCCACTCCACAAATATCTCCTATGTCTTGCAATGTTGCATAGCTTCTCACACTGTAGACGGAACATGACAGTCTAACCAAGCGTGGGTACCCAGCAATGGAAATGGGATATGTACGCATTATACAGTTAATAACTATGCTCCAATTCGTTATACGATGTAATTCAAAGCTAGGCAGGAGGAGCTCCGGACCTGCAGCATAGAAAGGGTTTACCCCCAAAAAATGATGCTATTATTTCGCGGACCCATGATTAAACAGAGTGGAACAACCGGCCAAACCAATCAAACAAACAAAAAAAGACAATAAATACTAGTCAGTGGAACAGGGTAAAGCTAAAAAAAATAGCTTCTAACAAAGGGGAAAAAAGTGAGTCCTATGCATCCAGGAGACTGGTCTGAATGACGGTAGCAGATTCTTCATCAGAGAATTCGAATGCTTCAGACAGGACATACTAGATGACAAAAGAGGAATCATCATTATGGCACAGAACAATATACACGTTAAAGAAAATGCACGGAACACAGCGGACTAAGAACATCTCTCTATAAAATTGGACATATTCCAGAACCTCTAGAAGTGACAAGTGTCTACTGTCGAAACATGAAACTACACCTCAGAACAATACCAATCTCAACATCAAACCAAATTATATCGAGTGTCACTCTCCAAGCCGAGGTTATCCAACAATGGAACCGAGAGGAGATAAATAGATAACTTAATGATTGAAAATCAACGAATTCTTATGAATGATCTTCTATCACAATTAATATTTTACTCCAGACAATGGAAGTTTGGTGTACTTCAGATTTTGCCATTGAAACAGAGAATATCCTACGTGTGGTGAGACAGAAAGAGTACTATTACAACAACTTGGCAGGCAGGAGTGACCACATTCATATTATGCTAACAACGACCAACATGAAAGAGAAACAACACACAATTGTTAGATAAAAATACAAAAGGATAAAATGGGATACTTACCGACCCCGTAGGAAGAAAAAATATAAACGTATTGTGCAAGAATTATACGAAACGATGCAAAATTACTAACAAACATAATAATGGGAGCTGCCAACAAAAGTATATCTAGATGCAGAAGACAACACTGCAAACATTTCAGGAGCAGAAACCTCTGGACAATACATGATGAAGCCTCTGCTGCAATATCCAAAATGGAAACTAGACCAAAGAAAAAAACCAAATCCATCGATCACAATTAACTACACCATTTTCATGAGATTAACGCTAAATACCTTTAGCGCAGATTGAAAGAAAAATAAAACCATCCGCATTGAAAAAAAAATGTTGCGGTTGATCAAGTGTCTCAATGAAGAGAGCAACCCTCAATGTAGCATCATCATCATCAAAGACAAGGGGGTTATCATACATTGGCACACATGCTGCAAATGTTCTAGTCAACTCTTATGCTGAAAAAAGCAAAATGAACATGCCAAGAAACTATTGCAACTGCCGAAGTAAGACGAGAGACAAAGACAACCTTATAAAAAAAATATCAACCATGTTGAGGCACAATGACGTAACCCTTTAACGAATCGGAGTTTTACATACAATTCTATCGAAAACAACACTACAGGGAACAGTCGAAAAAAAGGGGGGGGGGCAGAGAAGCAAGATGTTTCCTCACTCATCCTCATCATTGAAGATATAAATCGCTGGAGGACACTGTTTGCTGAAACATCCAATGTGGTCCCCATACGACCCTGACTGGTTACGCGTTTATAGATTATAGATACAATTCAGAACCTCACACAGAAGAGGGCACATGGGCCTGGTGGAAATACAAATGAAATTAAAAACTTAAGTCCATTTGGAAAAAGCAGTCATAGTCCTCTATAATACATCACGGCCATAAGGAATCTCCCCCAAAAGATTAGAAAGATATCAATAAAGAGGAAATATTGCCAAATTCGAAGGAAAAAAAGGATTAAAAATGCAACACCACTAGGTACTGTCTACTAAGTCTTATTAGTCTACTGAGCTGCTTTGGAAAAGTTATGGAAAAAATGGCTAATAACAGGTTCTTAAACAATCTTGACGAAAACAAGCTTCTAGAAGACTGCCAATTAGGCTTCAGAAAGCACTGAAGACCAAACAAGATACCAACCCCGGAAATAGAACATGCTTCCGGAAGTAAAAAAAAATCAAAACTCCTAGATAGCTTCTTAGATCTTTCAAAGGTCTTCGATAAAGTCTGGAAAGATAGTATACTGTTAAAACTCGCACAGAAATGAATAGAAAACAGTGTGCTGCAGTGGATACATTATATACACTGTATACAGAAAACATGCAAGAGTCAAAATCCAAGGAAATAAAGCAAAGTGGTTACCATAACAGAGGGTGGCCCACAGGTATGAGTTATAGCTTCCACACCCTTCATCATTTTTATAGTTATATATATATATAGGACTTTCCATGCAGATACTCTGTCTTTATGAACACAATAAGAAAACACAGGAGTTGCAAAAGTGAGAATGCAGGCAATAAATAAAGTCAAAGAACGGACAAAAACTGGGATGCTCAAATAAATAAATCAAGAATGTTACCACACTCTTCACAAAACTTGAAAGTGTATACTCGTACACTGGACAATAGCCCACTCAAAAAAAGAATACAATCCGATTTACCTGGGACTAAAGTTTGATAAGAAACTTACATATGGGTCACATACCGAAGAGACAGAAAGAAAAGGTCACTAGTAGATTACAAATGGTGAAAAAAACAATTTGAGACAGATTGGACAACTGTATAAAAACCATAAGGCAAATTAGTTACGTAGCTGTAGAATCATTATAATTGCACTCCGTACACCTCTATATGTGTATCCACCCACCGCCTGCTCCAGTACTAGAGAAGGCGGTGATTCACCATTACACGATAACCGACAGTTATTCCTTTGTTCGTCCATCACAAGTGATGATGACCATTTTTTACATCCACTTTTGAAAATTCAGTTAGAATTATGACCATGCATAATAGTTCGTAGATGGCTAATGAACCCTATTCGAGCTGTAAATGTCCTTAGACAGTTCGGACATGGCATGACCACTGTAGGCGGATTTTGGTCTATCCGTGACTTTCTAGCTACTCTCCGTTGTTGCGTTGCAGCCTTTCTCCTCTCTTCACAAGATGATGTGCTCTTTTTTACTGTAGAGTGTCATGTAGATGTACTTTGTGCAAGTTCTTCCCATGTGTCAACAATTCCATCACAGAACAACACTGACGGTAGCAAAAACTCTCATCAAAAGAAAATACAAACTTATATGGAGTCAGAGAGCCGAAACAGGCAACAACGTTCCACAAAACCCCATCATAAGCTGATAAGAACACAGCAAACTATCATCTGTATGTTCCGCACGGGGAACTGTAAACTACAAGCACATCTCCACAAAATAAAGGCTGTCCATAATGATCAACGTCCATGTCAAAAGGGTCTCCAGACTCCATGACACATTTTACAGACATCCACTCATTGGCGACTAGAGGACAAAATCCTGGCCCCAAGAGATGGATTTAGAAGAAGTTGTGGGACAACCGTGAGAACCTCCCGTTGACGACTGAACTATTGGAGTTGGATCTCCTTCCTTCATAGATGTTCCTTCATGAACATAGAAAACTGTTTACCGAAGAAGAAATGATATGTACAATTGGTGTGAAAATATATTCGTTGGAACTGACTTTGTTGCGTGATGAAATGACGTCAATTTTGTAACATCGTTATCTATAAAACCGCCATTTTACTCATTTGTGCACAGCGGGTTTAGAGGAAGGTATAACAATAGTATGTTGATACATTGATTGTTTTAGAAGAAGGTATAAGAGTTTTATGATGTTACATTGAGTGATTTATGGGAAGGTATAACAATATTATGTTGATACAATGTGTGTTTTAGGGCATGGAATAACTATACTATGTTGATACATTGATTGTTTTAGAGAAAGGTATAACAGTCTTATGTTGATAAATTAATTATTTTAGAGAAAGGTATAACAGTCTTATGTTCAAACATTGATTGTTTTAGAAGAAGGTATAAGAGTTTTATGATGTTACATTGAGTGATTTATGGGAAGGTATAACAATATTATGTTGATACAATGTGTGTTTTAGGGCATGGAATAACTATACTATGTTGATAGATTGATTGTTTTAGAGAAAGGTATAACAGTCTTATGTTGATAAATTAATTATT
The DNA here is from genome assembly GCA_034231615.1 of Meghimatium bilineatum. Taxonomy (NCBI): domain Eukaryota; kingdom Metazoa; phylum Mollusca; class Gastropoda; order Stylommatophora; family Philomycidae; genus Meghimatium; species Meghimatium bilineatum. Next base: position 55,912,626 of record CM067321.1, on the reverse strand, counting down.
TTAGAGAAAGGTATAACAGTCTTATGTTCAAACATTGATTGTTTTAGAGGAAGGTATAACACTATTATATTGATTTTTTAGTGTTTTATGGGAAGGTATACCAGTATTATGATGAAACTTTGAGTGTTTAATGGGAAGGTATAACAGTTGTATGTTGATACATTGAGTGTTTTAGAGGAAGGCATAACAATAGGCCTATTATACTGATGCGTTGATTGTTTTATGGGAAGGTATAAGACTATTACGTTGATATATTGAGTGTTTTAAAAATAGTCGAAAACCACGTAATTTAATGACGCTGAAATTCTGATGAAATCATAAAAATAATGAAATATGGACCAAATCTAAAATATATCCAAATGGTAACAACAGTCACGCAGTAAACATAACAGACTTAATAGAACTTGAAAAAAGAAATACAAGTCTATACTTCTCCACCTTTAATTTTCCATCCAAGAGAGTAAATGTCTTACTTACCCTGTTCCATAGGTCTACTTAATGTCGGACCTGGCAAGCATGCTATCCACTGTTAGATCATATGTATTGACATTTCATTCAAGAATATATGTAAATGATGTCATTCTGTGTGCACTAGTCAGTATATATTTAAGGATTACGGACACAATCCCGAGCAGAAAATCTGAATAGGATTTGATTTGGGTTTTATTTGGACAGTCTGAATAAGTTAGGATGACAGACTACCTTACATTGAAAATTCATGAAAATTATTCCTTGCTTACATTGTACGGAATGTCCAAAGCAAATGAATAAATAATATCCTCGCGTAGTGTTAAAGGGGAAAAGACCCGAGGGCAGTTATAACATGGAAGGATTTGAAAGAATATGCACAAAAAGCAGGTGACAATTATATTTCATCCCTTTTCCTTTAGTGCTGAAGTTAGCTCATAGGGCAGAGGTCAAATCTCTCCAATTCTGTCTGTTCAAAGCTATTCTGTGCATTTCTTGAATAGTATGAATATTGTTTGTTTTAACAACGAAGATTGGCTGCAACAAACCTCCAATATCCCCTGTCTCTAATCTTGGTGGTGCACTCTGCTAGACTAACATGTCTATTTCGCGACGCTACTCTCCTCGGTCTTGCATATCTCCTTTCCTCTTGATCGCCTCCCTTTGGCTTTACCCTCAAGTAAGGTCTTCAACAAGGTGTCATGTCTTTTAATATGTCCAAAATATGTTTTTTGTTTGATCTTATTTCCTTTAATATTTCTTTCTTCATACGAAGTGTTATTAAAACCTCTTTTTTTGTTTTCTTCTCTTTCCACGATTTTGTCCCTATTCTTCTATAGGCCTATATTCACATTTCAATGGCATCAATACTGTCTTATAATTGTTTGGTTATTTTCCATGTGTCTGAGCCAAACGTGATCTACTATTACGGATTTTCATTGTTTATTCTTTAAACTTTTCTTTATGTCATATTTCTAATATGATAGTTGCCCATACATTACGTGCTGTGAGGCCAGTTTCTAATCAAGAATAAAGATTTTTGAAATTAATTGATAAAATTGTTTATATGTATCTGTAAGTTTACTTCTAAATAAAGATCAGGCAAATAAAATACTTTGGACACATTAAAAGACATGACACCTTATTGAAGACCTTACTTGAGGGTAAAGTCAAAGGGAAGCGAGCAAGAGGTAGGCAGAGATACAAGTGGGAGAGTTACATTACACGATGGACAGGTTACAGTCTAGCAGAGTGTACCACCAAGACAAGAGACAGGAGATGTTGGAGATACGTTGCAGCCAACCTTCGTTGCGGAGACGGCACTTGATGATGATGAAGTTTACTTCAGAATTAGTCGACATAGCCAGATCATTTTCAAATGTGTGCTCATTTGAGCTTATCAGCAGTTTGGATTTGCTAAGGCGATTTGGTCTTAATATAGATTATTCATTTATTTAGATGGTGTGGCCATTGTTTTGTTGTCGTTCATGTTGTTTAAATGCATAGTTATTTTATTTTGTTCTCATTTTCCATATTTTTTTAATGTGCATTACTACGACAATACTTGTGTATAAGTACGTAATTGTTACTTAGATTGTCTCTGCCGCATAATGGATTTGTGATAATGCCTTTATTTTACTATTTTTACTGTTTGTATTTTCTTGAAAAATTACCTTAAGGTTTAAAGTATCTTGCATATTGTTATATGTAATGGATTCATATCTATACTGTTGGGTATGATTTCAAAGTCACAATGAAAGCAGGTTATGATGTCTATATAGAATATCCAGACAAAACATCTAGTGAGTTGTTGCACGCTTGTGGGGAGACATGTTCTAACTATTAAGCTGAAATAACAGCACTAGAAGTTCCTTTATACCACCTGAATGCCATATTTGACCATCAAAAGTCCAAACATTTTGATTTTTACAGACTATATCTGCTCTTCAAGTACTGGAATGTGAAGTACAATGTAAGTCTGATCAAGTTCAAATATATCACTATGCCATCCAGCTGTTAACATCTTATTTATTAAGTCAGCATCCTTATGCAGTGATATCCTGCCAACTCAAACATACTGGCAATGACAAGGCAGGCAGACTAGCAAAGAAGGGAGCACGGCAAACACACAAACGATCAGGCACACAGTTAAAATTATGTTGAAATATGTGGGGAAAAAATAATTGGATGAACAGTTGGCCATGGGAAACACTGGAAGCGAAATCTATAAATATATGACCAGCCCAAACCCCAAAGACAACATCAACCTCCTGGGAAAGAAACTCCATATTATCATCGTCCGACTTCGCACATATCATGTACAACATAACAATCACCTGAACAGAATACAAACACAACACATTCAAGGATGCCGTCTGTGCGCTTACCAATATGAAACTGTCTACCAAGGCTTTAAAAAAAATATCAAGCACTTGATGACGTCAGGAAGATGCTTCTTCCTACAAGGCCAGATGAATGGAACACGATATAAAAAAAAAACAACAGCACACAAACACATGCATATATCACACAATGGCATTGGGTCAAAGGGCATGAGCTCATGGACCGCTGGATCAGCAACCAACTGCTATCAGTATTTTTTTCAAACCTGTGCCTAATAGTCTGATGGAACGCGGTAGTCTAGGTGATAGTGAGTTTGCTTGCTATCACGGGGTTACAACGTGCCAGGTTCGAAACCACTTCCGGACAAAATAATCCGGGTTGTGATTTCTCACTTGACACGACCACTCCTCCAATCGTCTCAGCTGTAAATGAGTACCTGACTCATGAGTTTTGGAGGTAAAAATAGCAAGGAACGAAATGTACTCCTGCTACAAGCAAGCATAACTTCCAAAAGCGGCCCGTACCCCTGCTACCAGAAGCCCTGCTATCATTATTTAACCCTTTTATATATGTATTATATTTAAATAATTTTTCTATATTGCAACTTTTCCAAATCCTCAATTATATTTATTCTTTATATAACGAATTTCTGTTATTACATACATGTTGTTAGTCCGGACCAAGTTGCTATAATGATATTTGACTATATATTTTCAATATTTACCTACCATACAGTGCAAGTTTTACTGTAGTCTCCGGATCACACAAAATGTAATGCATACAAGACTGACAGGTCTAGGAAACAACAAAAAGAAGAAGAAAGAAGAGAAGCACAGAAATATGAATGATGAGAAAGTATAGTAGGGGCACACTCTTGTGTTTATTCCTCCTTATCTTGCTAAATACCTTTGGGTTGAAATATCACTCCTGTGTATTGTCAAACGCAAAACTATTTAAATCTGTATACGTACACACATAAACATATAGCCTACACACACACATGAAATATTTACTTACCATGTGCAGCTTTACAGCTGGGGTTTTCCGCAAATTTCATCAACAGGTGGGGGGGGGGGGGGGGGGGGAGAGAAAGAAGAGGTTTTATGAAAATGTTTGCCAGTTGGTCAACAAAATGGTATTTTGTACACCAAATACATTTGTGTTGTAGACAGTATTTTTTTATATTCTCCGTTCATTCTGTGGTATATATTTCGTCTGTCTTTTTTGTTCATTCTTGTATCCGCATTTTATCTGTTGTCTTGGTCTTTCATGTTTGGTATAGTTATTTCCATCTTGTCCTTTTGATGTATGTTGTTTTGGTCTATCATTACCCTGTTGTATCTGTCGTGTTGGCTGTTTACGCGTCCGCTAACTCAATCTTGCATCTATGGTGGATGTTTTGTGCACTGTTTTGTCTCTCATGTCTGTGGTTATGCACAATATAATCCATCTACGGCACACCCTTTCATAACAGATTTCATTATTTAACAATACTTCAGAATAATAGTAAACTAAAGTTCACACATAGCATTTATTAATGCCGTAGGGGTGTGAGATGTTAGCGATTTACATTTCAGTGGCACTGCTATGAGGGCGGTAACAATCTCCTTCCCTCGCTTGTGTGTAATACATGATTCTTTAGCAGATCGTTTGTTTACTTTTTAAAGGTGTTTTTAAATGACTAATTTTACTGTATTCATTGTTTTCTTATTCTTATGTTTCTTAGGAAGATCATAGATAGAAACGTCTTCATTTTTTTGTTCTTAAATTTTAGTCAAAATCCATTATAACAAATTAGTCCAGAAAGATGAAATATTTATGTAATAGCAGAAATTCGCTGTATACAGTAAAGTAAAATTACCCATAACATTTACGGAGTGTGAGATGTTAGCGATCTCACATTTCAGTGGCTCTGCTATATGAGGGCGGCAGCCATCTCCTATCCCTCGCAGACTTTACTTCCCGGATTAATCCGGCACCCATTTAGGGCTGGGTCGACGCGGGAGCCGTTGCGATCTGAAAAACATTTCCGCCTCAACTGGGGAATGAACCCAGGACCACTCATATGCGAAGCCAGTGCTAACCACTGCACTACACTGCTCCCTATATACAGTACATACATAACACTAACGAATCAAATTGGGAATTTCCAAAAAAATGTTAAATATAGGAAGTTGTTATAAATGTATGCGCTATAAAGTGATTCCACTCATAATTGTTTTTATCTTTTTTTAATCATTTGCAACACATACGTAGGCATGCTTAATAAGTGAAATTACTTCTTCTTTCGTGTTCATTCTCAAACTCCTGCTGATTATCAGGATGCAGTCTGGAGAACGGAATGCGTTGTCATGGTTGTATTTCTGCAATATCTGAGGTTTTCAACCCAACACATCTGACTTCAGCATGACTATATGGGATAGCCAACTCCACCCCATAATCTTCTTAGTTGCCTCTTACGACATGCATGGAATGCAAACAGTGTTAGTATTCTTCGCTCTCTCTATCTCAGGCTCTGGCAACACAAAGGCGATTACTTTTTCAAGTTTATTCTCCTTTTTATTCCAGGTATCACTCTATAAGAGTGGATTATCAATGCTTCAGAAAAGGTTTTGAACCACTATTCTAGATGACACAAAAGGAAGGCATATCAAGTGAGGAGGATCTTGAATGGCATAACAAACTGTACCCTACTCAAGTGTATGCAAGTTGGAATAAGTATGAAGTTGCTGTGAATGTGTGGAATAACCAGGACAGAGAGAATGATACGATAATTCATCCAGCATTACCCAGGTAAGCCACAAAATATCATTTACACAGATGGCTTAGTAATGAGAGAAACAAACAGGTGAAGATGGGTTCCGTCAGCCCTACCATAACAGCAAGTACGTGGTGGAGAGATGCAGCAGGTGGGTTCCATCACCTACTCATAACAGCAAGTGGTGGAGAGATGCCGCAGGTGGGTTCCATCACCTACCCATAACAGCAAATGGTGGAGAGATTAACAGATGGGCTCCATCACCTGTCCATAACAGCGATGGAGAGATAAAACAGATGGGTTCCATCACCTACCCATAACAACAAGTGATGGAGAGATGTAACAGATGGGTTCCATCACCTGTCCATAACAGCGATGGAGAGATAAAACAGATGGGTTCCATCACCTACCCATAACAACAAGTGATGGAGAGATGTAACAGATGGGTTCCATCACCTGTCCATAACAGCGATGGAGAGATAAAACAGATGGGTTCCATCACCTACCCATAACAACAAGTGATGGAGAGATGTAACAGATGGGTTCCATCACCTGTCCATAACAGCAAGTAAGTGATGGAGAGATTAACAGATGGGTTCCATCACCTACCCATCACAGCAAGTAAGTGGAGAGATGTAACAGATGGGTTCCATCACCTGTCCATAACAGCGATGGAGAGATAAAACAGATGGGTTCCATCACCTACCCATAACAACAAGTGATGGAGAGATGTAACAGATGGGTTCCATCACCTGCCCATAACAGCAAGTAAGTGGTGCAGAGATGTAGCAGATGGGTTCCATCACCTGCCCATAACAGCAAGTAATTGATGGAAAGATGTAACAGATGGGTTCCATCACCTGCCCATAACAGCAAGTAATTGATGGAAAGATGTAACAGATGGGTTCCATCACCTACCCATAACAGCAAGTAAGTGATGGAAAGATGTAACAGATGGGTTCCATCACCTGTCCATAACAGCAGGTAAGTGGAGAGATGTAACAGATGGGTTCCATCACCTGTCCATAACAGCGATGGAGAGATAAAACAGATGGGTTCCATCACCTACCCATAACAACAAGTGATGGAGAGATGTAACAGATGGGTTCCATCACCTGCCCATAACAGCAAGTAATTGGAGTGATGTAACAGATGGGTTCCATCAACTACCCATAACAGCAAGTAAGTGGTGCAGAGATGTAGCAGATGGGTTCCATCACCTGCCCATAACAGCAAGTAATTGGAGTGATGTAACAGATGGGTTCCATCACCTACCCATAACAGCAAGTAAGTGGTGCAGAGATGTAGCAGATGGGTTCCATCACCTGCCCATAACAGCAAGTAAGTGGTGCAGAGATGTAGCAGATGAGTTCCATCACCTACCCATAACAACAAGTGATGGAGAGATGTAACAGATGGGTTCCATCACCTGCCCATAACAGCAAGTAAGTGGTGCAGAGATGTAGCAGATGGGTTCCATCACCTGCCCATAACAGCAAGTAAGTGGTGCAGAGATGTAGCAGATGTGTTCCATCACCTACCCATAACAACAAGTGATGGAGAGATGTAACAGATGGGTTCCATCACCTGCCCATAACAGCAAGTAAGTGGTGCAGAGATGTAACAGATGGGTTCCATCACCTGCCCATAACAGCAAGTAATTGATGGAAAGATGTAACAGATGGGTTCCATCACCTACCCATAACAGCAAGTAAGTGATGGAGAGATTAACAGATGAGTTCCATCACCTACCCATCACAGCAAGTAAGTGGTGCAGAGATGTAGCAGATGGGTTCCATCACCCGCCCATAACAGCAAGTAAGTGGTGCAGAGATGTAGCAGATGGGTTCCATCACCTGCCCATAACAGCAAGTAATTGATGGAAAGATGTAACAGATGGGTTCCATCACCTGCCCATAACAGCAAGTAATTGATGGAAAGATGTAACAGATGGGTTCCATCACCTACCCATAACAGCAAGTAAGTGATGGAAAGATGTAACAGATGGGTTCCATCACCTGTCCATAACAGCAGGTAAGTGGAGAGATGTAACAGATGGGTTCCATCACCTGTCCATAACAGCGATGGAGAGATAAAACAGATGGGTTCCATCACCTACCCATAACAACAAGTGATGGAGAGATGTAACAGATGGGTTCCATCACCTGCCCATAACAGCAAGTAATTGGAGTGATGTAACAGATGGGTTCCATCAACTACCCATAACAGCAAGTGGTGCAGAGATGTAGCAGATGGGTTCCATCACCTGCCCATAACAGCAAGTAATTGGAGTGATGTAACAGATGGGTTCCATCACCTACCCATAACAGCAAGTAAGTGGTGCAGAGATGTAGCAGATGGGTTCCATCACCTGCCCATAACAGCAAGTAAGTGGTGCAGAGATGTAGCAGATGGGTTCCATCACCTACCCATAACAACAAGTGATGGAGAGATGTAACAGATGGGTTCCATCACCTGCCCATAACAGCAAGTAAGTGGTGCAGAGATGTAACAGATGGGTTCCATCACCTGCCCATAACAGCAAGTAATTGATGGAAAGATGTAACAGATGGGTTCCTTCACCTACCCATAACAGCAAGTAAGTGATGGAGAGATTAACAGATGAGTTCCATCACCTACCCATCACAGCAAGTAAGTGGTGCAGAGATGTAGCAGATGGGTTCCATCACCTGCCCATAACAGCAAGTAAGTGATGGAAAGATGTAACAGATGGGTTCCATCACCTGCCCATAACAGCAAGTAATTGATGGAAAGATGTAACAGATGGGTTCCATCACCTACCCATAACAGCAAGTAAGTGATGGAAAGATGTAACAGATGGGTTCCATCACCTGTCCATAACAGCAGGTAAGTGGAGAGATGTAACAGATGGGTTCCATCACCTGTCCATAACAGCGATGGAGAGATAAAACAGATGGGTTCCATCACCTACCCATAACAACAAGTGATGGAGAGATGTAACAGATGGGTTCCATCACCTGCCCATAACAGCAAGTAATTGGAGTGATGTAACAGATGGGTTCCATCACCTGCCCATAACAGCAAGTAAGTGGTGCAGAGATGTAACAGATGGGTTCCATCACCTACCCATAACAGCAAGTAAGTGGTGCAGAGATGTAGCAGATGGGTTCCATCACCTGCCCATAACAGCAAGTAAGTGGTGCAGAGATGTAGCAGATGGTTTCCATCACCTGCCCATAACAGCAAGTAATTGGAGTGATGTAACAGATGGGTTCCATCACCTGCCCATAACATCAAGTAAGTGGTGCAGAGATGTAGCAGATGGTTTCCATCACCTGCCCATAACAGCAAGTAATTGGAGTGATGTAACAGATGGGTTCCACCACCTGCCCATAACAGCAAGTAAGTGGTGCAGAGATGTAGCAGATGGTTTCCATCACCTGCCCATAACAGCAAGTAAGTGGTGCAGAGATGTAGCAGATGGTTTCCATCACCTGCCCATAACAGCAAGTAAGTGATGGAGAGATGTAACAGATGGGTTCCATCACCTACCCATAACAGCAAGTAAGTGGTGCAGAGATGTAGCAGATGGGTTCCATCGCCTACCCATAACAGCAAGTAAGTGGTGCAGAGATGTAGCAGATGGGTTCCATCACCTACCCATAACAGCAAGTAAGTGGTGCAGAGATGTAGCAGATGGGTTCCATCACCTACCCATAACAGCAAGTAAGTGGTGCAGAGATGTAGCAGATGGGTTCCATCACCTGCCCATAACAGCAAGTAAGTGATGGAGAGATGTAGCAGATGGTTTCCATCACCTGCCCATAACAGCAAGTAAGTGGTGCAGAGATGTAGCAGATGGGTTCCATCACCTACCCATAACAGTAAGTAAGTGATGGAGAGATGTAGCAGATGGGTTCCATCACCTACCCATAACAGCAAGTAAGTGGTGCAGAGATGTAGCAGATGGTTTCCATCACCTGCCCATAACAGCAAGTAAGTGTTGGAGAGATGTAGCAGATGGTTTCCATCACCTGCCCATAACAGCAAGTAAGTGATGGAGAGATGTAACAGATGGGTTCCATCACCTACCCATAACAGAAAGTAAGTGGTGCAGAGATGTAGCAGATGGTTTCCATCACCTGCCCATAACAGCAAGTAAGTGGTGCAGAGATGTAGCAGATGGTTTCCATCACCTGCCCATAACAGCAAGTAAGTGATGGAGAGATGTAGCAGATGGTTTCCATCACCTGCCCATAACAGCAAGTAAGTGATGGAGAGATGTAACAGATGGGTTCCATCACCTACCCATAACAGCAAGTAAGTGATGGAGAGATGTAGCAGATGGTTTCCATCACCTGCCCATAACAGCAAGTAAGTGGTGCAGAGATGTAGCAGATGGTTTCCATCACCTGCCCATAACAGCAAGTAAGTGATGGAGAGATGTAACAGATGGGTTCCATCACCTGCCCATAACAGCAAGTAAGTGATGGAGAGATGTAACAGATGGGTTCCATCACCTACCCATAACAGCAAGTAAGTGGTGCAGAGATGTAACAGATGGGTTCCATCACCTGCCCATAACAGCAAGTAAGTGATGGAGAGATGTAGCAGATGGTTTCCATCACCTGCCCATAACATCAAGTAAGTGATGGAGAGATGTAACAGATGGGTTCCATCACCTGCCCATAACAGCAAGTAAGTGGTGCAGAGATGTAGCAGATGGTTTCCATCACCTGCCCATAACAGCAAGTAAGTGATGGAGAGATGTAGCAGATGGTTTCCATCACCTGCCCATAACAGCAAGTAAGTGATGGAGAGATGTAACAGATGGGTTCCATCACCTACCCATAACAGCAAGTAAGTGGTGCAGAGATGTAGCAGATGGGTTCCATCACCTGCCCATAACAGCAAGTAATTGGAGTGATGTAACAGATGGGTTCCATCACCTACCCATAACAGCAAGTAAGTGGTGCAGAGATGTAGCAGATGGGTTCCATCACCTGCCCATAACAGCAAGTAATTGGAGTGATGTAACAGATGGGTTCCATCAACTACCCATAACAGCAAGTGGTGCAGAGATGTAGCAGATGGGTTCCATCACCTGCCCATAACAGCAAGTAATTGGAGTGATGTAACAGATGGGTTCCATCACCTACCCATAACAGCAAGTAAGTGGTGCAGAGATGTAGCAGATGGGTTCCATCACCTGCCCATAACAGCAAGTAAGTGGTGCAGAGATGTAGCAGATGGGTTCCATCACCTACCCATAACAACAAGTGATGGAGAGATGTAACAGATGGGTTCCATCACCTGCCCATAACAGCAAGTAAGTGGTGCAGAGATGTAACAGATGGGTTCCATCACCTGCCCATAACAGCAAGTAATTGATGGAAAGATGTAACAGATGGGTTCCTTCACCTACCCATAACAGCAAGTAAGTGATGGAGAGATTAACAGATGAGTTCCATCACCTACCCATCACAGCAAGTAAGTGGTGCAGAGATGTAGCAGATGGGTTCCATCACCTGCCCATAACAGCAAGTAAGTGATGGAAAGATGTAACAGATGGGTTCCATCACCTGCCCATAACAGCAAGTAATTGATGGAAAGATGTAACAGATGGGTTCCATCACCTACCCATAACAGCAAGTAAGTGATGGAAAGATGTAACAGATGGGTTCCATCACCTGTCCATAACAGCAGGTAAGTGGAGAGATGTAACAGATGGGTTCCATCACCTGTCCATAACAGCGATGGAGAGATAAAACAGATGGGTTCCATCACCTACCCATAACAACAAGTGATGGAGAGATGTAACAGATGGGTTCCATCACCTGCCCATAACAGCAAGTAATTGGAGTGATGTAACAGATGGGTTCCATCACCTGCCCATAACAGCAAGTAAGTGGTGCAGAGATGTAACAGATGGGTTCCATCACCTACCCATAACAGCAAGTAAGTGGTGCAGAGATGTAGCAGATGGGTTCCATCACCTGCCCATAACAGCAAGTAAGTGGTGCAGAGATGTAGCAGATGGGTTCCATCACCTACCCATAACAACAAGTGATGGAGAGATGTAACAGATGGGTTCCATCACCTGCCCATAACAGCAAGTAAGTGGTGCAGAGATGTAACAGATGGGTTCCATCACCTGCCCATAACAGCAAGTAATTGATGGAAAGATGTAACAGATGGGTTCCTTCACCTACCCATAACAGCAAGTAAGTGATGGAGAGATTAACAGATGAGTTCCATCACCTACCCATCACAGCAAGTAAGTGGTGCAGAGATGTAGCAGATGGGTTCCATCACCTGCCCATAACAGCAAGTAAGTGATGGAAAGATGTAACAGATGGGTTCCATCACCTGCCCATAACAGCAAGTAATTGATGGAAAGATGTAACAGATGGGTTCCATCACCTACCCATAACAGCAAGTAAGTGATGGAAAGATGTAACAGATGGGTTCCATCACCTGTCCATAACAGCAGGTAAGTGGAGAGATGTAACAGATGGGTTCCATCACCTGTCCATAACAGCGATGGAGAGATAAAACAGATGGGTTCCATCACCTACCCATAACAACAAGTGATGGAGAGATGTAACAGATGGGTTCCATCACCTGCCCATAACAGCAAGTAATTGGAGTGATGTAACAGATGGGTTCCATCACCTGCCCATAACAGCAAGTAAGTGGTGCAGAGATGTAACAGATGGGTTCCATCACCTACCCATAACAGCAAGTAAGTGGTGCAGAGATGTAGCAGATGGGTTCCATCACCTGCCCATAACAGCAAGTAAGTGGTGCAGAGATGTAGCAGATGGTTTCCATCACCTGCCCATAACAGCAAGTAATTGGAGTGATGTAACAGATGGGTTCCATCACCTGCCCATAACATCAAGTAAGTGGTGCAGAGATGTAGCAGATGGTTTCCATCACCTGCCCATAACAGCAAGTAATTGGAGTGATGTAACAGATGGGTTCCATCACCTGCCCATAACAGCAAGTAAGTGGTGCAGAGATGTAGCAGATGGTTTCCATCACCTGCCCATAACAGCAAGTAAGTGGTGCAGAGATGTAGCAGATGGTTTCCATCACCTGCCCATAACAGCAAGTAAGTGATGGAGAGATGTAACAGATGGGTTCCATCACCTACCCATAACAGCAAGTAAGTGGTGCAGAGATGTAGCAGATGGGTTCCATCGCCTACCCATAACAGCAAGTAAGTGGTGCAGAGATGTAGCAGATGGGTTCCATCACCTACCCATAACAGCAAGTAAGTGGTGCAGAGATGTAGCAGATGGGTTCCATCACCTACCCATAACAGCAAGTAAGTGGTGCAGAGATGTAGCAGATGGGTTCCATCACCTGCCCATAACAGCAAGTAAGTGATGGAGAGATGTAGCAGATGGTTTCCATCACCTGCCCATAACAGCAAGTAAGTGGTGCAGAGATGTAGCAGATGGGTTCCATCACCTACCCATAACAGTAAGTAAGTGATGGAGAGATGTAGCAGATGGGTTCCATCACCTACCCATAACAGCAAGTAAGTGGTGCAGAGATGTAGCAGATGGTTTCCATCACCTGCCCATAACAGCAAGTAAGTGTTGGAGAGATGTAGCAGATGGTTTCCATCACCTGCCCATAACAGCAAGTAAGTGATGGAGAGATGTAACAGATGGGTTCCATCACCTACCCATAACAGAAAGTAAGTGGTGCAGAGATGTAGCAGATGGTTTCCATCACCTGCCCATAACAGCAAGTAAGTGGTGCAGAGATGTAGCAGATGGTTTCCATCACCTGCCCATAACAGCAAGTAAGTGATGGAGAGATGTAGCAGATGGTTTCCATCACCTGCCCATAACAGCAAGTAAGTGATGGAGAGATGTAACAGATGGGTTCCATCACCTACCCATAACAGCAAGTAAGTGATGGAGAGATGTAGCAGATGGTTTCCATCACCTGCCCATAACAGCAAGTAAGTGGTGCAGAGATGTAGCAGATGGTTTCCATCACCTGCCCATAACAGCAAGTAAGTGATGGAGAGATGTAACAGATGGGTTCCATCACCTGCCCATAACAGCAAGTAAGTGATGGAGAGATGTAACAGATGGGTTCCATCACCTACCCATAACAGCAAGTAAGTGGTGCAGAGATGTAACAGATGGGTTCCATCACCTGCCCATAACAGCAAGTAAGTGATGGAGAGATGTAGCAGATGGTTTCCATCACCTGCCCATAACATCAAGTAAGTGATGGAGAGATGTAACAGATGGGTTCCATCACCTGCCCATAACAGCAAGTAAGTGGTGCAGAGATGTAGCAGATGGTTTCCATCACCTGCCCATAACAGCAAGTAAGTGATGGAGAGATGTAGCAGATGGTTTCCATCACCTGCCCATAACAGCAAGTAAGTGATGGAGAGATGTAACAGATGGGTTCCATCACCTACCCATAACAGCAAGTAAGTGGTGCAGAGATGTAGCAGATGGGTTCCATCACCTGCCCATAACAGCAAGTAATTGGAGTGATGTAACAGATGGGTTCCATCACCTACCCATAACAGCAAGTAAGTGGTGCAGAGATGTAGCAGATGGGTTCCATCACCTACCCATAACAACAAGTGATGGAGAGATGTAACAGATGGGTTCCATCACCTGCCCATAACAGCAAGTAAGTGGTGCAGAGATGTAGCAGATGGGTTCCATCACCTGCCCATAACAGCAAGTAAGTGGTGCAGAGATGTAGCAGATGGGTTCCATCACCTGCCCATAACAGCAAGTAAGTGGTGCAGAGATGTAGCAGATGGGTTCCATCACCTACCCATAACAACAAGTGATGGAGAGATGTAACAGATGGGTTCCATCACCTGCCCATAACAGCAAGTAAGTGGTGCAGAGATGTAACAGATGGGTTCCATCACCTGCCCATAACAGCAAGTAATTGATGGAAAGATGTAACAGATGGGTTCCATCACCTACCCATAACAGCAAGTAAGTGATGGAGAGATTAACAGATGAGTTCCATCACCTACCCATCACAGCAAGTAAGTGGTGCAGAGATGTAGCAGATGGGTTCCATCACCTGCCCATAACAGCAAGTAAGTGATGGAAAGATGTAACAGATGGGTTCCATCACCTGCCCATAACAGCAAGTAATTGATGGAAAGATGTAACAGATGGGTTCCATCACCTACCCATAACAGCAAGTAAGTGATGGAAAGATGTAACAGATGGGTTCCATCACCTGTCCATAACAGCAGGTAAGTGGAGAGATGTAACAGATGGGTTCCATCACCTATCCATAACAGCGATGGAGAGATAAAACAGATGGGTTCCATCACCTACCCATAACAACAAGTGATGGAGAGATGTAACAGATGGGTTCCATCACCTGCCCATAACAGCAAGTAATTGGAGTGATGTAACAGATGGGTTCCATCACCTGCCCATAACAGCAAGTAAGTGGTGCAGAGATGTAACAGATGGGTTCCATCACCTACCCATAACAGCAAGTAAGTGGTGCAGAGATGTAGCAGATGGGTTCCATCACCTGCCCATAACAGCAAGTAAGTGGTGCAGAGATGTAGCAGATGGTTTCCATCACCTGCCCATAACAGCAAGTAATTGGAGTGATGTAACAGATGGGTTCCATCACCTGCCCATAACATCAAGTAAGTGGTGCAGAGATGTAGCAGATGGTTTCCATCACCTGCCCATAACAGCAAGTAATTGGAGTGATGTAACAGATGGGTTCCATCACCTGCCCATAACAGCAAGTAAGTGGTGCAGAGATGTAGCAGATGGTTTCCATCACCTGCCCATAACAGCAAGTAAGTGGTGCAGAGATGTAGCAGATGGTTTCCATCACCTGCCCATAACAGCAAGTAAGTGATGGAGAGATGTAACAGATGGGTTCCATCACCTACCCATAACAGCAAGTAAGTGGTGCAGAGATGTAGCAGATGGGTTCCATCGCCTACCCATAACAGCAAGTAAGTGGTGCAGAGATGTAGCAGATGGGTTCCATCACCTACCTATAACAGCAAGTAAGTGGTGCAGAGATGTAGCAGATGGGTTCCATCACCTACCCATAACAGCAAGTAAGTGGTGCAGAGATGTAGCAGATGGGTTCCATCACCTGCCCATAACAGCAAGTAAGTGATGGAGAGATGTAGCAGATGGTTTCCATCACCTGCCCATAACAGCAAGTAAGTGGTGCAGAGATGTAGCAGATGGGTTCCATCACCTACCCATAACAGTAAGTAAGTGATGGAGAGATGTAGCAGATGGGTTCCATCACCTACCCATAACAGCAAGTAAGTGGTGCAGAGATGTAGCAGATGGTTTCCATCACCTGCCCATAACAGCAAGTAAGTGTTGGAGAGATGTAGCAGATGGTTTACATCACCTGCCCATAACAGCAAGTAAGTGATGGAGAGATGTAACAGATGGGTTCCATCACCTACCCATAACAGCAAGTAAGTGGTGCAGAGATGTAGCAGATGGTTTCCATCACCTGCCCATAACAGCAAGTAAGTGGTGCAGAGATGTAGCAGATGGTTTCCATCACCTGCCCATAACAGCAAGTAAGTGATGGAGAGATGTAGCAGATGGTTTCCATCACCTGCCCATAACAGCAAGTAAGTGATGGAGAGATGTAACATATGGGTTCCATCACCTACCCATAACAGCAAGTAAGTGATGGAGAGATGTAGCAGATGGTTTCCATCACCTGCCCATAACAGCAAGTAAGTGGTGCAGAGATGTAGCAGATGGTTTCCATCACCTGCCCATAACAGCAAGTAAGTGATGGAGAGATGTAACAGATGGGTTCCATCACCTGCCCATAACAGCAAGTAAGTGATGGAGAGATGTAACAGATGGGTTCCATCACCTACCCATAACAGCAAGTAAGTGATGGAGAGATGTAACAGATGGGTTCCATCACCTGCCCATAACAGCAAGTAAGTGGTGCAGAGATGTAGCAGATGGTTTCCATCACCTGCCCATAACAGCAAGTAAGTGATGGAGAGATGTAGCAGATGGTTTCCATCACCTGCCCATAACAGCAAGTAAGTGATGGAGAGATGTAACAGATGGGTTCCATCACCTACCCATAACAGCAAGTAAGTGGTGCAGAGATGTAGCAGATGGTTTCCATCACCTGCCCATAACAGCAAGTAAGTGGTGCAGAGATGTAGCAGATGGTTTCCATCACCTGCCCATAACAGCAAGTAAGTCATGGAGAGATGTAGCAGATGGTTTCCATCACCTGCCCATAACAGCAAGTAAGTGATGGAGAGATGTAACAGATGGGTTCCATCACCTACCCATAACAGCAAGTAAGTGGTGCAGAGATGTAACAGATGGGTTCCATCACCTACCCATAACAGCAAGTAAGTGGTGCAGAGATGTAACAGATGGGTTCCATCACCTACCCATAACAGCAAGCAAGTGGTGCAGAGATGTAGCAGATGGGTTCCATCACCTACCCATAACAGTAAGTAAGTGATGGAGAGATGTAGCAGATGGTTTCCATCACCTGCCCATAACAGCAAGTAAGTGGTGCAGAGATGTAGCAGATGGGTTCCATCACCTACCCATAACAGTAAGTAAGTGATGGAGAGATGTAGCAGATGGGTTCCATCACCTGCCCATAACAGCAAGTAAGTGATGGAGAGATGTAGCAGATGGTTTCCATC
Organism: Meghimatium bilineatum; assembly: GCA_034231615.1. NCBI lineage: Eukaryota > Metazoa > Mollusca > Gastropoda > Stylommatophora > Philomycidae > Meghimatium > Meghimatium bilineatum. Next base: position 55,895,368 of record CM067321.1, on the reverse strand, counting down.
ACCTGCCCATAACAGCAAGTAAGTGGTGCAGAGATGTAGCAGATGGGTTCCATCACCTACCCATAACAGCAAGTAAGTGATGGAGAGATGTAGCAGATGGTTTCCATCACCTGCCCATAACAGCAAGTAAGTGATGGAGAGATGTAACAGATGGGTTCCATCACCTGCCCATAACAGCAAGTAAGTGATGGAGAGATGTAGCAGATGGTTTCCATCACCTGCCCATAACAGCAAGTAAGTGATGGAGAGATGTAACAGATGGTTTCCATCACCTGTCCATAACAGCAAGTAAGTGATGGAGAGATGTAACAGATGGGTTCCATCACCTACCCATAACAGCAAGTAAGTGGTGCAGAGATGTAGCAGATGGTTTCCATCACCTGCCCATAACAGCAAGTAAGTGGTGCAGAGATGTAGCAGATGGTTTCCATCACCTGCCCATAACAGCAAGTAAGTGATGGAGAGATGTAGCAGATGGTTTCCATCACCTGCCCATAACAGCAAGTAAGTGTTGGAGAGATGTAGCAGATGGTTTACATCACCTGCCCATAACAGCAAGTAAGTGATGGAGAGATGTAACAGATGGGTTCCATCACCTACCCATAACAGCAAGTAAGTGGTGCAGAGATGTAGCAGATGGTTTCCATCACCTGCCCATAACAGCAAGTAAGTGGTGCAGAGATGTAGCAGATGGTTTCCATCACCTGCCCATAACAGCAAGTAAGTGATGGAGAGATGTAGCAGATGGTTTCCATCACCTGCCCATAACAGCAAGTAAGTGATGGAGAGATGTAACATATGGGTTCCATCACCTACCCATAACAGCAAGTAAGTGATGGAGAGATGTAGCAGATGGTTTCCATCACCTGCCCATAACAGCAAGTAAGTGGTGCAGAGATGTAGCAGATGGTTTCCATCACCTGCCCATAACAGCAAGTAAGTGATGGAGAGATGTAACAGATGGGTTCCATCACCTGCCCATAACAGCAAGTAAGTGATGGAGAGATGTAACAGATGGGTTCCATCACCTACCCATAACAGCAAGTAAGTGGTGCAGAGATATAACAGATGGGTTCCATCACCTGCCCATAACAGCAAGTAAGTGATGGAGAGATGTAGCAGATGGTTTCCATCACCTGCCCATAACAGCAAGTAAGTGATGGAGAGATGTAACAGATGGGTTCCATCACCTGCCCATAACAGCAAGTAAGTGGTGCAGAGATGTAGCAGATGGTTTCCATCACCTGCCCATAACAGCAAGTAAGTGATGGAGAGATGTAGCAGATGGTTTCCATCACCTGCCCATAACAGCAAGTAAGTGATGGAGAGATGTAACAGATGGGTTCCATCACCTACCCATAACAGCAAGTAAGTGGTGCAGAGATGTAGCAGATGGTTTCCATCACCTGCCCATAACAGCAAGTAAGTGGTGCAGAGATGTAGCAGATGGTTTCCATCACCTGCCCATAACAGCAAGTAAGTCATGGAGAGATGTAGCAGATGGTTTCCATCACCTGCCCATAACAGCAAGTAAGTGATGGAGAGATGTAACAGATGGGTTCCATCACCTACCCATAACAGCAAGTAAGTGGTGCAGAGATGTAACAGATGGGTTCCATCACCTACCCATAACAGCAAGTAAGTGGTGCAGAGATGTAACAGATGGGTTCCATCACCTACCCATAACAGCAAGCAAGTGGTGCAGAGATGTAGCAGATGGGTTCCATCACCTACTCATAACAGTAAGTAAGTGATGGAGAGATGTAGCAGATGGTTTCCATCACCTGCCCATAACAGCAAGTAAGTCATGGAGAGATGTAGCAGATGGTTTCCATCACCTGCCCATAACAGCAAGTAAGTGATGGAGAGATGTAACAGATGGGTTCCATCACCTACCCATAACAGCAAGTAAGTGGTGCAGAGATGTAACAGATGGGTTCCATCACCTACCCATAACAGCAAGTAAGTGATGGAGAGATGTAGCAGATGGTTTCCATCACCTGCCCATAACAGCAAGTAAGTGGTGCAGAGATGTAGCAGATGGGTTCCATCACCTACCCATAACAGCAAGTAAGTGATGGAGAGATGTAGCAGATGGTTTCCATCACCTGCCCATAACAGCAAGTAAGTGATGGAGAGATGTAACAGATGGGTTCCATCACCTGCCCATAACAGCAAGTAAGTGATGGAGAGATGTAGCAGATGGTTTCCATCACCTGCCCATAACAGCAAGTAAGTGATGGAGAGATGTAACAGATGGTTTCCATCACCTGTCCATAACAGCAAGTAAGTGATGGAGAGATGTAACAGATGGGTTCCATCACCTACCCATAACAGCAAGTAAGTGGTGCAGAGATGTAGCAGATGGTTTCCATCACCTGCCCATAACAGCAAGTAAGTGGTGCAGAGATGTAGCAGATGGTTTCCATCACCTGCCCATAACAGCAAGTAAGTGATGGAGAGATGTAGCAGATGGTTTCCATCACCTGCCCATAACAGCAAGTAAGTGTTGGAGAGATGTAGCAGATGGTTTACATCACCTGCCCATAACAGCAAGTAAGTGATGGAGAGATGTAACAGATGGGTTCCATCACCTACCCATAACAGCAAGTAAGTGGTGCAGAGATGTAGCAGATGGTTTCCATCACCTGCCCATAACAGCAAGTAAGTGGTGCAGAGATGTAGCAGATGGTTTCCATCACCTGCCCATAACAGCAAGTAAGTGATGGAGAGATGTAGCAGATGGTTTCCATCACCTGCCCATAACAGCAAGTAAGTGATGGAGAGATGTAACATATGGGTTCCATCACCTACCCATAACAGCAAGTAAGTGATGGAGAGATGTAGCAGATGGTTTCCATCACCTGCCCATAACAGCAAGTAAGTGGTGCAGAGATGTAGCAGATGGTTTCCATCACCTGCCCATAACAGCAAGTAAGTGATGGAGAGATGTAACAGATGGGTTCCATCACCTGCCCATAACAGCAAGTAAGTGATGGAGAGATGTAACAGATGGGTTCCATCACCTACCCATAACAGCAAGTAAGTGGTGCAGAGATATAACAGATGGGTTCCATCACCTGCCCATAACAGCAAGTAAGTGATGGAGAGATGTAGCAGATGGTTTCCATCACCTGCCCATAACAGCAAGTAAGTGATGGAGAGATGTAACAGATGGGTTCCATCACCTGCCCATAACAGCAAGTAAGTGGTGCAGAGATGTAGCAGATGGTTTCCATCACCTGCCCATAACAGCAAGTAAGTGATGGAGAGATGTAGCAGATGGTTTCCATCACCTGCCCATAACAGCAAGTAAGTGATGGAGAGATGTAACAGATGGGTTCCATCACCTACCCATAACAGCAAGTAAGTGGTGCAGAGATGTAGCAGATGGTTTCCATCACCTGCCCATAACAGCAAGTAAGTGGTGCAGAGATGTAGCAGATGGTTTCCATCACCTGCCCATAACAGCAAGTAAGTCATGGAGAGATGTAGCAGATGGTTTCCATCACCTGCCCATAACAGCAAGTAAGTGATGGAGAGATGTAACAGATGGGTTCCATCACCTACCCATAACAGCAAGTAAGTGGTGCAGAGATGTAACAGATGGGTTCCATCACCTACCCATAACAGCAAGTAAGTGGTGCAGAGATGTAACAGATGGGTTCCATCACCTACCCATAACAGCAAGCAAGTGGTGCAGAGATGTAGCAGATGGGTTCCATCACCTACCCATAACAGTAAGTAAGTGATGGAGAGATGTAGCAGATGGTTTCCATCACCTGCCCATAACAGCAAGTAAGTCATGGAGAGATGTAGCAGATGGTTTCCATCACCTGCCCATAACAGCAAGTAAGTGATGGAGAGATGTAACAGATGGGTTCCATCACCTACCCATAACAGCAAGTAAGTGGTGCAGAGATGTAACAGATGGGTTCCATCACCTACCCATAACAGCAAGTAAGTGGTGCAGAGATGTAACAGATGGGTTCCATCACCTACCCATAACAGCAAGCAAGTGGTGCAGAGATGTAGCAGATGGGTTCCATCACCTACCCATAACAGTAAGTAAGTGATGGAGAGATGTAGCAGATGGTTTCCATCACCTGCCCATAACAGCAAGTAAGTGGTGCAGAGATGTAGCAGATGGGTTCCATCACCTACCCATAACAGTAAGTAAGTGATGGAGAGATGTAGCAGATGGGTTCCATCACCTGCCCATAACAGCAAGTAAGTGATGGAGAGATGTAGCAGATGGTTTCCATCACCTGCCCATAACAGCAAGTAAGTGGTGCAGAGATGTAGCAGATGGGTTCCATCACCTACCCATAACAGCAAGTAAGTGATGGAGAGATGTAGCAGATGGTTTCCATCACCTGCCCATAACAGCAAGTAAGTGATGGAGAGATGTAACAGATGGGTTCCATCACCTGCCCATAACAGCAAGTAAGTGATGGAGAGATGTAGCAGATGGTTTCCATCACCTGCCCATAACAGCAAGTAAGTGATGGAGAGATGTAACAGATGGTTTCCATCACCTGTCCATAACAGCAAGTAAGTGATGGAGAGATGTAACAGATGGGTTCCATCACCTACCCATAACAGCAAGTAAGTGGTGCAGAGATGTAGCAGATGGTTTCCATCACCTGCCCATAACAGCAAGTAAGTGATGCAGAGATGTAGCAGATGGTTTCCATCACCTGCCCATAACAGCAAGTAAGTGATGGAGAGATGTAGCAGATGGTTTCCATCACCTGCCCATAACAGCAAGTAAGTGTTGGAGAGATGTAGCAGATGGTTTACATCACCTGCCCATAACAGCAAGTAAGTGATGGAGAGATGTAACAGATGGGTTCCATCACCTACCCATAACAGCAAGTAAGTGGTGCAGAGATGTAGCAGATGGTTTCCATCACCTGCCCATAACAGCAAGTAAGTGGTGCAGAGATGTAGCAGATGGTTTCCATCACCTGCCCATAACAGCAAGTAAGTGATGGAGAGATGTAGCAGATGGTTTCCATCACCTGCCCATAACAGCAAGTAAGTGATGGAGAGATGTAACATATGGGTTCCATCACCTACCCATAACAGCAAGTAAGTGATGGAGAGATGTAGCAGATGGTTTCCATCACCTGCCCATAACAGCAAGTAAGTGGTGCAGAGATGTAGCAGATGGTTTCCATCACCTGCCCATAACAGCAAGTAAGTGATGGAGAGATGTAACAGATGGGTTCCATCACCTGCCCATAACAGCAAGTAAGTGATGGAGAGATGTAACAGATGGGTTCCATCACCTACCCATAACAGCAAGTAAGTGGTGCAGAGATATAACAGATGGGTTCCATCACCTGCCCATAACAGCAAGTAAGTGATGGAGAGATGTAGCAGATGGTTTCCATCACCTGCCCATAACAGCAAGTAAGTGATGGAGAGATGTAACAGATGGGTTCCATCACCTGCCCATAACAGCAAGTAAGTGGTGCAGAGATGTAGCAGATGGTTTCCATCACCTGCCCATAACAGCAAGTAAGTGATGGAGAGATGTAGCAGATGGTTTCCATCACCTGCCCATAACAGCAAGTAAGTGATGGAGAGATGTAACAGATGGGTTCCATCACCTACCCATAACAGCAAGTAAGTGGTGCAGAGATGTAGCAGATGGTTTCCATCACCTGCCCATAACAGCAAGTAAGTGGTGCAGAGATGTAGCAGATGGTTTCCATCACCTGCCCATAACAGCAAGTAAGTCATGGAGAGATGTAGCAGATGGTTTCCATCACCTGCCCATAACAGCAAGTAAGTGATGGAGAGATGTAACAGATGGGTTCCATCACCTACCCATAACAGCAAGTAAGTGGTGCAGAGATGTAACAGATGGGTTCCATCACCTACCCATAACAGCAAGTAAGTGGTGCAGAGATGTAACAGATGGGTTCCATCACCTACCCATAACAGCAAGCAAGTGGTGCAGAGATGTAGCAGATGGGTTCCATCACCTACCCATAACAGTAAGTAAGTGATGGAGAGATGTAGCAGATGGTTTCCATCACCTGCCCATAACAGCAAGTAAGTGGTGCAGAGATGTAGCAGATGGGTTCCATCACCTACCCATAACAGTAAGTAAGTGATGGAGAGATGTAGCAGATGGGTTCCATCACCTGCCCATAACAGCAAGTAAGTGATGGAGAGATGTAGCAGATGGTTTCCATCACCTGCCCATAACAGCAAGTAAGTGGTGCAGAGATGTAGCAGATGGGTTCCATCACCTACCCATAACAGCAAGTAAGTGATGGAGAGATGTAGCAGATGGTTTCCATCACCTGCCCATAACAGCAAGTAAGTGATGGAGAGATGTAACAGATGGGTTCCATCAGCTGCCCATAACAGCAAGTAAGTGATGGAGAGATGTAGCAGATGGTTTCCATCACCTGCCCATAACAGCAAGTAAGTGATGGAGAGATGTAACAGATGGTTTCCATCACCTGTCCATAACAGCAAGTAAGTGGTGCAGAGATGTAGCAGATGGGTTCCTTCACCTACCCATAACAGCAAGTAAGTGGTGCAGAGATGTAGCAGATGGGTTCCATCACCTGCCCATAACAGCAAGTAAGTGATGGAGAGATGTAGCAGATGGTTTCCATCACCTACCCATAACAGCAAGTAAGTGGTGCAGAGATGTAGCAGATGGTTTCCATCACCTGCCCATAACAGCAAGTAAGTGATGGAGAGATGTAGCAGATGGTTTCCATCACCTGCCCATAACAGCAAGTAAGTGATGGAGAGATGTAACAGATGGGTTCCATCACCTACCCATAACAGCAAGTAAGTGGTGCAGAGATGTAACAGATGGGTTCCATCACCTACCCATAACAGCAAGTAAGTGGTGCAGAAATGTAACAGATGGGTTCCATCACCTACCCATAACAGCAAGTAAGTGGTGCAGAGATGTAGCAGATGGGTTCCATCACCTACCCATAACAGCAAGTAAGTGGTGCAGAGATGTAGCAGATGGGTTCCATCACCTACCCATAACAGCAAGCAAGTGGTGCAGAGATGTAGCAGATGGGTTCCATCACCTGCCCATAACAGCAAGTAAGTGATGGAGAGATGTAGCAGATGGTTTCCATCACCTACCCATAACAGCAAGTAAGTGGTGCAGAGATGTAGCAGATGGTTTCCATCACCTGCCCATAACAGCAAGTAAGTGATGGAGAGATGTAGCAGATGGTTTCCATCACCTGCCCATAACAGCAAGTAAGTGATGGAGAGATGTAACAGATGGGTTCCATCACCTACCCATAACAGCAAGTAAGTGATGAAAAGATGTAACAGATGGGTTCCATCACCTGCCCATAACAGCAAGTAATTGGAGAGATGTAACAGATGGGTTCCATCACCTGCCCATAACAGCAGATAAGTGGAGAGATGTAACAGATGGGTTCCATCACCTGCCCATAACAGCAGGTAAGTGGAGAGATGTAACAGATGGGTTCCATCACCTACCCATAACAGCAGGTAAGTGGAGAGATGTAACAGATGGGTTCCATCACCTGCCCATAACAGCAAGTAAGTGATGGAAAGATGTAACTGATGGGTTCCATCACCTATCCATAACAGCAATTAGGTGATGGAGAGATTTAATTGCTTCTCACACAGCATGAATATGAGAATGGAGATATATAGCAGCTCTCACTTGACTACAACACCCACAATGATTCTATCAGAGTAATGACATTGCGAAAGATAGAAATGTGTATAAAAAGAGTCGTCACTCTTTTCAACGATGTCCAAAGTATTACATGAATGTAAGCCACAAGATATCATACTGTCCAGGTCATGAAAGAGCTGATGCACTGACGAGTAATACATGTGGATGGCAAATAAATATGAGACAGGACTTATCTAATTAGGACAGTCATGGATACATTATACAACGACAAAGAGGAAGTTGAAAGAGAATGTATGTGTTCGGAGAATTATAGACATGGGAGCAACCAGAGGAGAGGGGAGGAACTGAATCCTTTATGCCAAAGAACCTACAACAAACAAGATATTGAGACATTGAACTTATAAACTTTTAAATGTCTGATGGAATGGCAAGAGATCACTCATGGGATTCTTGTAATACTGGTTCCTAATCAAGAATCAAGTTATACTAATTATTCAATCCAATGCATCAGTAATCTGGTTTTCTATCAATAGTCATACTATAAACACATCAATGACGTATCTTCTATATAAGGTGTCAACTGCAAAAAATGAACTTCATTGCTACAGCAACTGCTCGTGTTTCAAGTGCCAATGATGTTATCTACTAAAAATTGTGTGTTCGACTTCAACATTACCTTGATGACTAAAGATGACTTAATGTAATTTAAATACTTTTGTCATTCATCTGTATCAGTATTGTTCAACAAAAGTGTAGATTCTGTGGACATGGTGGTTGGAAACTTGGAAACTAATGATTCTTCTAAGAAACTTTAACATATCAAGGCTGTAGTTGTCCAGTTTTGGGGATGATTGTCTTGAAATTCTGCCTCTTTTTGTCATAGAAAAGACCACACAGTTATAATTTTCAAACACTTGTTTGTAACACTGAGTCTGCTATCTTGATTTAATCAAGGATGGTTCAACCAACAATCTAATCTAACTTTTCCACATATTTAAAGGTTTTAATTTAAACACAACATTAGCACAATGAAACATGGCAACATTGATGAGGTCCACCACCATGAGTTCTAGTCCAAGAAATTTTATTCCCAATGTCACATAATCACAGAATATGAAAACGAGACTTATTATGCCACCATCTTGAACCAGAAGTTGGAAGAAAGGAGTAGGTGACTCCTCTCAAAAACAGCAAAGGAATCATATGCCCATGGATCTACTGTCCAGATCATGCTGGAGCCAGTGGCAATGAAAGAGCTGATTAATTGGCAGGTAGAGCTATAGTGGATGGAAAATTGATGAGAAGAGACAGGGTTGAGTTAATTATGGCAGTCATTGATACATTATCAAACAATGAAGAGGATGATGAAAGAGACAAAGAAAATGTAGAGAATGAGAGAAATGTGAGGAGGAAATTCATTCTCTCTGGAAAAATAAGAACCAATAATTGGCTGGGACACTGAGTTTATACATGGTTGATGATATGGCAAACAAAGCACTTATGGACATGCTCCTAGTACAGTGCTGCTATTTATCAAGAATCAACAGTTACACTGATATATGAGATATGCATGTCTTACTCCACTGTTTAACTGTGAAGCATATAGAATATAGATGTGTCAAGCACAAGAATATTTTAAACTAATGCTGACAAAGAACACTCACTACATACTGTAATACACATAGTAGACAAGAAGAAGACATTTGTGGTTGGGGTGTGCTGATGAGGAAGTCATACAAAGTGTGTACATGCTGGAGAATGTGCCTGGTACAAAGTGTGTGCATGCTGGAGAATGTGCTTGGTACAAAGTGTGTGTATGCTGGAGAATGTGCTTGGTACAAAGTGTGTGTATGCTGGAGAATGTGCCTGGTACAAAGTGTGTGCATGCTAGAGAATGTGCCTGGTACAAAGTGTGTGCATGCTGGAGAATGTGCCTGGTACAAAGTGTGTGCATGCTGGAGAATGTGCCTGGTACAAAGTGTGTGTATGCTGGAGAATGTGCCTGGAACAAAGTGTGTGCATGCTGGAGAATGTGCCTGGTAAAATGTGTGTGCATGCTGGAGAATGTGCCTGGTACAAAGTGTGTGTATGCTGGAGAATGTGCCTGGTACAAAGTGTGTGTATGCTGGAGAATGTGCCTGGTACAAAGTGTGTGTATGCTGGAGAATGTGCTTGGTACAAAGTGTGTGCATGCTGGAGAATGTGCCTGGTACAAAGTGTGTGCATGCTAGAGAATGGGCTTGGTACAAAGTGTGTGCATGCTGGAGAATGTGCTTGGTACAAAGTGTGTGCATGCTGGAGAATGTGCTTGGTACAAAGTGTGTGCATGCTGGAGAATGTGCCTGGTACAAAGTGTGTGCATGCTGGAGAATGTGCCAGGTACAAAGTGTGTGCATGCTGGAGAATGTGCCTGGTACAAAGTGTATGTATGCTGGAGAATGTGCTTGGTACAAAGTGTATGCATGCTGGAGAATGTGCTTGGTACAAAGTGTATGTATGCTGGAGAATGTGCTTGGTACAAAGTGTATGCATGCTGGAGAATGTGCTTGGTACTAAGTGTGTGCATGCTGGAGAATGTGCTTGGTACAAAGTGTGTACATGCTGGAGAATGTGTTTGGTACAAAGTGTGTGCATGCTGGAGAATGTGCTTGGTACAAAGTGTGTGCATGCTGGATAATGTGCTTGGTACAAAGTGCGTGCATGCTGGAGAATAGGCTTGGTACAAAGTGTGTGCATGCTGGAGAATGGGCTTGGTACAAAGTGTGTGCATGCTGGAGAATGGGCTTGGTACAAAGTGTGTGCATGCTGGAGAATGTGCTTGGTACAAAGTGTGTGCATGCTGGAGAATGTGCTTGTTACAAAGTGTGTGCATGCTGGAGAATGTGCTTGGTACAAAGTGTGTGCATGCTGGAGAATGTGCTTGGTACAAAGTGTGTGTATGCTGGAGAATGTGCCTGGTACAAAGTGTGTGCATGCTGGAGAATGTGCCTGGTACAAAGTGTGTGCATGCTAGAGAATGTGCCTGGTACAAAGTGTGTGCATGCTGGAGAATGTGCCTGGTACAAAGTGTGTGCATGCTGGAGAATGTGCCTGGTACAAAGTGTGTGTATGCTGGAGAATGTGCCTGGAACAAAGTGTGTGCATGCTGGAGAATGTGCCTGGTAAAATGTGTGTGCATGCTGGAGAATGTGCCTGGTACAAAGTGTGTGTATGCTGGAGAATGTGCCTGGTACAAAGTGTGTGTATGCTGGAGAATGTGCCTGGTACAAAGTGTGTGTATGCTGGAGAATGTGCTTGGTACAAAGTGTGTGCATGCTGGAGAATGTGCCTGGTACAAAGTGTGTGCATGCTGGAGAATGTGCTTGGTACAAAGTGTGTGCATGCTGGAGAATGTGCTTGGTACAAAGTGTGTGCATGCTGGAGAATGTGCCTGGTACAAAGTGTGTGCATGCTGGAGAATGTGCCAGGTACAAAGTGTGTGCATGCTGGAGAATGTGCTTGGTACAAAGTGTGTGCATGCTGGAGAATGTGCCTGGTACAAAGTGTATGTATGCTGGAGAATGTGCTTGGTACAAAGTGTATGCATGCTGGAGAATGTGCTTGGTACAAAGTGTATGTATGCTGGAGAATGTGCTTGGTACAAAGTGTATGCATGCTGGAGAATGTGCTTGGTACTAAGTGTGTGCATGCTGGAGAATGTGCTTGGTACAAAGTGTGTACATGCTGGAGAATGTGTTTGGTACAAAGTGTGTGCATGCTGGAGAATGTGCTTGGTACAAAGTGTGTGCATGCTGGATAATGTGCTTGGTACAAAGTGCGTGCATGCTGGAGAATAGGCTTGGTACAAAGTGTGTGCATGCTGGAGAATGGGCTTGGTACAAAGTGTGTGCATGCTGGAGAATGGGCTTGGTACAAAGTGTGTGCATGCTGGAGAATGTGCTTGGTACAAAGTGTGTGCATGCTGGAGAATGTGCTTGTTACAAAGTGTGTGCATGCTGGAGAATGTGCTTGGTACAAAGTGTGTGCATGCTGGAGTTGTGCTTGGTACAAAGTGTATGAATGCTGGACAATGGGCTTGGTACATAGTGTGTGCATGCTGGATAATGTGCTTGGTACAAAGTGTATGAATGCTGGACAATGGGCTTGGTACATAGTGTGTACATGCCAAAGAATGTGCTTGGTACAAAGTGTGTGCATGCTGGAGAATGTGCCTGGTACAAAGTGTGTGCATGCTGGAGAATGTGCCTGGTACAGAATGGATGCAATTATAATGACCTGACAACTGAACATTTAATTATTCTTCTTCTGCGTTCGCTCTGATATAATCACATCAAATATATCATGTAATTTCCGCTGGGGAGCGTGAAGTACATTGTACTGCAAGTTCCACAGTAGAACTGTGTTATTTGCACCTCGGTTGGCCACTTGTGGTCTGTCGTCCAAGGTCCAGCACATCAGTTTTCATCATGCCTTTAATTTGGGTAGGCTTCCCTAGTCTGTGACAGCCTGTCTATCTGTCGCCAGGCACTCTGGTGTGTAGTGCCTCTTTGCCAAGACGCTTGTCAAGTACGTCTTTCTCGCACGATGTGTTCCACCGTCTATGAACCCATTTCGTGCAATTGGACGTACTCTGTCTGTGTCCATTGGGTACTGAACCGTTTATAATCCACGAGCCTGGTTCCATATGAGGAAGAACTCGCCAGAAGAGTTGGACCCTGGCTATTTTGCCTTTCTACCTGAGGTGTCCATAACAGATATCGTGAAACCTTTGCCCAAGTTCGAGTCTCACACCACGCATCTGAGAGCAAGGCGTTCTCGAGCTGAGCGATCTTGTCCCAATAGCACCTGAGCATCAGGTACTGAACCCTTTCTCTCTGCAAGTGTATTTCTGGTATAGGAAAGCTTGACAGTAGGGTTGGGCCAGGGCAAATTTCTTTGTCCCTTTTGTGCCTGAGCCCATCGGGTACGGAACCATTTCTCTTTGCGAGCATGTGTCCGGTATAGGAAGGCTCGACATTAGAGTTGGGTCAGGTCTTCTTGCTTTTCTGAACGCCAATGAATGGATCTGGGTCTCTGTCTGTAAGGAGCACAGGTAACTAGAAGCTCATCTCGAGCTAACAGAGCTTGTAGTTCCCCTTTCCTAGGAACTTTTCACTTTCTATTTACAGTTCGCTGCCCTCTGGCGCTGTTCTGCCCTTTCATTGTACTCAGTATGAAATCTATTTGTCCCTCGCCATGCATCTACCTTTATATGCCTTTTACATTCGCCGCCCCTCCAATATTCGGACTGGACTGACTAGCTTCACTGTATGTCGACAGTGTTGCTGTATGTGGTGATGCTGGTGGTGTCAGAGATATTGTGTCTCTAATGCAGTTAAATCTCTTTCCATCTGTTACCTCCACATTCTCGGACATGATCCCCAAATGATTTGGCCAGAATCAGCTCGAGCTGCTGTATTTCTGTTTCCAGGGTGCACCGCGAGGAGGTACATTTGGGATCTTGGTTATCTGCTAACCCTGGGTTCCCTTTGCACCCCGAACATTTAATGTACTAGATTATTTCTGCATTTTGTGCAGAAAGTTGTGGATTCTGCTACCTATTCAACTACAGAAACTGAAAGGTAAGCTCTTAGACTAATTAAAATGCAGAAAATTTCCCTAGCTACATGATAGATGAGTTAAAACAACTTTCTAGATCAGTGATTCTCAACATGGGCAGTTTGAATGTCTGTTACCTCATTGGCTTTCAAAGGGCAACTGCATGAGACATTTTTATAACATCTTTGGAACTGATGAAGTTTTTTGAAGACAAGCTTCCTTTACTCAGTACTGAACTTAATGAAATTAGGTATGATGTTGCCTTTTTATCAGATTTACGTGTAATCTACAAAGTGATAAGGTAAATCTTATAAAAGCAAAAATCTGTCATCTGTACATTTGTTTCAAAATGAACACTTCACTTGCAATATAGATCCACGTGAATTACATCAGTTTCGGGCTTGTTTGCGCTAGAACAGAAAAATGGGATACTGGATGTTAATCTTCAAGTTTATTGTTGACCATTTGGATATGCTGCATACAGATATGTCTGAGTGATTTGACGATCTGTTTTTGCTAGAAATCCCAGAATGGGTTATAAATTCATTTTCTGGAACCAAAGAAGTTGCCCATCAAACACCAGAGGAAAAATTAATTTTTAAATTAAAAAACAACATTGAGTTCAAGTCCAAATTTAAGAAATTGTATCAAGAGCTGTGGTCACAGACTGAAATTTCAGATTTGATTGCACTGTGTTTACAAAAAATTGCATGTTGTATTTCCAGTATCATATTTGGTGGAACTGGGAATTAGTGCGGTCATCAGAATACTTTCTCAAAGAAATTAACAATATATTACTCAACATGGTTGAGTACTACTACTAAGTAATGTTCATCATATTCATAAACCTGTTTCACTTCAAATTCAGTCATCACATTGATAAACTTGTTGCACATCATAAAGTTAAGTCATCACATTGATATATACTGGTTTTACATCATCAAATTCAGTCATTACATTGATAAACTAGTTTCACTTCATCAAGTTCAGTCATCACATTGATATATACTGGTTTTACATCATCAAATTCAGTCATTACATTGATAAACTAGTTTCCCTTCATCAAATTCAGTCATAACATCAATAAACTAATTTCACTTCATCAAGAACAATCATAACACTAAGAATTTATTAAGCAGCAGTGAGTACAACTTGATATTTTTGTATTGTGAAAATTTCTGCTTAATTATCATTGTATTTACAAAATAAATTAAATTATTTACTAACACAATTGTTAAATATCATCATCATTATGTAGCTGTATTACAATTTTGAATAAACAAGCAATCAATTTCTACTATTCAAATTTTGTTTATTTCCACTTGCGGTCCAGTGTGGTGGTTGGGGGAGGAGGAAGAAAGAGGAGAGGAGTGAGTATGGAGATACAGAATATATGGGTTCATGGGGGAGGTGAACCAAAAAAAATGTTGAGAAATACTGTTCTAGATGGTTCATACAGATCTTTAATCAATTTTAAGTTCACAAAACTAAATATACAAGTCAATTCCCATCATCTGTCAAAACTAATATCGGAATCTTATCTTGGCAAAAAATGTTTTAATGAAAATTCATAATTAACAATACGGTTTTAAATCCGATTTTTTCAAAATTCTTTATAATAATTATTTTGAATGCAGATGTGATTACATTTAATTCCACAGATAATGCAACTTTTAAAATGTGCATGTAGCAAAAATATGTACTGGTATTAACCTTTAGCCCACTGTGTTTACAATTGAGGCAAAGCATGTCCCTGGAATTGTCGCATATATTGATTGCTGAAGTTGAAATCCATCGGCCGGTTCGCCAAACCCGAAACTGAACGGAAAAAATCGAGATCGGTAAATTTTATAACTTTTTGACAGAATGTGATGGCAACATTAGGTAGAACATTTGTCGCCTTTTTGTTATAATGGCGGGGAAAACGATATGAAGTGATTTTGACTTGGAAATTCAAGGAATTTGTGGTCTTCTGCATCGTGTTGAAGCGACAAGACAGTGAATCGTGTTTATTATACTATTTGTTAATAGTATATTCAGTGAAATCAACCATTAACAGCTACAAAGATAAAAATTCTTAACGGTAAGTTCTTCATTTGTGATTATTAAATTATACCACATTGTTTCCATTATGTTAAATATATAATATTCAACATATTTCACAGCTTACGATCGATCAAAAATATGGTAGGCCTAGATCTAGATATGACTTTATCCCTTTCTCACACTTCTTGTATCATACACACACAAACAAAACGTACACCAATATATGCAGAATTTAATTCTTTATTTATATGTGCACATATTATTTAAATATCTTTAACAACAAAGAAGTTATTGCGATTTCAAAACAGCCACCGACGATTGCGTAACATTTAGAAAACCAATTCCGCGGAAGTCAGCAGCACAAGAAAAATTGCATTATTGTAAACACAGCATGCCTAAGTTAAACATGTAACATTTCATTCTGATACACGCACACCCGTGGCTACCGACAGTTAAAAGCATTTATGGTTTTAATTCTGGCTTGAACACGATGTACTACTCATAAGATGAGTGGGTTTAAAGAAACACTGCTTGGGAGCAATGGAACCATCTAATTAAAATGTCTGGTCACTGCATTCACACACTTCAACCTATTTTATGCCCGTACACTTAGTGTGACCAGAGCAAGTGCTGAAGCTTACATTACAGTTTATGTAAATACAGGTCAACATCCTGCATCAAGATCTTTTATAAGTGACAGCAAAAACTATTTTATTGCTACACTTTTATGTTGTGACCAGACAACATAAACTTCTGCCTGCCATATTTATTAATGAATATAAACATAAACATAAACTGTGATGAACTGAAGTCTTTGGTTGATAGTGACAAACCACATCACAAAGAGGATTTAGTCCCACACCAACCACACACAGGTTGATAGGATGAAGAAAGTCTAGAATGAGGCATAGAAGGCAGTTTTAGAATACACCAGAGATACACCAATCACTGCCATGAGATTTCTTATAGAAGTATCCAGAATCAAAGTAAGACATTGGGTAACACAAGTGAAAGAATACTTTAAAGTTGTCAAACATGACCATCAACCTTTACACTAACCTCTTAACAACAATAGGAAGGTTCATCAAACTAGGAAGGTCTTGGATGGAAGGAGCAGAAGATACAGAAGTCTGTGAACTGGATGAAGTAGGAAGAGGTTGTGAACAGATGGAAGTGTTCTTGAGGAATACTGTGATGTAGCCAGGAAGAGAGTGTCGCGATTGGGCTGCAACCAAGGCAGAGGGAATTATACAAGAACTCATAGATTAGTACTCAAAGCCACAAGATATACTTATTTACATAGATGGTTCAGTAAGAGAAACAAATACATGCGGATAGGGGATTCATTACCTACCGAGATGGCAAGAAAGTTGTGGAAAAATCTGCTACATATCCGACCACAACATCAGGCATGAGAATGGAGATAGAGAGATAGAGGCAGTAACAGTTGTCTCACTTTGCTCGCCTTGTGTTGCCGGGGTCCGAAAGGGGAGCAAAGAATAGCAACACTGTTTACCTTCCATGCATCTCGTAAAAGACGACTAAGGAGGTTATGGCATGGAGTTGGCTGTTCCATCCCATATAGGGTCAGTGACACAAAGCCATGCTGAAGCCGGATGTGTCAGGCCGAATGCGCAGATATCGCAGCAATGTTGTAAACCATGACACAACGCATTCCGTTCTCCAGACATCCTGCTAATCTGCAGGAGTTTGAGAACGAACGCAGAAGAAGTCTCACTTTGCTGATGATGTAACCACCAACAGAGATTCTATCTGACTCTAAAACAGTTTCTATCTGCATCTGGTCAAAAAAGTATGCTACACAAGATAGAAAAATTCATAAGGAAGGAGTGGATCACTCTTCCCAACAACTGCCACAGTATCCCATGGTTCTACTGTCCAGGCTATGCTGGAGGCAAGAAAAGAGCTTATGCACTGGCAGATAAAGCTGTAGTGGATGGCAAAATGATGAGAGAAGAGACAGAACTGAGTTAATTAGGGCAGTTATGGATACACTAAACAGTAATGAAGATATCGAAAGAGACAATGTGTATATTCAGAGAATAGAAATGGGACTTACCAGGGGCGTCCTCAATGGAAAGATCAGAAAACTCCATAATCAATGGCTGACTGGGACACTGAGCGTATATACTTTTAGATTGCTGATGGGAAGGCAAGCAGAGCATTTATGAGAATGCCCCTTGTACAATGATGGTGGTTCTTGATCAAGAGTAAATTATTCTATACAGTGATATAATGTTGTTACTGTGTATGCATGGCCTTTTGGGTCTTGCAGATGGTCATTAAGCACAAATAAGCAACCCATTTAGCATTTTCGCAGGAATTTTTTCAACCGATCATGACACAGCAACAGAAGATTTTTGTTTGTCTCTCTCTTCTTTCTTACATATTGTTTCTGAACAACATAGCCCTCAACGTGCAGGTCATGCCTTCAGACATCCCAAGTTTCTGACATATTTCCCAGATTTTGGGATTTATGAAGAAATCTTTCAATGAGGACTTACAGATGTCTTTATACCTTAGCATTGGTCTACCGCAGACTTGCTGACCTTCAGCCAATTCTCCGAATAGTACTTGTTTTGGGATGCGACCCAGCCAATGCAATATATTTCTATCGTGTTTCTATGGCAGATTGTAGCTGAGTGCCGTGTAAGACTTCCATGCTGGTGATTTTCCCATTGCCATTTAATGTTTGAGAATTTGAGGAGATATCTTCGGTGAAATGTTTTTATTCTTCTCTCGTGTTTTGTGTAGGTACCGGTAGTCCATGTTTTGGATCCATAGTAAAGTCGCTCAACGCGCATATTTAATAAATCTGTATCTTTGTTTTCTGTTTTAGCTTAGGGTTTTCCAAGCTCGTTTTGACAGTCCGCCAAAAATGGTAGCACTTTCCCTATTTTAGTGTGGTTATTTCATTGTCTAGGAAAGGGTGGATGTAAATGTGGATCCTAGGTAACACAAATTTTCAACTTGCTAAATATGATTATTGTTATGACTAGTGTCCCCTCCAACTACGCACATCGGTAAAGAGGGCATCACACTTAATGTAATATTTTGCACAAGAAATCTAGGGCTGCAGACTCAAGTAAGGTCCTAAATGATCACTTCAAAAGAGGTTTCCACATGCGGTTTTGGAGCTGTTGAAACCAGTCTTATCCTCACAAGAAAACTTTTAGATGGAACATAGATTATGTTTTGGAGCTGTTGAAACCAGTCTTATCCTCACAAGAAAACTTTTAGATGGAACATAGATTATGTTTTGGAGCTGTTGAAACCAGTCTTATCCTCACAAGAAAACTTTTAGATGGAACATAGATTATGTTTTGGAGCTGTTGAAACCAGTCTTACCCTCACAAGAAAACTTTTAAATGGAACATAGATTATAACAAATATATTTTGTTGGCACATCAAATTTATTACAATGAGATCCTACCGTAGTGGTTTTCTTGGTATATATAAATAGATTAAATTATTTGCCATCGCTTTCTGAACTGTCTAGATACACAACTGCCTGTTGTGGGAATTTGCACCACGAGCTATGTAATACATCATTACAAAGTTGGACACGGATTATAAGAATCATGAAAAAGTTAACATATGTCCATTTGAAAACAATACATTGTCTTTCCTATCGCAAGCCTGGGCTGTCAAAGTAATAACCATATTTGTGTGTTGTCTTTTGCAAAAATTATCCTGTTAGTCATTGTAATTGTTAGTCATATAAATATATGACAATGATGACATTTACTAAAGTTGTCACAGTATCTAAGCAATTCTATTTGAAAATCATCATTTGTACATCTAAAAATGTTCATTAGGTTGCAGTTGACATTCACTGCAAATGTCACATCATATAAGCAATTCTCAGTTATCTGTAGATGTAAAAATGTTTATCAAGATGCATCTGACATAGAATAAAGTTGTCAGAAATGTTTTTGCAATTGACACATTGAATAACTGGCAAATTTACATAATTTATTTAGCACTAACCATATTTAGTCAGTTGTGGTGCAGAGTTGATAGTGATCTTGCCTCACAAACCCAACTCATTGGACTAGGTGATTTTAACACTGATCACCCATATTGTACTGGCGATATGATTTGATATATTAATGGCACCTCAAAATTCAAAGAAAAGTTCAATGGCAATGTCCTGTACAAGATACACTTCAATTATTATTGACAACCAAGTTTTGAGAATCTGAATCACCTTTGCCGGAAGCAAATGCAATTTTACCAAGAGTCATTGACAAAATTGGGTCCATTATTAACTTGCAGTTATTGCCAACCTGTGATTCATCTGCTGTAGTTGGAAATAAGTTTATAACTTAATTAGCACTTTTACTGACTTCAGCTGGTATTGTATTACAAATTGGATCCTGCTGTTTCATAGTCTGTGAAGGATTTAAAGATATGCCAGTTTCTAATATACTTTTATGAACATTCGTTACTGTGTCCGATATGCCATACATTATTCCTGTCTTTGTAGCCATGAGATCTGAGTTAAAGGTGCTATTTGAATGAAATTTAGAACAACTTGAGCAAAATGAGATGGACAAGTTTGTATCAGTGACACCTTTCTGACCATCACATCTTGTTTGCTGTAATATATCTTTGTAATCTTGGAATATTGCTTCAGACTTCAAACAACAGTGTTTCTGCTGCCTTATAACAGCTTGCATTGTGCCTTTACACTGTGAGGTAGAAGATTTTGGAGATCCTGTAATAGAATCATTTTCATCAGATTCAGAATTTTGATTATCAAGTGTTGAAAAAAGGCGTGCTAAATATATTTTGCACAACTCTGCCAGAGATTTCACATTTTCTGACCCATCCGCATGCAACAATGGTAAATGTTCCTGTTTTTGAATTATTCTGTCATCATTTTTAATTTCTTGAACCTGAAGAGCTTCTTGAAAATCTAATATAACTGAAGTGTGATCTTGCAATGAAGCATCAGAGGAATAATGAAGTAAAGTCAGATTACCCTCGTTAGAAGTTCTATCTGAATGGGTGACTGCCTCATGTGTACCAAAATGGGATGCGATAACTATTGGTATCTGTGTAGGGGAACTTTTGCTTGAGCTGCCTAGACCACGAAATGCATAATCTTCACCCAATGGTTGACTTGCATCTGGTGTTTCAGATTTAATAATAGTAGACAAGGTGGCACCAGTTAGGGGAAAAGTGTCTCCATGTATAACAGGAAATGAAGATTTTTCTTCTTCAGGCATGACTCCATTGTCTGCACTGGTCAACTGGCATGCTCTTGGTGAAACAGGCACTGTGAGCATTTGAGAATGATGAAGGTTGGACAATGACAGCTGAAGGTGTGTTTTGTTTGATTCAATAACAACTGGTTTAGAAATACTCTGAGATCTCTCCTCCATGTGAAAATGTGCACAAGCGGTAGTGATGTTCTCTGTTTGTATGTTTGGTGATGCATTCTGGGAATTTGTCCATGGCAAAATATGAAGCTTAATTTCATTGACTGCTTTCTTCTCTGGTTTAAAAATATATACATCTCTGTCCTCTATTGCCAACAATGATGTATTTGTATATATTGTGGGAGAGTTTGCAAATATATAGTTAGAAGGTACAATGCTATCTGTTTTATAAGGAGTTACACATTGACCCTCAGTTGAATGCAATGACAAGGGTATTTTTGAATCTGTAGACACATTAATTTCTGCCTGTGAACAAATAGGCAAAATTTTCAATGATGATACGCCTGAGGCAGATGAAAATGCAGGCATGCCAGATGCTGTAGTGACTGCTCTCAATGGTGAGATTGTGTCAGAATCTTTATTATAATCTTTCTCATGCATCTCTTTTCCTGATGAACTGCTGATACAGACATTTTGTGAGTTAAGAACTGAGAAAAAAGCTGATTCACTGTTAGACTTATTTTGGATGCACATTTTTTCAATGCCCTTGACCCTAAGTGAGGATGCTGATGATGAAGAAAGTGGTAACATTGAAAATGTCTCTTTAACATTCTGGTCTTGAGTAGTCAAATAAATACAATCATGGTTAGAGTTCTGAATATGTGAAGCAGGCTCCAATGGATTACCTCCATCACAGACATATATTTGATGACTCTGACCGCTTTTATTAACAGTCAGTGTAGGTAAAACTGATGACAATGTGTCACATCTGGAAGTTACTGTCTTTTTCTGTGAGGAAGTCCTTACTGGAACTGTTCTCTGAATTATCACTTGTTGAACATCTTTGCTTGATTTAACTGCAGATACTTTTGGACTATATGACAAAAGTGTTTCAGAAACAATATGTCTCAATTCTTCATCATTCTTGGAAGCAGCAGTTGATTCGTGTCCACTTACTTCTTTTCCATATACCAAGAATTCACTGTTTTCTTCACATTTATTCCAGTCAAGAGATGAAGAATTTCTGGACTGAATCTTTGAACCACTAAATATACCCGTGACAAAGGGTGCCTCAGAAACATAAATTGTTCTCCCTGAAGAATTAACTGTATTTATAGTTAAATCAGCTGTGTTCGATTCATTAAGCAGATGTTTAACTGCATTAGATTTTGGTCCATTTCCCCCTGTAACTATGTCAGCATTTTCAAGAGTTGTTCTTAATATTCCAAAAGCTGCTGCTTGTCTGCTGGACCTTGTTGGTTTTAAAACATTTACTTGATTTTCATATTTTAATTCACAACCCTGCTGAAAAGACAACTCTGCAACTCTACTTGCTTCCTGTTTATCTTCTGGAAATATTTTACAGTTTTGTTTACTTGTGCTTGACATGGGAGACAATGATGACAGCCCAGTTTTCTCTGCATTGTCAAGTCTTGTTGCTGCTTCTAATAACAACAAACATGATGACATAAGTGGTTCACTTGGTTCTGACAAACTCTTGCCACTTCTGACTTTATTTCGCTTTGATCGACGACAAAGGATTTTTGGAGACCCAGTTCTCTGTCTTGTAGGCAGAGGTTGCGATTGAATCTCTGGTAGTTGTCTGTTACTTTCACAGTTTTTTTTCTCTGGTGAACAAACACAAACCGATGGCATTATACTGTCACTCAAATGACTGGCTTTTGCATGAGAAATTGCAAGGCTGACTGATTCATCTTCCAATGTTAAAGATTTTCTTTTCCTTGTAGATTTATCACACAGCACATTTTTGTCCATGAGAAGATATTTTAGACCAAAGTCAGATACTTCTGACTCACAGATTTGTGATGTTTCAGGTGTTTTTACAACAGACTCAAAATATTTGTTAGTCTTTCCAGATTTATGATCAATTCCTATCTGTTGCGATATTGACTGTATGCCAGCTGAATTTACAGCTGCTGATGCAAGCTGATCTAAATTGGACATTAGCACATTTTCTACTTCATCTAATTCTGGAGCATTTTGCACCTCCTTGTGAAGCATAATAGACCCAACTCCATGGCGTAAAACAATTGTTTTCTCTGAAAAATAGGTCAAACAATAATAAGTTAATAGAATAATAAAATATATAGTATTTTTTCATGGAATACGCTGTATCCCCACCTATGCTACGTTTCTCATTACTTATATTTTTCAGTTCTGCTATTCAGTTTGTAATAAGACAACTGCCTGTCCATTAAATGAAAACATGATATATAATGTGAAACACACTATATCAATGTATTGTGGTACATGTTTAGTGTGTACTTTCATATTTTCAACAAATAAACACACTATATCAATGTACTGTGGTACATGTTTAGTGTGTACTTTCATATTTTCAACAAATAAACACACTATATCAATGTACTGTGGTACATGTTTAGTGTGTACTTTCATATTTTCAACAAATAAACACACTATATCAATGTACTGTGGTACATGTTTAGTGTGTACTTTCATATTTTCAACAAATAAACACACTATATCAATGTACTGTGGTACATGTTTAGTGTGTACTTTCATATTTTCAACAAATAAACACACTATATCAATGTGTTGTGGTACATGTTTAGTGTGTACTTTCATATTTTCAACAAATAAACACACTATATCAATGTATTGTGGTACATGTTTAGTGTGTACTTTCATATTTTCAACAAATAAACACACTATATCAATGTATTGTGGTACATGTTTAGTGTGTACTTTCATATTTTCAACAAATAAACACACTATATCAATGTATTGTGGTACATGTTTAGTGTGTACTTTCATATTTTCAACAAATAAACACACTATATCAATGTATTGTGGTACATGTTTAGTGTGTACTTTCATATTTTCAACAAATAAACACACTATATCAATGTACTGTGGTAAATGTTTAGTGTGTACTTTCATATTTTCAACAAATAAACACACTATATCAATGTACTGTGGTACATGTTTAGTGTGTACTTTCATATTTTCAACAAATAAACACACTATATCAATGTACTGTGGTAAATGTTTAGTGTGTACTTTCATATTTTCAACAAATAAACACACTATATCAATGTGTTGTGGTACATGTTTAGTGTGTACTTTCATATTTTCAACAAATAAACACACTATATCAATGTACTGTGGTACATGTTTAGTGTGTACTTTCATATTTTCAACAAATAAACACACTATATCAATGTATTGTGGTACATGTTTAGTGTGTACTTTCATATTTTCAACAAATAAACACACTATATCAATGTACTGTGGTACATGTTTAGTGTGTACTTTCATATTTTCAACAAATAAACACACTATATCAATGTAATGTGGTACATGTTTAGTGTGTACTTTCATATTTTCAACAAATAAACACACTATATCAATGTGTTGTGGTACATGTTTAGTGTGTACTTTCATATTTTCAACAAATAAACACACTATATCAATGTACTGTGGTACATGTTTAGTGTGTACTTTCATATTTTCAACAAATAAAGCCATTAGGAATACCATGAGTAGAAATCAAATGCAACAATCTCAGGTTAACAGCTACCCATAAAATGCATAACAAAAGATGTCACACGTTTTCAAACAAAACCAGTATCTAGCTTCCCCGTAGAATCGGTTGCTTGCCCATAGCCTTAATACAAGTTCTTCAGAATAATTCTGTGCTTGGATCACAAATGTTATTTATCTTTGCTAATCCAACTTTTCCAATGCTTTTCATTGGCTGGTGAATCAAAACACAGTGGAATCCAGTTATAACTTGGTCCGGACTGACAAAATAGGTATGTAATAACAGAAATTAACTATATACAGTACAAACAATATAGAAAAATATAATCAGGGATTTTGAAAAAAGTTGTTATATAAGGAAATTTGTTATAAAAGAAATGCAAATATAGAGGGATTCCACTGTATACACAAAAGTGATCAATGATCAGTCTCCTCGGTTCAAGATAAATGACACTGTGTTTATTGGCATGCTTGACTATTTTAGAGAAGGACGGACTTTTTTTCAGAGCATGGATTTCATTGAATGCTAAAGTAGAAAGTAGCTAGTTGTATTGGATTAAACATTACAGAAACTAGATCATATAATTCAGGACTTTATGTCCAAACAGTTGAGCTGTGGTAAAAAAAGAACAATTTCTATTGAAACATTAAACTTTTGAAAGGTATTACTTGATTAAGAAAAATTTGATACCTGTTTTTCAATTAATGAATTGTGTCTGTGTTCTAGAATGTACCACAGATACACCAAGTGCCAGTGTGTTGCCGGGATCCCGAAAGGGGAGCACAGAATAGCAACACTGTTTACCTTCCACGCGTGTCATAAACAGCGACTAAGGAGGTTATGGGATGGAGTTGGCCGCCCCATCCCATATAGGGTCAGTGACCCAAAGTCATGGTGAAGTCGGATGTGCCAGGCCAAAAGGCGCAGACACAATGCATTCCGTTCTCTGGACTACATACTGCTAATCTGCAGGAGTTTGAAAACGAACGCAGATGAAGAAGATACACCAAGCACTGTCACTGTTCTTCTAGACCTGACCCCCCCCCCCCCCAGATTCTAAGTAAGACATTGGGTAGCCTAGGTGAAAGAATACTTCAAAGTTGCCAAAAATGACCATCACCTTTTATACCAACCTCTAGATAACAAAGGAAGATGTATCAAATAAGGAAGTTCTTGGATGACAGTAAATGATACCCTATCTCATACACAGATGAATGTCCATGTGGATCCGGAACCCAGAATCCAGAGCACATACTTCAGGACTGCCCAACATACAAAGAGAAAAGAGAGCAGACCTGGCCAGAGGATACAGACTTGATGCAAAAGCTATGGGGCAGCTGCTCTGACCTGGAGAAGACAGCGGACTTCGTCTTGACGACAGGTCTGACGGTATAGCATGACCACATGCTGAACGCAGAAGAAGAAGATGATACCCTATTAAGGATGTGCTAGCTGGAAGAGGTAGGTAGAGATTGTGAATGGATGGAAGTAAATAAAGAGAGAAAGTCAAAGATAATGTAACACAATCTATGATGAAGAGAGTGCTGCGATTGAGCTGCAACTACAACAGAGGGAAGGATACAACAACTCATAGACATACTCACAGCCACAAGATTTAATTATTTACACAGATGGTTCAGTAGTAAGAGAAACAATAGATGCGAATGGGGCTTCATCATCTACCAACATGGCATGAGGGTAGTGGACAAATCTGCTCATATCCCACAGCATTTAGCAAGAGAATGGAGATGGGGGCAGTTACGGCGATTTTTATTTGGCTGAAGATGCAACCACCAACAGTGATCCTATCAGACTCCCAGAGTAAGCTATGCAGATAGAAAAATGCCTAAGAAAAGAGTGGGACACACTTTCCAACAATTCCAGTGCATCACATGAATATCCTGGCCATACTGCAGTAAGGACAAGGAAAAAGCTGAATCATTAACAGGTAAAGTTATAGTTGATGACAAAGTGATGAGAATATGTTTAGAGAATGATAGAAATTTAGTGATCAGAGAAGACGGGACTCCACCTTGTCAAATATCCTGACAGTTTGGTTATTTATTCAGGTTTTGAAGTACCGTCTCAGTAGGTCATATTTTCTCTCTCTCTCTCTCTCTCTCTCCTTGGTTGAGTTGACATGCATGAAGAATGTGTTCTGTCCACAGGTCTGTCTCACCAATTTTTAGATTTACACTCCTGCGCTAACTCCCAAATTTTCAAAAGCACAAACAAAAAACACAAATAGTATCATTTGTATAATTTTCACAGTAATTCACAGAAAGAATAAAACATTTTCAGGCATTTTATAGAAATGCACCATTGAATAATTCAGCTAACTTGTAACAAAATGTGGGTGGCAAAATTGCAGACGGATGTTTTTCTATATACAGTGCATTTTTCAATAATGATAATCATGTTGAAGATACGGTCTCTGGTACCTCTGCCAGATCTAAAACCTACCTGTGTCTTATGTACTCATGTTGAAGATACGGTCTCTGGTACCTCTGCCAGATCTAAAACCTACCTGTGTCTTATGATACTCATGTTGAAGATACGGTATCTGGTACCTCTGCCAGATCTAAAACCTACCTGTCTTATGATACTCATGTACATACTCATGTTGAAGATACGGTCTCTGGTACTTCTGCCAGATCTAAAACCTACCTGTGTCTTAAGATACGGTCTCTGGTACCTCTGTCAGATCTAAAACCTACCTGTGTCTTCTTCTTCTTTCGTTCACTTGAAACATGTCTATATCTGTAATTCTGTCTCCTTAATAAAACTCACTGTCTTTTGTAGTTCATACAGTGTCCCATAGAGTTTTGATTCCAGTGTTTTTTCCTCTGGCCAATATGTCTGCCTCAGCATTTCATGCTCAGAACACTCTTGAAGTATATGTTTGGCACTCTGTGCTGCCTGTCCACATGTACACATGGCCGTGTTGCCAATCTTAACTTGTTCTGGTCTGTTCATAATATGATAGTCATCTTGTGTTGGTGTTTGTGGCTTTCTTATTGACTTGATCATCTGTTTTTTCTGATGGTAGGTGATTGGTATATCTGGTTGGTCTTCGGCAGCACCTTCCTTAGCCAGTTGGTCTGCTTTTTCATTTCCTGGTATTCCACAGTGAGAGGGTATCCACTGCATGGTTACCCTACTGGTAAGACAATTCGCTAAGTAGTTTTTTCAAGTCTGTTAGTTTTCCAGACTGGAGAGCTTGAAGCACTGACCTTGCATCTGTCAGGAATACCACAGGCTGTAGGTCAGAGTTGGAGTTCAGCAGTTTTTTAGCTGCCACACTAATTGCCTGGATTTCTGCATCATAATTATTGCAGAATTTTCCTGTCGGTGTTCTGATTGTATCTCTAGGACCTGTGTCATAAGATATGGTCTCTGGTACCTCTGCCAGATCTAAAACCTACCTGTGTCTTATGATACTCATGTTGAAGATACAGTCTCTGGTACTTCTGCCAGATCTAAAACCTACCTGTGTCTTAAGATACGGTCTCTGGTACCTCTGCCAGATCTAAAACCTACCTGTTTCTTATGATACGGTCTCTGGTACCTCTGCCAGATCTAAAACCTACCTGTGTCTTATGACTTCTACTTCTATCTTATTTTGCATTTGAGTCCCTATTAAATTAAAATATAAATTAGGAGGCATTACTTTTTGATCATCTGTGGTAAATATTTGTACATGATCTCTTAAGATTTCATACAGCTTTTTATGACTGTGTGTGTGGGTGTTTTATACAGGCTTTTATCTCAACAGATTGACAGGAATCACTGGGGGCCTGTGTTCTGAAGCATCCAATCTGGTAACCCTACGACCATGACGGATTATGGGTTTATAGATAGACAGGCATGCAACAAATGCTCATTGATTTTAAGATGATAATGCATTCATATTCTCCGCAGTTTTGTATATTTATGAAATGCATGAAATGTATTTGATCTAAAACATAACTGCTGTATTTGGTATAGTAAAAATATACACTAACATGATAAAACTTACGTGTTCTGTCTAGTAAAAATATACACTAACATGATAAAACTTACGTGTTCTGTCTAGTCCAGCATAATCATGGTCATGATGTAAACAAAAATCCTCTCCAAGAATGTCAGGTTTCATATCTAGTGTTTGCACTATGACCTATTGAAGAAAAATTAAAACTATATTTGGGAGCAAAGGATAAAGAAAATATATAAAACTAACAATTCAATTCAATGGAGCGCGTCTGTGACGGCAAAGGTACCGAGTTCGATCCTCGCCACAGGCAATTGTGCATCCGGACCGTTCAGAAAGCAACAGCAACCTACTGAACGTATTTATATTGCCTAGAAAATCACCACAGCCAACAAATGCTGGGTTGATAGCTACGTCCTGGATAGGATATTCTACCAATAAAAAAATAAACAATTCAATAATATAAGAAGTATATAATGAATGTAATATTATCTGAATGTTTATCTTTCCACACATATTTTTATCAGAAAGCATACCTTATCTTGATGAGATGATTCAGACTCTGTGTCTGATAGTATTTCCTCACTTGAACCTGATTCTAAGTTCAATGGAATAATTTCTTTCAAGAATTTCTTGTGTGACTGTTCCTGGGTCTCTTTTGTTCCTGTGAGCAGAATAGTTATCTTAATGATACATTGAATGCTAGACTCAAACACTGTAAAATATGAGCTAATATGTTTAATTCCACGATCAAGAATAAATGAAATTGAATTTTATTGACCGCTTATACAAAGCATATGCAATATTTTAAAACTGAATGAAAGTAACTAGTTCTCAATTATACAAGAAACATTATTTCCTAAGCATAAACTAAATTACTATATATATACTCATTTTAAAACCCATATTTCAAACAACTACATATGCTTAGACATCAACTGTTGAGTTTTTCACATGGCAGCTGAACAGCAATTGCTCCAAGAAAATGCAAACATTCTGAGTACAATTATACTGTAAAGCTTGGAACAAGATAATGAAGTTTTGATAATCCCTGAAAACACACAGATCAACATTTTGACCAAAAGGCCTTTATCAAGACTACATATACAACAACAAAAAAAAAACAACACTATAGAAATTCACATGGCAGAGCAAAATATGGAGAAAACCCCGAAGGATTGAAACTAGGTCAAAGGGGAACTGAAATTACACAAATAGGAAATATACAAAATACATCCAAATACATGTGAAAAGAGACAGAAATGATGGTACAACATGCTATCATCCATACAACTGGTGTTCATTGATCCCAAAAGGTTTAAGTGTACCAAATTTATATATATATATAAATGTCTACAAGAACCCTTCACACGTTATGTCTGTAATGAACTAGAGGAGGGGGTGTCACATAACACTTTCCATGTCTAGGAATCTGACTGGAGAAGAGGAAGGTGTCAGAGTAGAACATGACAAACAGCATTGCTATGGGCGTGGAAAGTGAGAGCAAGTTTGACCTTGTCTGAAGAGGAAGACCTCTGAGTGTTTTAGAGTGTATATTGGCAGGAGATGCTGCACACTAGAAACAGTGCAGAATGGAAGAAGTATTGATCTTTGAATAATACTTTTTGTGAATTTCATGCAAGATAGTTTTATTTGTCATGTATCAAGCAAACAGAAGTAATGGTTATTTCAAAGAAACAAAATAACACACCTTGCAAGATCAAAGTGAATGATATAGCATTAAAACAGGTCCAACAATTCAAATATTTAGGTACAACGATTACATCAGATGGAAGAAGTTCAACAGAAATAAGTAGCAGAATAGGACAGGCAAAAACAAGATTCAGAAAAATGAAAAATATATTGTGTAATATGACCGTGTCATTAGAGGTGAGAAAGAGAGTTCTGCAGTGCTATATAACCCCTATACTAACATATGAGTGCGAGTCTTGGACAATAAACAAACTGGAAAATGGGAAATTAGAGGCAATAGAAATGTGGTTCTATAGAAGAATGCTGAGAATACCAAGAACTGCCAGAAAAACTAATGTATAGATGTTGAAAGGGTCAAATGCAAAACGGACCTTAATCATTAATATAAGATAAAGACAATCTTATTTTTTTGCCCACTTCATGAGACAGGCAAGTTTGGAGAACATAGTCACAACAGGCAAAATTGAAGGCAACAGAGACAGAGAGCAACAACGTGAGAAAATATTAGCCAGTTTGACAACCTGGCATGGCAGGGAAACAACAACGACCTTGATACATAATACTGTGGACAGAGAGCTGTGGAGAGCCATGACCGCCTACGCCTGGCATGGCACCTGATGATGATGAACAAGCAAAAGGAATCAAAGTAAGCACCAGTATCATATGTCAGCTCCATTTACTTGTGTCTGTTTGTTTGCTGATAAATAAATAAATGTCCTAATAACAACTGCAAAGCAGTCAAAAAAGATATCATAATCCATCTCTCATCTGTTTATCTGATTTTCCAGTACACCTCAAAGTCATAGAGATATCCAGAATGAGGATCTGCAGAGCACTAAATTTGTATTCCCTAGAATTGTTTTTTTTTTATATAGGCCTACTATTGGAATTGGAGTCTGCCTGTAAAAGTTATCATAGATTCATCAATACTAATAACTTGTTCAGACCTCTCTAGCTCTTATGGACTTGGTTAGAATAAGAACATCAGGCCTCTCTAGCTCTTATGGACTTGGTTAGAATAAGAACAGAGGTCTAAACTTAAAAATTGCATCATGTCCGTTTTGTTCACATGGAATGAATTTGGAATTATCATTGAGATGAAAATATTTGTTTATACTTTCTAATCCATTACTGTACAATACACTTGACACTCATCATCACCATGTGCCATCTCCGCAACGAAGATTGGCTGCAACAGACCTCCAAGTTATTTGCTTGATCTTTACTTCCTTTAATAATTAAATTAAAAACTTAAAAACTATTTAACAATTCAAAACTTAAATACTTGACACTCATCATTATCAGGTGCCATGCCGGCTGGCGTGGGCGGTGAACAGAATATGTTGTGTCAAAGTTCACAGCTCGGCTGAGATATCTGCCCTTATCAGCACAACTTCTAGGTCATTTGGCCCTATACAGGATGAAACAGGTAACCCAAATCCCAAAATCTCCCTATTCGCCTCTTATGGTATGCTTGGTAGGTAACAGTGTTGCTATTCTTTGCTCGCCTTTTTGGCCCCAACAACACACAAACAATCTACAACTTTCCAAAATGCACAAAAGATTTTGTCGATTCAAAGAAATGTGTTGGTAAAGGTATTGTCGACATTCAATTATAACAGAATCAAAAGTTACACTCAATATTTGTTGGCAGTATGGCAATTTCTTTCTTACTTCTTTCTTTAGTTCTATTTCTTTTTAGACTCTGTTCATCACTGTTCTGTAGAAATCTGTACGTCCTGCAAGCATTTCGACCTCTTCGTTCTACTGCATTTGTCAACTCAACAACATCATGTAAACTGTGAAGAGCACATCTAAAGTTTGCTTTCCATCGTTTGGGTTCTGGAGGATCGCCTTCTTTGTAAATTCCTGCATGTACAAAAGAAACACATAAGGCCAAACGTAGACCAAGAAAACATCAAGATAGCACATGTGTAGCGTACATCTGGATGTACAAACAGCTTAACACTTTCTATACCATCATTGAGTGCTGTTTTGATTGGTAACTAACCACATCCCCAAGAACACACCACATGTTTATCACTACGCTAAAATGTAATCATACTACACTGTGAAATCTACATCTACGAGGTGTACTCAAATGAAACCGGGGTGCAAAGGGAACGCATTGCTCTAGGCGGACCCCGGGTTAGCAGATAACCAAAATTCCAAATGTACCTCCTAGCGGTGCACCCTGGAAACAGAAATGCAGCAGCTCGAGCTGATTCTGGCCAAATCATTTGGGGATCGTGTTTGAGAATGTGGAGGTAGCAGATGGAAAGAGATTTGACTGCATTAGAGACAGACAATATCTCAGACACCATCAGCATCACCACATACAGTGACAATAGTCAGTCCAGTCCGAAAATTGGATGGGCGGCCAATGTAAAAGGCACTAAAGGTAGATGCATGGCGAGAGACAGATTTAATACTGAGTACAATGACACAATGAAAGGGCAGAACAGCATCAGAGGGCAGCGCGAACTGCAAATAGAAAGGGAAAAGTTCCCAGGAAAGGGGAACTACAAGCTCCTTTAGTTCGAGGTGAGCTTCTTGTTCCCTGTGCTCCTTATAGGCAGAGACCCAGATCCAATCATGGGTGTTCGGAAAAGCAGGAAGACATGACCCAACTTTAATGTCAAGCTTTCTTAAATCGGAAATATGCTCGCGAAGAGAAAGAGTTCCGTACCCGAGGGGCTCAGGCAAAAAAGGGACAACGATGGCTGTCCTGACCCAACTCTACTGACAAGATTTCCTACACTGTAAATACACTTGCAGAGAGAAAGGGTTCAGTACCTAATGGGCTCAGGCACAAAAGGGACAACGATTTTAGCCCTGGCCCAACTTTACTGTCAAGTTTTCCTATACCAGAAATACACTTGCAGAGAGAAAGGGTTCAGTACCTGATGGGCTCAGGCGCTATTGGGACAAGATCGCTCAGCTCAAGAACGTCTTCCTCTCAAACACGTGGTGTGAGACTCAAACTTGGGCAAGGAGTTCACGATGTCTGTTAACGATGCCTCGGGTAGGAGGGCGAACAAGCCAGGGTCCAACTCTTCCGGCGAGTTCTTCCTCATACGGAACCAGGCTCACGGATGAGAAACAGTTCAGTACCCGATGGGCACAGGCACA
Source organism: Meghimatium bilineatum (assembly GCA_034231615.1). Taxonomy (NCBI): domain Eukaryota; kingdom Metazoa; phylum Mollusca; class Gastropoda; order Stylommatophora; family Philomycidae; genus Meghimatium; species Meghimatium bilineatum. The sequence goes on along the minus strand of CM067321.1, from coordinate 55,862,306 downwards.
GTACGTCCAATTGCACGAGGTGGGTTCATAGATGGTGGAACACCTCGTGCCAGATAGAAGAGCTCGACAAGTGTCATGGTGAAGAGGCACTACACACCAGCGTGCCCGACGACAGATACACAGGCTGTCACGGACTAGGGAAGCCTACCCGAATTAAAGGCATGATGAAAACGAATGTGCTGGACCTCAGATGTCCTGACCAGAAGTGGCAAATGAAACCTGTCAATGCTGTGTTGGCTATGCCAGCACGTAGGAGCATGAAGACGTCATCACATGTAATAAGTACACATAGATAAACAAATGGTCACATGGTCATTCTCTTTGTATGCTTAGTGTCTTGTGCAGGCAGTCGACAAGACATGGCTGGTGTGATAATAATCCTTTAAAATTTGACAAACGAGCAATGATTCAGTTTTAATTTAGTTATTTTTTTAATTAAAAATTTGTCAATATTTGGATTCATTTTTTTTGGGTTATAATTTGTGTTTTGTGAAAGACATCTTTACCACTTTCTCACATGTCTCGTACTACTACACATACACATAAATAAAACTTACAGCAATATAAGCAGTATTCAATTCTTTATTTACATGTGCAAATATTATTTACAAATCTCTAACAACAAAAATGTTATTGCATTTTCAAAAAAAAAACAAAAAAAAAAAAACAATATCACAAATTTTCCAAAAAATAATCCGGTGGCAGGGGATAGGTAGCATAATTATAATCTGGCTTGCTAAATGTTAATATCAGTGTGATGAAATTAGCTACAAATTGTGAAAGAGCTTCTGAAATTGGACAAGTATTGCCAGTAAAAGAACAGTAAAATGGTGTCAGATCTTTCTGATCATGCTATTTCTCATTAGTTTTCTGACATAAATTTAATTATAATGCTGAAGTTGGATGTGTTGGGCCATTTGAACAAATAAAACAACAACATATATTCATTGTCTTGATTAAAGCATACTAGAAATCTAGATAGAATGATCATTGTCCTGCTATAAGAGGGATCCGGTGGAGGTTTAACATTTTATTATCAAAATCATAATCTATTGCGTTTTTATACAAACTATAACAATTTTCTATATTACAATTATTTTGTTCCCCAAAATAGTTTTTAAAAAAATTGTATTTACCGTCTACTGAGTGTTAAATAGGTTTTGCATAGAACAGGATAGAGCAATCCTTGATTTGTTAATTAACTTGTTTCATCTTACCAAAAATTATATTGATCAAATGGCACAGTTTTACTGCAGTCTCTCATTCAACATTAAACCAAACAAGCAAAACTATAGATTTCGTAGTATTCAAACTCTCATTCAACATTAAACCAAACAAGCAAAACTATAGATTTTGTAGTATTAAAATGTTCCTTATTGAGAAGCTTTTTATCCTTATTATCAAACACATCAAATTTTAACGTGCTCTAGTTTCTGTAATAATTACATTCTGGTCCTATTACGCTAAACATCTGACACAAAAAAAAATATGTCTGTCCTTGATGATGAGATGCTTCTTCGATATTAGTCTAGAAAACTACCGGAGAATGAAGTAGAAGTCTCACGTGCATTGTAGTTGTTGAAGAAGACCAAAAACTACAGTACCATCTTTCTCTTATATAACAATAATGATATCAACTGGACTTAATGGAATCTATCTCCAACAGTATGAGATATTCAGAATTAAAAATACATAGTGACTGCTCATCAAAGGGTGGATTTCAATAGTAAAATGATATAATTAGTAATCTGAATATTGAACTGACATCATTAAGACCTCACCTGTATGTCTTGCCCATCTCTCAAATACATCACCATCTGTTTCAAGGTTCCACCCAAGGCGTGATGCATGCCTCCAAGAAATTTGGAAAACTCCTTGATGTCTATTTGTCCATCGCAAACCAAAAACATTTCCAAGATCAAGCAACTCCATAAGCCATGGGCGCATACGCTGACGATCAATAGGACGTACAGGGCGACGTAGTTTATTTCCTTCATCCCTACCAATAACAGGATATTCGGATATGTCTACTATGTTTTTCACTGAAGTTCCAGGACTAGAACTTGTTGAGACCGTTAGAACTTCAATACTGTGAGCCATGTCGAAATCCTACAAAATGAACAACAAATATATGGCAATTTAAAGAACAACATAAGAATTATTAATACAGAATGTGTATGTGCAGATGTATTTTTTTTATTCTATTTCTATAAACCCATAACCTGTCAGGGTTGTAAGGGTACCACATTGGATACTTCAACACACTGAGTCCTCCAGCGATTTCTATCTTCAACAATGCGGATGAGTGAGGAAAAATCTTGTCTATTCCTTGATGTTGTCTGTTCATGTCTTTATTTTCTATACTCTGCTTCTCCTCCCTTTGACGTTCCCTGCAGTATTGCAGATGTATTTGGTGTTTGTTGTATTGAACAACTTTAAGAACCTTTAACTTAAATCCCTAAAATACCCCCAAAGATGGATATATTGGGCTGGGCCATTGGCGCAAATAAAACGGTGACACAACAAATTTCCTTTTTCTGGACTACATCCTGCAAGAAATCTAGTTGGATCATTGTCCTGCTGCAAGAGAGATCCAGTGGGAGTTTGAGAATGAACGTTAAAGAAGAAATCACCAAAATTATTATTTTATCTTCACTGAAAAATTATAAAGATAGGAATTGAACCAAGTCCGTTCTAGAGGCACCAAATCGCCTTGTAACTCAAGTAAACAGGTTTTCTGTACTTGACAAACTACATCCCCACTTTTTAAAATAATAACTGGGAAATGCACAGAGGATGTAGTTATTCAAGTATGGAAAACCTGTTTACTTGAATTGCGCATCAATTCGGTGTCATTTGAATGGACGTGGTTCAATTACTGTCAGTCTTTAGAATTTTTATATTTATCCTCATGCTTTCTACTTGAATCTATCTTCAGTGATGCAGACGAGTGAGGAGAAATCCTGACATATCCAGTTCTTGATGTCTATCCATGATTTTCTGCATTTCCCAATTATGTATTATTATTCAACCAATTATTACTGTTATTAAACCAATTTGCTTAAGCCTGCGACAACTTTGGTTTCACAATCAATACAATGAATATGGAAGTTATGTTTCAACCCAAACAAACCACGCTTCAATCCCCATATAAGGATCAAAGAACATCAAACAGTCAATAAATTCACCTACTTGAGCAGAACTCTCTCACAAGATGTATAAATCGTCACTGAGGTAAACAGAATAGTGAAAACTAGTGCCACATGTGGAAGACTGCGGGAAAAAAGTGTGGGAAAGAAGAGTAATAACAACCACCAAACTAATAGTTTACCAGGCAGTAGTAATATCCTCACTCACTCTATGCCTATGAAACATGGACAGTATATGTCAGACATGCTAGAAGACTCAACCATTTCCACCTAGGCTGCCTTCGTAAGATACTCAATATCAATTGGTAGGATAAAATACCAGACAGTGAAGTACTGATGAAATCTAAGCCTGTAAGCATATATACAATGTTGATGAAGGTGCAATCCCACTGGGCAGGACACATGGTCCGCATGAAAGAAGTTGTTATATGGAGAAATTGAGACTAGGTCCCACAAGGAAAGACAGAAGAAGCATTTTTAAGACACTCTTAAGACATCACTGAGTTACTTCAAAATATACACAAATTCATGGAAGAATCTTGCACAAGACAGATTCAAATGGCTTCGCAGAATCAAGAATGGTGCAGCAGCTGTAGAGAACCTCAGGCACAATGGGCAACAAAAACGCACTTGAAGAAAGGCAAGAGCTGCTCAATGACCCACAGATTTCTCCCACATATGTCCAGAGTGTGGTAGACAATTCCAAGCATGCATAGAACTCATTACTCAGTGGGGCCCACTGCAGACATCATCCCAGTGAGCTAAATGGTCATCGTCGACTCCGGCGGACGAATAGCATTATTATTAAATAAAGTGTCATTGAATACTTGAAAGTATAAAATAATTTCACATTTATATAAATCTCTGAATATTCTGTTCACCATTTTATATCTTATTTTTTGTTACCTTTTAATTTTAGGTCCCAGACACAATTTCTTCTGTATGTGCAGCACCTAGAGTACACATTGAATGCATCTGTAGAAGCAAAAAGAGGCTAAAGAGCAGGGTTGTGTAAGGGAAAAGCTATGGAGGCAAAGTCTGAAATGTCCAGCATGAAGCCAGCTAGTTTTGTTAATGGTCAATAAAACAAGTCAATATGAAATGTCCAATAGTAAAACATCTCACTACAACAGACCCTGTTCAAAGTATGTTTTCAGGTATTGGATATGTCAACCTTGAACAGATACACTTGGGTATGAAAGAAAGCTTTAAATACAGCTCTTCATTGCAAAAAAGAATAATGACTAACAAATATCAGGAAGCACATTCTGTTCACTTTCACTGACCAAAGCAGTGTTACAACTCGGACTATGGATGTTCTGAGAAATGTAAATAGGGAGCAAGCCCTCATCATTGTAAACAAAGCAACCCAAGTCCAACTTGACCAAGGTGGCTTACACAGAAATACTTGGGTTCAGTACCCAAGGGCATAGTGAAAAATGATATTGTCTTTCTTATACAAGATTTGTTTGTTAGATGCTGAGTTACTCATTGGAGATAGTACACTTCTTTGGTTGAAAATGCCATGGCTAAGAGTTGGAAGGCCATCACAGACAAATGAAGTGAGTGCATGGGAAATTCTCTGATCAAATCTCAGATTCCTAATGTGCTTGGTTATGCTGCAGGCGAATGGGACCTCATCTATGTAGATAAAGCATTTGAAGTCTAATTCAACTGTTGCCGTTGTCCAACACAACTCATACATAAAAAATTAGGTCAGGGATCTAGGGACACAATGGGCAATTGAGACGTCTTCGTACAAAGGGAATGGTTCACCAATTGTAAAGTGCCTCATCCCCAGACATATGCACAGCGGGTGACCTAGGTATAATACTAACTCGCCTCTTGACATAGATCCTCTTCTAAGTAGAAAGTTTCTTAAATAAGACATTTATTTAGCCAAAAGTTGAAGTCTTCTGGGTATGAAAGAAAGCTCTGTGAAACCACCTACGGTAACTGTACATTGGAAAATAAGAGCATGTTACTCATAATTCCTGGGGATCTAAACAAGCAAACTAACTCTTCCTACTTCCAGCTGACACATTCTGAGAAGCATAAACATGAATACATAAAAATACATCCTGCAGACTCTATATTTTCAGCGTCTCTTTGGCCTGCATTTGCAGAGCATCAACACAGGATGACAATCTGGCTAGAAGAACTTCTCTGTAAATAAAGAATTTTTGTAACTATGATAACAAGTTTAATTGTAGCCTTCTCTTCTGAGAAAATAGTGACAACACTGTAGCATTAATCAAGCTTACATTCAGGTCAAGGTCATGTTAAAAAAAAAAGCTTGCAAAAGGGACACGTTTTAAAAATGTCAGTTATTTTGTTATATTCTGCGCAAATCCAGTCTGAATGGAAATCATTTCAGTGAAATTTTTATGGATTGTTTTTAAAATCATATGTAATTGTTGGGAATTACATTTGTTTTCAAGGAAGATATTGGGAACACATAAGTTTTGCTATATAATGACATCGATAGAATTAGATCTTTGCGTGCATTGAAAATAAACACCTTGTGTGTGCAGAAGTAATTACTTCTTAGTTCTACTATTGAAGATTGGATCGTAAAGGTGTTTTATTTATTTTCAGATGATAGTATGAGCGTGGAAATTGGTTATGAAATAGTATAAAAATATGAAAGGTATAGGATCTTCATCAAGGAATCAGCCGAACAAAAGCATGTGAGGCAGCCATCAAAATTTTTATTTGAAAGTTCCATTTTTTTCCATCTTTAGTACGCAATAGTAAAAAAAAATCTGATGTGCAGGGGGAAAGTAAACAATTGGTATATAGCACAGTAAAGGTTAAAAAGGCATAGAGGACTCACTTCATTTTTTAAATTTAGGTTTTTCCCAAATGTGCTTCATACCTTTTAACGTATGCTGCCTGTCGAGAGTACCATAAATAGCACATAACTCTGTAGCTTCAAGTGACAATATTCAAGGATCTCAGAAAAGATACACTTTGTAAAAAAGACGCCACGATTTAAACTTGTGATCTTTTGAGAGCAAGATAAACTGTCTCTGCACTATTGCCATGGATATTCCTTACTTATAATAATATCAAAGGAGTGAAGTAAACATTCTAGCAAATGTTCATATGGAATGCAAAAAATATTGCTAATGCAACTCACCATTACTGTTGAAAACCTTTATTACACCTGAAATTGTGTTAAATTGATATAAACTGTCAACATTATAATGAATTCACGGAAAAACAAAGTACGGTAATTTTTGAAAAATTATGACAGTCTAAACTGATGTTTCAAATCATGTGGTCTAAAGCATGCAAGACAAAAACAAATCAATGGCAATATTTAAGGCAACACACAGAGCATTTAAGAAAGAAAACATATAGGATAGTTAAGAAGACATGATATGAAGACACATACATCAAAGTGATAATAGTAAAGAAGTAAACAAATACCTATCACTAGTTAAAAAACAAATTAAAAACAATTATAATAAAATAAACATGGACAAAAATAGTTGACATTTAGAAAAAAATATTTAGATGAATTCTTGTGGACAACAGTTTTTGTCCTTATTTATTTATTTTTAAAACATACTTTTATTAGTAGTGGTAGGTATTTGTATTCTCCTTCTTCTTCTGCGTTCGCTCTCATATAACCACATCAAATATATCGTGAGATTTCCGCCGGGAAGCGTGAAGTACATTGTGCTGCAAGCTCCACAGCAGAACTGTGTTATTTGTACCTCGGTTGGCCACTTGTGGTCTGGCCGTCCAAGGTCCAGCACATCCTTTTTGTCATGCCTTTAATTAGGGTAGGCTTCCCTAGTCCGTGACAGCCTGTCTATCTGTCGCCGGGCATGCTGGTGTGTAGTGACTCTTCGCCAAGACGCTTGTCGAGCACGTCTTTCTTGCACGATGTGTTCCACCGTCTATGAACCCATCTCATGCAATTGGACGTACTCTGCCTGAGCCCGTCAGGTACGGAACCCTTTCTCTCTGCAAGTGTATTTCCGGCATAGGAAAGCTTGACAGTAGAGTTGGGCCAGGCTTAAATCTTTGTCCCTTTTGTGCCTGAGCCCATAGGGTACGGAACCCTTTCTCTTTGTGATTACATTAGAGTTGGGTCAGGTCTTCTTGTTTTTCCGAACGCCCATGATTGGGTCTGGGTCTCTGCCTATAAGGAGCACAGGAAACTAGAAGCTTGTCTCGAGCTAACAGAGCTTGTAGTTCCCCTTTACTAGGAACTTTTCCCTTTCTATTTGCAGTTCACGCTGCCCTCTGGCGCTGTTCTGCCCTTTCATTGTGTCATTGTACTCAGTATGAGATCTACTTGTCTCTTGCCATGCATCTACCTTTACGTGCCTTTAACATTGGCCGCCCCTCCAATGTTTGAACTGGACTGACTAGCTTCCCTGTATGTTGACAGTGTCACTGTATGTGGTGATGCTGGTGGTGTCGGATATATTGTCTGTCTCTTATGCAGTCAAATCTCTTTCCATCTGCTACCTCCACATTCTTGGACACGATCCCCAAATGATTTGACCAGAATCAGCTCGAGCTGCTGTATTTCTGTTTCCAGGGTGCACCGCTAGGAGGTAAATTTGGGATCTTGGTTATCTGCTAACACTGGGTCCGCAGACAGCAATGCGTTCCCTTTGCACCCCGGTATTTGTATTGCATTTTTACTTATTTACTTTCATCATCATGGAAGAGATTTGTCATAATCCTTTTGAGTCGTTTACATCACCAGTGATGTGGTCATTGCTGAAAGACAACTTTCATGCCAAGAACAACACTGTGACTTTAACACAACCTTCATAGACTTAAAATACCAAAATACGGTCACCTACAGAAACTTATGACGTTCCAAAAATTGCATGGTGGTGTGCAAACTAGAGTTTACAATGATATAGAATTATCTTCAACCTTTATTGATTGAAACAGTTAGACAGAAATGTGTATTCAGAGAAGTTCCTTTTAAAACTTGATGCAAAAAAGTGACTGTTTGACTGACAGACACAAGTCTGAAAATCAGTTGCAAGTAGCAGCATCATTGTGACATTAAATTATGCCACAACTGTGCATCGTGGAAGGGAAGATCATAGAGATTAGGAAGGGGATTAGTCCTAATTCTAACCAAAACACAACCCCCCCCCAAGCTCTAATTATTCTCATAACTTTTTTTGCACCAGACAGTTTATATAAAATTTCAAAATTATTTTAATCCAAAATTTAATTAAGTAGGGCAATCTCAGTAGAAACGTTTTCACAATTTTTTTTCAGATGACATACAGATTTGGTTGAGGTATCGTTGAATTTCAAGGACTATCTAGCTGAGGTATTTATAATGCTGAAAAATAATTTTGAAAATTGTGTCCAAATGCATACTGAATGATACTGTACAGTGGAGTCTGGTTGGGGTCTGCACTGCCTACCTACTGACCACGGCAAACACACTTAAAACAGGCTGTCTCAGGTCTGGACTTCTGACCGTCTGCCAAAAGTAAGACGAATAAGGAAAGAAATAATCACTCCACAGTATTTGACAGCAAAAGCCGAAGGTGGCACATAAATCAGCCACCAGTGTCAAACTAATAGTAATACCAAAATTTTTGATTGCTTATTATAAATTTATTACACTTTAGGCCCTTATATTATTAGTGTTGTCGAATAGTGAGTATTGCCTATTGGGCTTACATTACAGTCATTGACAAGAAAACGAAAGTAAAACTAGTTGCTCAAAAGAAAAATAAAGGCCTACTTCGTTCAATAGTATGGGTCATAAGCTACATACCATACTAAAATATTATGTTATATGCATCCTAATAGTACATTTTCAATATACATACATTTATGAAGTGTACTAAACATCAAATTGTAAATTTTCGATATTTTTCATCCTCGGTCGTCGTTTCCAACATATTTATTGTCGGAAGTTCGAGTTGATTATTATTCAGGGGAAGATAATCCAGTAATACAATTTCTATCCTTTTAGTTTCAGTTGTAGATGGCGTTGTTGTAGGAATAATTTATGAGACAAGCAATTTACATAAATAATCACGCATGCGCAGAATACTTACTTTTTTTTCGTATGCAAATAATTGTCACCTGGTAATTGGCAGCGTATCCTATTCAGGATGCAGCCATCAACTCAACATTTTTTGGATGTAGTCCGGATGCACAATTGTCTGTGGCGGGGACCGAACTCAGTACCTTGGCTATCACAGACACGCTCTGAACCATAGAGCCGGACTAGTCGCTTGGTAGCCTGACCTTATTGGCCATTGGCATTGTAGGCCGGTTGCCATTTTGGTTCTTTTTGCACCAGATCTTCTGCTTTTTCAAATCATCTGGTGCCAAAATTTTTTGAAATAGAGCGGATGCACTAGTGTAGTGCTTTTATAACAATTTGCTGGTGCATTTTTAGTGCATTTTGTCATTATTTAGTGCTTTATGGTGCTTTTTAACTCGTCAAATAATTTGTTTCGTTTTATTAAAAAACTGGTTTATTTTTAAACATTTTTGTGAACACTAAAAAATCTAACTCGTAATAAAAAGTGAATAGTCGTTGGATCATCGTCACTTCACTCCGGACAAGTTCATATGTGCTCAGACCTCTCCTTTAGTGTATTCGCCATTACACGTTGACTGACCATCGTTCTTCCTTGCCTACGAAATCGCACCTTTCTAGCTACATCACATTTCAAACCAAGCTCCCTTATTCTAGTCATGGAATGAGTCATCGTCACATACAGTCATTTGTTCGTCCGTTTTCCCGTAGGGTGTTCAAAATGAAAATGCCTGCCTGATCCATCACTCCGACAACAGTGGCAGTTGCCGCGTGTGCAGCTAACCTATCTGCTCTCTCATTACCCCGGACTCCCGCATGTTCGGCACAAAAATAAAAGTCACTTTACGCACACAGGAATTCATCACTGCATCCAGCCACTGTTCCCGAATGTACCCCGCCTGCACTTTCACAATCATGCTAATAGAGTACTGATTATACAGGCATGTGTCGCAGTCTATCAAAGCTGTGGTTGCTGTCAAAAGCACCATTGTCATGCTGCTTGTCGTCTGAGCGAACGAACGACATTCCTCTCTGATGGTCTTCCCCACCTTTGAGCCGTGAAGACCCAGGTACTCATGATGTGTCTCTCAACCAACCCATCTGTACATATAATCTATCACCTTTCCTGGAATTCTCACCGATTAGAGCGAGTACCTCCGACTCCACCACTGTCGGACACCATTCCATTAATTCTCTATTGTGTGTTATTATTACTTTGATGGCTGTTTGACACTCTAAGGGCGCACGACTCCATTCCACACCAGGTAGCAGATCCTCCAATCTGCACACACTCTGTATAATATCCTCTGCGCGCCCCACCCACGACTTTCCTCTCTTAACTCATTGGGGACCGATCGCCACTATAACGGCTTTATAATATGGGTCTACAGGACCTTTCGCCACTTTAACGGCTTTGATTTTAGATCGATCATATATTGATCAGATATATTTCGTTTTGCCCAGTTCAAGTTTTATTTTAACCTCTGAACATCCGGGAAACTTCACTTCCTTTAGAAAACTGAAGACGACTCGCGTGGCTGTAAAAGCAACCATTTCTTTGACCGCCACACGCTGTGTTTGTTATTTCTGAAATTCCGAAAAAAATGGCAACGCCCACTTATTCTAGATACAGTGCAGAACAAGCTATGGTTATGTTTCAGAGCTTGCTAATTAGTAAATAGAATAATGATGATTCTGATAGTGATTATAGGCATAGTGTTGACGAAAAGTAAGAAACCAAAGCAAACTGGTGTAGGTTTTATTAAAAATTTAGCAACTGATTGCATCAGATCAAGGAATGTTAGTTCCTCTGAAGAAGCGTCTAATAGTAGCGATGAATCTACTGATTCAAAGGATTTAGCTGGTACTATTAGGCCTACTAATGCTACAAGTAGGCCTATGCATCAACCTTCCACAAATCAACAAGATAGACCTAGGACTGATGCTGTTTGGCATGAAGCCCTAGAAGGAGAGAGTATAGGAGTGTCTCACTTCAGACAGATACATTCTGGCAGCAAACGTGGCCTTCCTGACAATGCCTCACCTCTCCAGTATTTGCTATCCTTGATGACAGAACCAATAATTGACAATCTAATAGCCAATGTAAACTCTTATGCCCAGCAGAAATTGAAAATGAATACACCTCGAATGAAATATTCTACTTATTCGAAATGGATTCCGCTCGACCGAAACATTTTTATGAAGTTTCTCGCCATCCTGATAAACATGGGTTTGGACTCCAAACATTCTATAAAGGATTTTTGGTCCACAAAAACACACAGAAGCTACCCTGGTTTGGATCAATTTTCAGCAGGTCCAAATTCGTATTGATTTACCAATCAATGTTTCATGCGGCTGGAGCTGATGCACAGAGTAAATGTAAAATAGAGCCTTTCATAAATGAATTAATTGCGAGCTTTCAGAATGCATTCTATCCTTCTAAAAACATATGTATAGATGAGATGGTTATAGGTCACAAGGGAAGATTTAGGCACAAGCAATATAATGCAAGCAAGCCACAAAAAACCATATAAAGTCATACAGACTCTGCGACTCCATCACCGGATATGTTTTCAACCTGCTGGTATATTTTGGTGCGGACACAACATACAGGCTGGAAACTGACACAAAGTCTACCCATGCTGTAAAAATGGAAGATAAGTATGGACAATAAATAAACGTAGCCAAGATAAGCTGGAGTCAACTGATATGTGGCTTTTAAGACGAATGATGAATATTCAATGAACAGACAAGAAAAAAAAATGTAGAAGTTCTCAAAGATACTGGAGTAAAACGACAAATTATAGCGAAATTAGGAAACAATCACGATTTTAAGGGTCCATGACGAGAAAAGTAAAACTTAAACATTTAGTAACCACCGGTAAGATCAAGGGGAGAATAGACTGAGGAACACAAAGAGAGAATTTTCTGTTTGGGATGCTACTGTGGTACAAAAAGAAGTCACGAACTGAACTTTTTAACAATACAAGAGACATGGTTGTGGAGAAGCATCATCACCTACGCCACTTATCATGACACTTGATTGATTGAATACTATCACGATCATTGATATTCTCAAACTATACTCTCATACTATACTCTAGCCGCCATCAGCAGGTAGCATGATGAGGTAGCATGTCAAAATGTACATCACAGTCTTGAAAATCTCCTGCCCATCTTTAACTAATCAAATCTTTCTGTTATTGTGATTTCATGACTCTTTTCTCATTTCTCTGACATGATCCTCTTCATTACGGTATTTTTTTTCTAGACTGTCATGTGTAGTATGGCGATAATATTGTAGTTTTCTGAAATGAACATTAATTTCTCTCTGGATGCTACTATTGATTGGGTTTTATTTTCCATTGTATTAACATAGAACAACCGTATGAGCAGTGAAGGGTGGTTTTAACGGACTTCCAACATCATTTGCCTCTTTATTTTGGTGGTCCGCTCTGCTAGACTGTAACCTCTTCATCTCGTGGTGTTTCTCTCCCAGTTGTATTGCTGCCTACCTCTTCATCATTTCTTTTAAGTGGTCATCATCTCTTTGTAGAGTCTCTTTTGTTGGTTTTTTTCTGTTACTGTTTTGCTCCATCTTTTGCTAGCGTATCTGCCTTTTCATTTCATGGTATGTCAAAGTGGGATTGTATCCATTGTTGTACTAATCTTCTTTGAATGCACACTTCTCGTACTGCTGTCAAGGGCTTGTATTACAGACATCGCACCAGTAAGACACATCACCTGTTGACATTGGTTTGTTATGTTCTTAATTTTTTTCCACAGCAATTATTAGGAACTGTACATCTGCATAGTAGTTGGAGTAGAAGATTCCAGTTGGTAAACATATGGTTTTATTGTCTTCTTATGGATATTTTATATACACTCCAGAATCTCCATTCTTCACTGCACTAGTTGCTGATCCATCGGTATATATTTGTATCTGGTGAAGTCTTCTCTGTGAACTTACACATTGTGAGACGGAGAATACACATTGTGAGTCTGAGAACATACATTGTGAGACAGAACACACATTGTGAGACAGAGAATACACATTGTGACACAGAAAACACACATTGTAAGACAGAGAACACACATTGTGAGTCTTAGAACATGCATTGTGAGACAGAGAACACGCATTGTGAGTCTGAGAACATACATTGTGAGACAGAGAACACGCATTGTGAGTCTGAGAACATACATTGTGAGACAGAGAACACGCATTATGAGTCTGAGAACATACATTGTGAGACAGAGAACACGCATTGTGAGTCTGAGAACATACATTGTGAGACAGAGAACACGCATTGTGAGTCTGAGAACATACATTGTGAGACATAGAGCACGCATTATGAGACATAGAACACGCATTATGAGACATAGAACACGCATTATGAGACATAGAACACGCATTGTGAGAGAATACACATTGTGAGACAGAAAATACCCATGCCTCTTCTTCTTCTTCTTCTCGTTCGCAGTTTGACATGCTGCTGTATTTGAAAGCTCCTCAGTGCTCCTATACATCTTTCTGTGGATATCCATCTCTGTGGACAAGTGTCCTTCCCTTAACTGGTTTAGTGTCAACTATTCGGGTTGCATGATACCATGGTTGCTGGTGTGCCTCTCGGCCTGGCATCTCTGACTTCAGCACCTGTGCTTGCTTGGGCAAGATTGTGACCCTGCTCGATATTGGGTTGGCCCGACCAATTTTAGTTTCCAGCCTCTGTTGGCTGGACTAAGCCCCATCTCCACGTCAAGGAATTGGCCTCGATGGGGCATGCCTTTTGACATCAATGTTTCAAATAAAAGCACAGGTTCCATTCAGTTGTGTAACTGAAGTAACATGTAATGTCAGCTTTCACACCAACACAACACAATAGACAACATAAGTGAGTTTCAAAGTTAGTTTTTCACACTAACTCTGACTCTGCTTTTCCACATTAAAGTTAACCTTGACATATCCGCTACATCCATCTCCAGCTTTATGGACCTATCTCTAAGTCTGTTTTGCGTTTTCCATCGCTGCATAGGCCTATGCAGGACCGAGGTATTATGGTGCTTTATGAGGAGATGTGGCCGCATCACGTGTCCATAGTCCAACTTTTTAATATTGTAAGTAAGAAAGACATCTCCAAATAATCACATGTGTATTTTGATAATTTTGTGTTTCTTGTGTATGTGTGGAGCGCATGGCCATGTTGTTAGAACTCCGTTCTCATACCTTGATGTCATGGGTTAAATCAACAGTTGGGACAGGATTTTATCTTTTGGAGGTACAATTAAAATCGTTCCTATATACCTTGAGGCGTCTGCTATGGCAAAGCAGCCTTTATTTCCACAGCCCATAGAAAGTCTCTCTGCACTCCTTCACAGGAACACATGCAGTAACAAAAGTTGTAAGTTTTTCTTGTTTATGTGTTTCTTGAAAAAGGTCCCAGTTGGACCGTAAAGTAGAAAAAAGGTCTTTGTTCTTTTGTTTATTACTATTTATTTATTTTTCACATTGATAGTTAGGCTATAACAGTAACCATTAGTATTTCATATAGCTTGTTGTGACTTGGAGATTAAAAAATCATAACTTCAGTGGCAGATAAATTGAGCTGCATGCAACGCACTGAGGGGCACCCTTACTAGGTTCATACTGGGGCCCTCTCGGTGCGTAGAGTGAAGATAGTTGGATGTAGCGATTTATGCATCTTATCAAAATTTCGTTTTGTTAACTACTGTATGGTGTGTTTAGTTACAAATGTGGCCACGTCTCCCCGTAATAAACACAAATTTCACAATAAGAATTCTTAAGACACATTCATTGTGTGATGCTATTTTGTTCAGTTGGACAGTTTTTTAAACAACACCATGCTACCAATGCCAAACATGGTCTTTAATAGTCTCGCAGCAAATAAAAATCATTATTTGTGAAATGAAATGTATGAGAAAAGCTGTAATGGTTGCTAAACTAGATAAAATAAAAAATAAAGCAATTAGGAAAGGGGTAGGTATAATATGAAGTATTGAACATATCAAAAGACAGCAAGAAAAATGGTTTGATCACCTTATGAGAATGAACCTAAATACTAATAAGAGCATATAACAAAAGAGTATACGGACATAAAACCACAGGCAGACCACGAAAACGGTGGATAGAAAAAAATCAAGATAACCTTGAACAAACATGGACTCAATTCAACCAAGGTGACACATCTGGCCCTGTATTGACAACACTCCACCTGAGTAGAACGCTCCTTCATTAGGCATTTGCATTAAGCCGAAGTCTCCTGGGTATGAAAGAACGCTCATAAAATCCACCCCACTGCACATAGGAAGTAAGAGCTAATCGCTTGCAATTCCTGGTGCTAGAAAGAAAGAAGAACGGCAGGTGTGACTACTATCAACCATAATTCACCTGAAGAAAGACAACAGCTTTTTAAAATAGATTTAGCAAAGTCCCAGATGACTGGTTAAATGTAACTGCAGGGAGCAAATCTAAGATGATTGGTTAAATGTAACAGTAGGGAGCAAGTCCACGATCACTGGTTAAATGTAACAGTAGGGATCAAGTCTACGAACACTGGTTAAATGTAACAGTAGGGAGCAAGTCCAAGATCACTGGTTAAATGTAACAGTAGGGAGCAAGTCCAAGATCACTGGTTAAATGTAACTGTAGGGAGCAAGTCCAAGATCACTGGTTAAATGTAACTATAGGGAGCAAGTCCAAGATCACTGGTTAAATGTAACTGTAGGGAGCAATGCTAGGATCTAGGAAGTCTTTTACTTTAGAGAGGTCTTTGCTGTGACGATCCTGCATTTTTGAGACAAACTGTTAGGTAAAAAGGGTTGATTCCCTACCAGAAGTTCAGGCATGATATCTTCCCAGAAGTCATTGCAGAAAAAATCATGAGGATTGGTATAGTGGAATTCCTCTATAGAGAATCCTATTATAACACATTTCCCTATATAGCAACACATTAAAAAATCTCCAATTATATTTATTCTTTATTGTTTGTACTGTACATGGTAAATTTCTGTTATTACATACATATTTTGTTGGTCTGGACCAAGTTGTTATAAGGGGATTCCACTATAATAAACCCTACATCTTCTTAGTTTCCTCTCATAGCATACATGGCAGATTGTAGTATTATTCATCTTTGCTCCACCATTGAATCACTGTAATATAAGCAGTTAATTTTCTTTATAAAAATATAGCATAACTTTCTGTAATATTTAGAATTTATTGAAAGGCTTTTTGCATCTTGCAGACGATCATTAAGAAAACAAACAAAAACAAGCTAAAGAGCTTTTTCTCTCAGTAATGAAAAACTTTCTAAGCGATCATGTTGCTAAAGCAACAGAAGATGTTTGTTTTCATCTTTCCCTTTTATCTTCCATGTCTTTTATTATATTGTTCCTAAACAACATCGCCGCAGCCAGCATGTAGACTGTGCCTCCAGACAGCTCAAGTTATGGCCATGTTTGGAAGATTTTGAAGAAATATTTCATTGATGACTTACAAATGTCTTTGTACTTCAGCATGGGACTACCACGGGCCTTCAGAAGCTTCTCTGAATAGTATTTATTGTGGAATGCGACAATTTGGCATTCTGTGGACATTGTCCAGCCCTCGCAATCTATTTTTTATTAAGTGTTTCCATGGCAGATGGTAGCTGAGTGTGTCGTAAAAGTTATATATTGATGATTTTATTGTGCCATTTAATGTAAGATTTTGCTGAGACATCTTAGCTGACAGGTGTTTAGTCTCCTCTCATGTCTTGTGTAGGTTGTCCATGTTTCAGATCCATAATATAGTTTGAATTACCTTGTTGTGAAGCAGACATTAGCCATTTCAGCAATATTCTCTTGTACGGCTGGTAGATTATACTATCGATATAATCACAGACGTACACTGTTCAGCAGATGTGGTAAAAACATTGAATGTATTAGTTACCAAAGACAAAGTTGTCAGGCCATTGGTGCAAATAAAACAGCAACACAACACATTTTTTTCAGAGGGGCAAAAGCAAGGAAAAAAGAAACCGCACAGCCAGATATTGTTTTGCAATTAAAACAAAGACGACAGGGTTCAACAGTTTATCTGGACACATGCTCACTTCTCAAAAATCGGACTCGACTCTCGGTGAACAACATTGCCAGTTCCTCAAGGTCCTCATCTGACCTGCCTCTGAGATCGTCGTACCTAATGTTGTCAGGTCCTGGCGCTGAGTTTCTTGATCTTTTCAGTGCGACTTTAATATTTTCAAGAGTAATTGCATTATCCCTTTCCATAACTTGCTTATTACACATGTCTATGACTGTTTTCATGATTTCATTGTAATTCCCTTAGTTCACCTGACCAATTTGTAGTCAAACTTATACTGTGCCAGCAGTGCTGCACCCTTATTCTCATCTGTCTTCTGCCATACTACGTCTGTGCTTTGGAAATTGGGGATTATTACGCGTTCTCGGGTCTTTCATTGATTTATGCAGACGCCAGAAGTTTTAGTGACGTTTCGTTTGCAATCTCCTGACAAAAATCTTCCCATTTTTTTTTCTTTGCAGATTTGGCGATATCTTTAAACTGTTGAATCATATCGTCTTTGGTCTGTTTTAATTGCAAAACAAGATCTGGTTGTGCGGTCACTTTTCCCATTTGCTTTTTGCAACTGCAACTGCGCTGCATTTGCCCTTCCATGCACAATGAACCTCATCATTCCACTAGAGGGAGGGGGGTGTGTTAAATCCACCCATGTGCCTTGGTGGCGTACTACGTTTTTCTTTCCTAACTCTGCTTACGATGGACGGCCCGTTGCGATCATACTGGAAGGACTTAACTTTAACTCTCTCTCTCTCTCTCTCTCTCTCTCTCTCTTTTGTGGTGTTTCTCATTATTTTGTGTGTGCATTCTTGGCATGAAGCTAGTGTCTTTTGGCAAAAACATGTTGACAACACTAAAAGCACCAGGAAAAAGACACATAAAATGAAAAATATTGTGCCTGACTGTGATTATGCAAGCTGAAATAATATTATTTATCATATTAACTGATAGTACTAAATTATAATGTGTTGTCTTGTATTATTTTAAGGAAAACATCTGGTGCCTTTTTTAGTTGCTTCCAAAAGTTTTTGAATTTTCTGGTGCTTTTTAGAGACGTTTCTAGTGCATTATGATGAAATGAGTTGGCAACCCTGCATTTTAGAAGCCTATGAGGTATGAAACGTATTTATGCCACTGCTTGCCTTTTTTTTAAAACAACTACTTTCGATATTTTCTTGTTTAAGTTTGGTTACAAATTGTGTAGCAGGTTCTTTTGTGGTTATTCATTCAATAAATCAAGTGTCATGACTTCTATTCCCCCCCCCCCCCATATTTTGTCTTAAATTCAACTTGAAAATTAATATTGAAAAGACCGAAATAATGGCAATAGCCAAGAAAGAAAGAAATATCACTATCTCCATCGGTAATAAACACCTTAAACAAGTTAAGGAGTTCACTTATTTAGTAGGCATTATAACGAGTGAAGGGGGAAAACATTAAAGAGAAACAAAATAGATGCAACAAAACATATCAGATCCTAGGACAGATGACACGTATTTATAAGAACAAAAAATTTAAACAAAGACACTAAAGTTGCATTATACAAGACTATTGTCCCATCACAGTGCCAAACCTGGAAAATGACAACACAAGACAAAAGGAAAAGAGTCACAGTAGAATTGACATGTCTATGAAGAATACTCGGAGTGTCGTTAAGAGATATAATTAGAAACGATAGCGTCAGACAGATAACAAAATCAATACAACTATTGGAACACATAAAAAAACAACAGATCAAGTGGATTGCATATGCTTCCAGACTACCAACAGACAGCATGCCACAGATGGTCATGACACATAAATATAACGGCTATAAAGCCAGAGGCAGACCATGTAAAAGATGGATAGCAGAAATCAAAGAAGCCACAGGAACAAGCTTTCAAACAGCACACAGGAAAACCATCTCAGAGAACTCTTCTACCCCTGACGCCGGGAATAGGGATACGGCGTATCGATAGATAGATAGATAGATAGATAGATAGATAGATCGATATATATATATATATATATATATATATATATATATATATATATATATATATATATATATAAATATATAGATAGATAGATAGATAGATAGATAGATAGATAGATAGATAGATAGATAGATAGATAGATAGATAGATAGATAGATAGATAGATAGATAGATAGATAGATAGATAGATAGATAGATAGATAGATAGATAGATAGATAGATAGATAGATAGATAGATAGATAGATAGATAGATAGATAGATAGATAGATAGATAGATAGATAGATAGATAGATAGATAGATAGATAGATAGATAGATAGATAGATAGATAGATAGATAGATAGATAGATATATCTTTGAGGACATCAACATTAGTGTTCTTGATTATCCGTGGTATTTTTATATTTCTTCTAAAAAACAACACTCATATATTTGTTGCCTCCAGCTTATTTTGAGTTTTTTATATTTTTTATATTTTTGAGCCTACTGTCTATGCTTCGCATCCATAAAGAATTAGAAGAAGATTGACTCAATAAAGGCCCATAACATCCTAACACTCAAACTCGTGAATGTATTGATACTACTTCATTGCATATAATGTTTCTTATCATTTGAAACGCTGATTTGGCCTGTGCTATCCTGCTCTTTATCTCATTGGAGCACCGGCCAACTGATGTTAAAATGGTGCCAAGTTATTTGACTTTATCCACAATATTTAACAACATTGTGGTTATTAATTATCTATTTATACACACTGTCTACTCTACGCATGTATACACGTAGAATGAAGTGGCGTGCATGTTACAAACATGTATTTGATAATACTTTTCTCAGCATGTCTAAGTGGAAGCTTTGTTACAAGTGAAACGTGACACATAAAACATTGAGAACAAGACCTTTCGCCGTTACAAAAAGCACTACTTAACAGTTTGGGCAATAATTTAACTTTAAATTTAGTTAATACAGAGTGAAAAGTAAGATGCATGATTTTTACCATTCACAAAACTACGAAGAAGTACCAGCTTTGCTTTCATATCTGAAAAAAAAGTTCTGATTTGAAAATAACTTTAGAAGAACTAAAATTAAGTTAGCAATATCATGTATTTGACATTGTAAAATGCATGGATGTTGATAATTTGAGAGAAGTAATATAAGTTTACTGAAAGATAGCATTCTTAAAAAAAAACAGCATGTTTTTTAGTAGATATACAGTTTGAAAATTTTAGTCATTTCTGTTTTTTGTTTGTTTGCCAACAGTTCAGCCATGAATAGTTCCAATCATATGGCAACTCTGGACGATTTGTGGCGTGACCATCGGTAATAGATGAGACAAGAACTTATTCTATCTGATACTTAATGAGAATGTAAAGATGAGACAAGAACTCATTCTATCTGGTACTTAATGAGAATGTAAAGATGAGACAAGAACTCATTCTATCTGGTACTTAATGAGAATGTACAGATGAGAGAAGAACTCATTCTATCTGGTACTTAATGAGAAGATTGTACAGATGAGAGAAGAACTCATTCTATCTGGTACCTAATGAGAATGTACAGATGAGAGAAGAACTCATTCTATCTGGTACTTAATGAGAAGATTGTACAGATGAGAGAAGAACTCATTCTATCTGGTACTTAATGAGAATGTACAGATGAGAGAAGAACTCATTCTATCTGGTACTTAATGAGAAGATTGTACAGATGAGAGAAGAGCGCATTCTTAGTTACTTTGAGTACTTCAACAGGAATGTTGACGTTTCCTAGCGCCTTCTCTCCGGAAGTTTGTTGATGGCTTATGATTTTTGTCTCTGCAGGTTCCTCATGCAACCAGCTTATTTCCAGATGTTTAATTGGCAATCTGGTTAATGGCAGGATTTCCTAGTTTGTTAACAGAGTATAAATCTGGTTAATGGCAGGATTTCCTAGTTTGTTAACAGAGTATAAATCTGGTTAATGGCAGGATTTCCTAGTTTGTTAACAGAGTATAAATCTGGTTAATGGCAGGATTTCCTAGTTTGTTAACAGAGTATAAATCTGGTTAATGGCAGGATTTCCTAGTTTGTTAACAGAGTATAATTCTGGTGATTCTCCGCCTACCTTTTGACTGTGTGTTCTACTCTGTGATGGACTCATCCGTTTTGGATCTTAGTGGACAATTTTAGCGATATTTAGTACTCGTCACAAGGTAAGATCAAACATCGTTTTAATTAAACTTCGTTTTTAATAGTTTATATAGGAACACACTGAATACATCTTCATTATAATACTTTTATTATATTGTTTCTCATTTGCTTCCCTCAAAGAAATCTGTGCATTACGAAATGTTATCAGTTGATGTAGGTATTAATCCATTCCTTTAGCTCAATGACATCAGCGTAAACGCCTGGCCTTCCTGCCTCTGCACATCCGTAGCCCCAGCTCACAATACCTGTTGATGTACATAAATAAATATATTTACATCTGCAAAGTAGCAAAGACAACGGAAGAAAACATTCTGAAGGATTTATAACTAAAACGAACTACTATTTGCAGATGACCAAGCACTAGTGGCATCATCAGAAGAAGAAATACAAAGACAAATAGATAGATAACATCAAACATGCCAAACCTTTAACATGAAGATAAATATAGAAAAGACCGAAGTAATGAAGATAGGAAGAACAGAAAGAAAAACCAATATATATATATATATATATATATATATATATATATAAGTCTGTTTATATATATGGTGGAATAAATCACAGAGGTACTGCCGAGGGCAACGTTACCATCAATTATGTAATACCATTAAGATGGTTGTGTCATGTGAGAAGAATGAACCACAACCGTATCCCACAGCAAATGATGTTCGATGAATTTTCTGAAGGGAAAAGAGTAAGTCTTCTTACTGTGCACACCGCATGCCCTGTACAGTATTGATTATGATCTGACGTCACTAAACTCCGGGCAAAAACATAGGTGATGTCTCCCCAAACAAATATTGAAGTGTGTGCATAATGAAGGCTATCATTTGCGACTAGTTGAACACATTCCTCATTATTTTTTCCTCAGAAGTCCAGTCCTACTCATGCTACACTGAATACCGAATTCTCCCAATCGTATACTAGATCTATAGTAGTGCCTGCACTCAACAGGCGCTCGCCGAGCAACCATAAAATGGCTCCTTTATGCAATCTCAATTCATAGACTATCATTCAATCGATGCACGCCTACCTGCTCTCTAATTCCGTGAATGTCAGCATGCTCTGATCAGAAAATGAATGTAATACCCAGAAGGGTGCAAAAATCAGTAAAGTTCATTCACTAATACCGACAATATTGAATCATTCAAAGCATGGAAGGAAAACGGCACTTGTAAAACGTGTCTCAGAGAGCATCTGAGAGCTGCAGTAGCAGCATCGACTTCAATCTTCAAACTGCAAGTAGTTGTTCTGTATACTCCGGTGCAAGCATTTTACAACTTACACTATATATCAGACACGAACCAGATTTCTCACCACGACGGACAGTGCCATCTGTAAACACTATGCCTCCAGCATCTCCTGAGTTATCCGTTCTTGGTGATTAATTTCAAGATCTACTTTTATACTATTCTCTGGGAAGTAGATCCATTTGATACCCTGAAGGTTGGATGTAGCTGGATGGATATATATTTCAATTTTTCATATTGCTACTGGCCCTTTCGGATCTTCCGCCACATGTACTAGGAGTCTGTATTCTTAATCGTAACTCTTTCGGATTCATTGGTAATTTATATGAGCAATTCCGTTTTGTGTGGGATAATGAGCATTAAATTGGTACCGGTTACCAAACCAGTAGATAAGGGGAGGAGGGTTTGGGGTGTCTAAACCCCCACCCCTTTAGCAAATCAGAACAGGACTTTTAGTGCTAGGAAGGTACCCGAAAGGTGAGTAGAATCCTTCCCTTAATGATTTCTCCTCAAAAATTACATCAAAAATTACATCAAAAATTACATGAAAAATTACATGACATTTCTCATCAAAAATTACATGACATTTCTCATCAAAAAGAGGGGATTTACAGATGACAACGGGCGAATAAAACTTTTTATAAGATAAAATCCCATCCTTACGAAAAATGTTCCTATAGACCTTCCAGTTACGCTTGTCTTTTCATGGGTTGTCTATAATACCAGGTACGTGAGAAAACTATTCTGGTGCTCCATCCAGTTAGGTATATTGATTTCAATTAATTCCCAATCATCTTCATAAAGAGACCATTTCCCCATACTCAATCATAAGCCTGTTTAAGTCACATAATATGGCTACAGTATGTTTGTTATCCTGGAATCCGTACTATATTTTTGTGCTAGCATAAATAATTGGTCTTCTGTGCAATTTTGTGTGTGCAATTTCCTTTTCTGAAGCCTGCCTGTTCATGGCAGAGGATGTTAATGTTCTAGAAGAACTAGTAAAATAGCACATTTAAGAACTGTGATTCTCAATAGCTTGATTACATGCAGTGGTTAAGATATGTCTTCAAGTAGTCCTTGAAATGCCTTTCTACTTTACTTGATTACATAGTTCATCATAGAACAGTCACTGTCGTTATGGTATGAACTACGGAGCTTGGTGTCAACGGAGGTGTTATGAGTTTTACACTCAGTGGTTATCATACCACTTGGATGAAGGGAACGGATTACAAATGGGGTAACCGGAGTCAAATGGAAAATGATCATCTATGTCTTTCATCACTTTCAATATTCACTCCGCTCTTTTCACTCTTAGCATTGACTTTGTCTGATTTCATGTTACTATCTTGTATATTAATAAATAACTCATTTACCAGTCAAGGTCCATCTGTTTTCTCTCAATGTATAAAGTGGACCGCCACTGTCACCCTGAAAATATAAAGTGAAGTTAGTTGTTTTTAAAAAAAAACTGATCAGCTTGTTAGCTTACATTGGTCAAGATGAATGTCAGCAATTGTACAAATAAATTATCTAATGACTTATGAAAATTAAGTACTTCTTATTTTTCTGTTCTCTGGATGTCAGTGTGAATATTTTTAAAGAAAGCAGTGGCCAGTCTAAGGATTTTAGTTTCAAAAGTCTTGGCCAATAGTCTGTGGTATTCCTGGCAGATGCAAGATCATCACTCCAAGCGCTCGAGTTCAGAAAATTACCAGACCTGCACATCTACTGACAGAACTAAGCGGCCAGAGAAAAGAACTCATGCAATGGATACCATCGCACTGTGGAATACCTGAAAACGAGATAGCAGAGACATGTATATGCCCGACCTACTCCACAGCCACGTGTATACCAATTTGAAGATTAGCAACACAATCATGTGGACAAGTTCCTCAGACTGCAAAATATATAGCCTACTTCAATGGTGTCCCGAATATGAAATGGTGAGGCAAATACACTGGTCAAGAGATATCATTTGAAGGAAACTCTACGAACCTCTGTAGGAGTTATAAAACACAGTCAAGAGACGAAACTTCAGATATAGGCACATTTAAGGGGAGAGGAAAAGAAGTTTGTAAAGTTAATGTCGTACAATGTTACTAGTGATTATTGCATAAGCTATCTTTGTTTCTTCAGGGAAAAACCAGTCTCGATCTAGCACAGGGAACAAGCGTCACAGGTCAAGGACATCTAGATATTTTTGCAAAGGACAAAAACTTGGGCGCCACATTTCGGGGGTATTTCTTTCGGGATTTTCAGTTCTGAAAAAAATGCTAACTAGTATAGTTAGAAAACAAATATTTGAAGATATATTTGAACACTGATACACAGACATTTAGATTACAAAAGCATAAAATACGTCACAGAAATGGTAGGTTGTTATAAAAAAATCTCCTGTACAAATGTTTACTGCCTGCTTCTCCATAATAATCTTGCGTGCTTATCTATCACTCGTCTTGGCTGATGCAACAAATCTTTGTGGTTGTGCGTGTACTTAGTCATCAGTCAATAAAAAGTACGAGAAAAGTAGGATATAAGTAAGATAAGTAAAACTGCATCCGATCAGGAACAGGCGGTTAGATATCAATCAATCAATAAACCCGTAACCCTTCAGGGTCGTAGGGGTACCACATTGGATGCCTCAGCACACAGAGTCCTCCAGTGAATTCTATCCTCAGCGATGCGGATGAGTGTGGAAATATCTTGCCCTGCCCATTACTTGATGTTGTCTGTCCATGCCTCTATTTGTCCTCCTCTGCTTCTTCCACCCTCGACAGTTCCCTGCAGTATTGTTTTTGACAAGAAATCGTGCCTGCATACATGTCCAAACCATGCTAGTTTTCGTCGTTTCACTATTGAAAGCAATGGCTTCTGAACACCTGCAAACATCTCTACTTTATTTGCTAGATATACAAATATAAAAATATACAAATATACAAAGCACATGCGTCACAAAAAAGATCGTGTTTTTACTAAAATTAGAAATTTCATGTAACGTATTTACGAAGTCCTTCTCTAGAAAAGTACTACGTGCTGATCTCAAACAGCGTCACTCATCTTGATAGTCAGAACATTTATCGCTGTGTGTCGCCTGATATTTACAAGCAAAAAAAAGTATAATATATCTAGATAAGTAATGATTCACGAGTACAGTGCACGAAAAGAAAAAGAAATAATTTGTATAGCTATGGTTTAAAAGGGAGAATTTCGAAGAAAAAATACACCCTAAGTGTGACGCGTGCTTGTTTCATATTAATATATCTACGAGTTTGTGGAACATCGCGGAATACTATCTTGAAGAAGTATTTGTTTTCTAGCTAAACAAGTTGAGAAGTGGTTTAAAAAAAGAGATCCTGATGGAGTTATTTTCCTAATCGTGACAACTTATTTTGTCATTTGCTAATGTTTCTTAACGTCCGTGAATGACCTCATGGAGCTTCTCTTTTCTTGGTATATCGAAATTTTCTGAGCCGTTCATTGTTTTGGGCGACACAAAGTATACCCAAAGCCACAAATTATCCGTCGTATCAGCCAAGATAAGTGAGATCAACACGCATAATTATTCTGGAGAATTAATTAGTAAATATTGTATGGAAAATCTCGACTATTTATTGTAACAACCGACCCTTTCTAAGAGACTATACTTTGTGGACAAGCTCGTGCTCGCTACCAATCCTTTTTCCTCAGATATTCTAGGTTACATCATATCCAACCAATCTCAGTTGCTTCTACAACATGCATGAGTGTAGCTGACACGATAGTAATATATATATATACAATAGATATACAATATATATATACAATAGATATACAATATATATATATACAATAGATATACAATATACAGATAGAAATACAATGATAATGTTCTCTAATGAGTCGACAATAATAAATTAAAACATTCGGTTTTCTTTACAGAAAAATAATAATAACATAACTGTAGAGTTTTCGTCTGTTGTGTACGTACTTTGAAACAAAAGACATACTACTCACAATAGTAGCAAACACTATCTCACCTGGCAAGAGTCAATACCTCCTTCTGGTACACCAGCACAAACCATGCGGTCAGTTATTGACGAAGCACCATAACGTTGACGGCAGGAAGATCTAGAATTGATAGGCTTAGTCACTTGGTGCAGTTTGTATGGTGCAACACCGTCTGTTTATAAGAAATTGACTATTTTTCAAAAGGGATCAATACAAAAGTATAAATAAAAAGTACTGCAACTATGATTCGTGAAATAGCTACAGTATTATAAAATGATAAATGTGTACATTATATTCTACATTAAATAACGCATTATTCTTCTTCTTATAAACACTGAAGCGTATTACAAACACAGAACAACAAGAGTTTAACATAAACATACATGGAGAGAAACTACAACAAGTAAAACATTATCAATATCTTAGACACATAGTCACAAATGATGGCAGATGCGAAACAGAAGTTAAAAGGAGAATAGGAATGGCAAAGAATACATTCAATGACATGAGGAAAATAGTAACATCTAAACACATTACAAACAAGTTAAAAATGAGAATTATAAAATGCTACATCTATTCTATATTAATGTATGGATCAGAAACATGGACACTAAATAAACTATTAGAAGACAGAATTCATGCATTTGAGATGTTTGTATATATGAGAATAGGAAGAAATTCATGGAAAGAGAAGGAAACAAATAAAGAGGTGCTAAAAACACTTAATATGAAGAAAGAATTACTAAGACAAATAGAGATCAGGCAAATAACATATTTGGTACACATTAAAAGACATGATACCTTATTAAAGATTTTACTGGAGGGTAAAGTCAAAAGGAAGCGAACAAATAGACAGTTACAAGTGCGAGAGTAACATCACAAGATGGACAGATTATAGTCTAGCAGAGTGCCCCACCAAAACAAGAGACAGGAGATGTGGAGATCTATTGCAGCCAACCTTCGTTGCGGAACCGTCACTTGATGATAATTCTTCTTCTTCTTCTTCATCGTTCTTCAGTCAGATATCAGGTTACAACGCCATTAGCTCCAATGGATTGTGTGATTCGTTTCAGGCCATTCATGGAACCCCTCAGGTCTGGATGTAGTGCCGTCTCAGTAGGCCATATTTTCTCCCTCTCTTCTTGGTAGAGTTGACAGGCATGAAGAATGTGTTCTGCAGTCTCTGGGCTCAGTCCACAGTTGCACAAATCTGTTTCACCAATCTTCAACTTTCGGAACATGTGACTTCTCAGTCTGTTGTATCCAGTTCGTAGTCTGAAGATGATGGTTTGTTTCTTGCGTGACATTTGATGGAAGGGGTAATTTGGTTCTGCAGTTCTATATCACATTATTCGTTAAATGAATAATGATAAAACTCATTACATTTTGTTTCGGCCATTTTAGCAACTTTATCATTACATTTTGTTTCGGCCCTTTTAGCAACTTTATCATTACAATTTTGACCAATATTCATGTATGCTTCACTGTCTTTATTACACGGGAAGATCATTAGCAGCATTGCACAAATACCGCAGCACCATCGAGATTTCCTGATGCCATTTCCTTTTCCTCCATTTTCTTGTTGAGCGTCTTATTGGCAGACTTCTAAATATTCTATGAAATGTGACCAAGAAATCGGTTTGTTAGCATTCTGTTAAGGATTCATGATCTAACAATGGTATTATAATTTGGTGGTTACTGGCTTGTAATACACAACAATGCATGTTGGCTTAAATCGCAGTCTGATGGAGGGGATCTCCATAACGTAGGGATTAAGCTTCACCGAAGACCACAATAATGATGTATTGCCCCCCCCCCCTGTTCAGAATATTGTTTATTGTGTGTCACAAAGACGGACGCCTTACTCAATTCACACAAAAAAGAGGTTAAATGTGGGAGGGTTTGTTTGCAGTGTCTCCACAAAATATTGAACACGACATGGCAAGACAATGTTAATGGTAATATAGCACGTTGCACTATCTTTGTCCAACTTCAAAATGATATATCCCAGAAAATATATAACGCATATAATTGCAATTTTGTGAGGAATCATTAATTGTGCGACCCTATGAACTAAATTTGTCATTAAAATATAGCCATTGGTTTAATGTTTCGTTTATTTGCAATAAATATCAAAATTCTATTTCTCAACACACATCACAAATACATTTGTTAAAATTTTACAGTCAATTATAAGACGTCATTTACACGTTGATAAGTGTAAATATGGTCAGAAAATAGTTGGCGGTTAAACCCCGTCTATATTTAATGCTGCTGACGCTTCTTGTTTTGTCTTTTTTCGTTATCGATCTCGTTACATGGTTTTTTTTTTCCAGACAACTACAATATTTTAGCCATATCAAACACCATGACAGCCTAGAAAAGACTATAATGAAGGAGCTGATGATATGGAGATAAACAAGAGGCAGACCAAGAAGAAGATGGACACAGGACATCAAAGACCACCTGAACATGACAGTAACAGAAGCTGCTAGGAAGACTGACTGAAGATAGACCGCAGTTTTGAAAGGCTGTGATGACTGCTAAATCCTGTTCAGGATATGTCACCTGATGATGATAGTATTCTCAATATCCCCTTGTCACCTGATTTCGGAGGAAGCAATTATATTTGCCGCTGTTATATTTGTCCATGCTTTATATCCGTAAATTATTATTGGGAATATGCTTTCTATAATCAGGTGTAATTTGTTTTTACTGATGGTGTCTTGCCAAAGATTCTTCGTTTGTGCTAATTTTGCTGCCGCAAGTCTTCTCTTTATTGTTGCTACACAATCTACTGAATTGATTACGTTCGCTCCTAAATGTTCATATTATATAACATCTTCCAATCCTTGATTATTAATTATGACCTTTGATCGAGTTTTAACTTTATTAATTGCATTATTTCTGTTTTATTTTATCCTATTTAAGTACATGTTTTAGTCATCAATATGTTTCGTTATTGAATAGAATCGTTAGTATCTAACTGGTGTTCAACCTCCACTCCTCTATCCCTTCCAACCAATCAGAACATGACTTTTAGCACCAGAAATGTAACCAAAAAGTAGATTTTAAAATCCCCAACAAGTTTTCATTAAAAATGTCATGAAAGCGTCTCTTCGGCTCTGCTGGTTGCTACAAGAACTGAATTATCGACATATATGATTTGTGTAGTCTGTTGTCCGATTATTATAGACAGATATGGTTTGTGTAGTCTGTTGTTCTAATATCGACAGATATGATTTGTATAGTCTGTTGTCCAATTATTATCGACAGATATGGTTTGTGTAGTCTGTTGTTCTAATATCGACAGATATGATTTGTGTAGTCTGTTGTCCTATGATATTAACAGATATGATTTGTGTAGTCTGTTGAATTACGATATCGACAGATACGATTAGTGTAGTCTTTTGTTCTAATATCGACATATATGATTTACTCGGAACCAAATTGATTACAGTTTAGTCTCTAAAAGACATAGAAACAGCATTAGATCTATGAAAACAAGGCCAGGTGCTGACTGCAACATTGATCATATACTACTGGTAGCGAAATTGTGTATTAGATTAAAGAGATCAAAAGAGCACCAAGGAATATGAAATTAGATTTAGCTTTATTGAAATCAGATGCTGACATTAAAGAAAGATACAACATAATTGTACAAAATAGATACAATGCCACTGTAAAGATCCAGAGTATTGAAGATCAATGGAACATGCTAAAACATTCGATAAACCAAACATCTAAAGAGATAATACCAAAAGTAAAACATATATCAAAACAAAAATGGATGACTGAAGAAATATTAGAATTGATGAGCACCAGGAGGAAAAATAAACACAAGATAGTGGAATATCAGAAAATACATAAGGAGATACGAGAGAAATGCAAAATGGAAAAAGAAAGCTGGCTGAACAAGAAATGCACAGAAATAGAATTGCATTACAACCAAGATACAACATTAATATATACGAAAATTGAGATGATAACAGGAAAGAGAACGCAAACAGTTACAGGGTGTCTAAAATCTAAGACAGGGCAGGTATTAATGGGAATAGATCACGTAGTACAGAGATGGTCAGAATATATCAAAGAACTTTATGATGACAATAGATCAGAAATAAACATACAAGATAACGGCGAGGGTCCATCAATACTCACAGCAGAAGTAAGGGAGACTCTAAGACACATGAAATGTGGCAAAGCCCCAGGTCTAGACAATATCACATTAGAAGAATTAGCAGCTTTAGATGACTTTGGAGTTGAAATAATCACACATTTGCTGAATGACATATATAACAGTGGAAATATACCGATGACTTAGAGTAGCCTTACCTGATGTTCCTCCTTCGCGAAGATGAGCATGGCATGAAAAAACATTAAATGCAATGAAAAAAAATATATATATAATAATTAAAACTGGTAATTAACTAATTTAGTTTGTGAGTTCGTAGATGCCCGATGAGTCCGATTCATGCATGGAAAGTTCTATTGCATTGCATGCATGAGTGCTGAAGGTTCGGGGTAGGAGAATTTACGGATTTGTCCTTTCGCTTCTTGCGCTTGTGGATTGCCTGCAGTGTTCTTTCTTTTTCAAATTTCGTGATGTCAGCAGTGATCTGAGTGTGCCAAGCTGAACGATCACGTGCGGTAGTCTCCCAGGAGCTAGGATCGATGCTGCAGTTCTTGAGAGAGCTTTTTAGGTGATCCTTGAAGCACTTTTTCTGCCCTCCACTTGAACGTTTACCTTCGCACAGCTGCCCATAGAATAATCTCTTTGGAAGGCGCTTTTCTAGCATACGGACGATGTGGCCAGTCCAGCGGAGTTGGGACATAGTCAGCATTGCAGGGATGCTTTGCATACGGGGCTTCTGAAGAATTTCCGTATCTGGTACACGATCCTGCCAACGTATTCCCATGAGGTTTCGTAGGCACCGAAGATTAAAAGAGTTAAGCTGTCGAGCGTGTCTCGCATAGACAGTCCAGGATGACGCAGCATAAAGCAGTGTTGGTAGAACCACTGCACGGTGCACGTCCAACTTAGTTGTCAGACTGAGTCACGCCTAATCCAGACGTTGGCACGAAGGCTCCCGAATGCTGCACTGGCACGAGCAATACGCAGGGCAACATCCTCATCAATTGTCGCAGTTTGTGATAGTGTGCTGCCGAGATATACAAACTTATTAGCAGTATTAAGTTTTTGTCCCTTTACTGTGATCACTGGTTCTGTGTAGGGGATACCTGGCGCTGGTTGATACATTACTAAAGTCTTCGCGGTGCTGATGGTGAGACCGAATGCATCACAGGTCAAAGAAAAGAGGTCCATGCTGTCTTGCATGTCTTTCAGACTGGTAGCATTTAATGCACAATCGTCGGCGAACAAGAGGTCGAGAACAATGTCCGTCTTAGTTTTGGTCTTGGCCTTCAATCTACTAAGATTGAATAGTCCTCCGTCAGCTCGATAGCGAAAACAAATTCCTGCACTGTTATTCCGGAAGGCATATTTAACATGGCAGAGAACACCATGCTGAAGAGCGTCGGAGCCAGGGCGCAACCCTGTTTGACGCCGTTTGTCACTGGAAAGGGGTTTGAGTGTGCGCCGTCATCTTACACATGCTATCATACCATCATGAAACTGGCGAACCATGTTGGTAAATTTTTCGGGACATCTAAATTTGGCCATGATCTTCCATAGTCCTTCGCGATTTACAGTGTCGAATGCCTTAGTTAGGTCGACAAATGTTGTGTAGAGACCAATGTTCTGTTCACGACACAATTCCTGTAGTTGTCTGGCAGTGAAAATCAAATCAACAGTACCTCTGCCCTGTCGGAAGCCAAATTGACTCTCTGGAAGGAGACCTGTCTCAAGATGGGCTTGCAGTCTGTTTAACAGAGCCTTAGCCAGAATCTTGCCTGCTATAGAGAGCAAGGATATGCCTCGATGGTTGTCGCAAGCTAGGCGATTTTCTTTTCTCTTATATAGATGTATGATGAAAGCATCCTTAAAGTCTTGTGGTATCGATTCCAGGTTCCACATTGCCTGGAAGAGCTTTGTAAGTTTGGCAGACATGACAGGGCCACTAACAGCGTAAACTTCAGCTGGAATGGAGTCTGACTCTGGTGCTTTTCCTACGGACAAATTTGAGATTGCTTTCTCCACTTCCTCAATGCAAGGGGGATCAAAAGGGGGATCTTAGCCTTATCTAAGAAACCAGGAGCCACCGAATGTGAAGAACACCGTACAATCAGCCTCATGAGCCAAATAACCAAAATACTTATCAGAATCATCATGAAGAGAGTGAGAAACAAAATAAAATCAAAAATAAGTCCAGAACAATGTGGCTTTGTAGAAGGCAAAGGTACCAACAATGCTATTTATATATTGAGAACACTAATAGAGAAGTCTATAGAGGTAAAAACAAATCTGTACCTCTGTTCTATAGACTACACGCAAGCACTTGCTAAAGTTAAACATAGCGAAATTATACACATGCTAGAGAATTTGAACATTGACAGCAAGGGTTTAAGAATAATCAAGAACATGTACTGGCAACAAACAGCGGCAATAAGAGTAGGAAATCAATTTGGCACTTTTCAACAAATAAAACAAGGAGTCAGACAGGGATGCGTGCTTTCACCAGACCTGTTCTCTTTATACAGTGAAAACATATTGCGTGCAACAGTAGATATCCCGGGAATATCAGTGGGAGGATATCAGATGTCATACTGAGTACAAGGACACAATGAAAGGCAGAACAGCTCCAGAGGGCAGCGCGAACTGCAAATAGAAAGCAAAATGTTCCTAGAAAAGGGGAACTACAAGCTCTGTTAGCTTGAGACGAGCTTCTAGTTACCTGTGCTCCTTTTAGGAAGAGACTCATACCCAATCATGGGCGTTCGGAAAAGCAAGAAGACCTAACCCAACTCTAACGTCGAGCCTTCCTAAACCGGAAATAAGCTAGCGAAGAGAAAGGGTTCCGTACCCGATGGGCTTAGGAAGAAAAGGTACAACGATGGCAGCCCTGGCCCAACTCTACTGTCAAGATTTCCTATACCGGAAATACACTTGCAGAGAGAAAGGGTTCAGTACCTGATGGGCTCAGGCGCTATTTGGACAAGGTCGCTCAGCTCTAGAACGCCTTGCTCTCAAACGCGTGGTGTGAGACTCGAACTTGGACGAGGGTTCACGATGTCTGTGAACGACGCCTCGGGTAGGAGGGCGAACGAGCCAGGATCCAACTCATCAGACGAGTTCTTCCTCATATGGAACCAGGCTCGCGGATGAGAAACGGTTCAGTACTCGATGGACACAGGCAGATAGCGTCCAATTGCACGAGTTGGGTTCATAGACGGTGGAACACCTCGTACCAGAATACGCGGTGTCTTGGCGAAGAGGCACTACACACCAGCGTGCCCGGCGATAGATACACAGGCTGTCACGGACTAGGGACCAAACCCGAAATAAAGGAATTACGAAAACGGATGTCCTGACCACAAGTGGCCAACCGGGATGCAAATAATCACAGTTTTACTGTGGAACTTGCAGCACAACGTACTTCACGCTCCCTGACGGAAATCACACGAAATATTCGTTGTGGTTATATGAGAGCGAACGCTGAAGAAGAAGAATAAGAAGACGTTAAACGAAGAAAAGAAAGACACAACAATAACTGTGTAGTTAGTTCAAGCAATAGACCTTCTGTCTATACTTACTAGATGACATTCAAGCAATAGACCTGCAAATACTTACTAGATGACAATGTTCCCCATCCAGCAACGATAGCTTTCTCATTTTCGTTCCACCCTTCATTTGGAATACATACAGGCGAGATATAATTGTTGGTAGGTGGCTGAGAAGATAGTTTGAAAACTGCGACGTCATAGTCTAGGGTCCAACTGTTGAATAGGCTGTAATATATAAATGTACAATATATATTTCATGGTCAATTAAGGAGAAAACTATTATTGACATTATCCTTACAGTTATTCTCACGAGAAAGAGAGAGAGAGAGAGAAATAATGATTATTGTCATATTATGCTTACAGTTATTCTCACGAGAGAGAGAGAGAGAGAGAGAGAGAGAAAATGATTATTGACATGTTATATTGTGCTTACAATTAAAGAGAGAATGATTATTGTCATATTATGCTTACAATTATTCTCACTTGAAAGAGATTATATGCATATATATATATATATATGGGTTTTATATTTGCGTATTGACTTCGGAGGATTGGTTTCGTTGAACAATATTTCTCTCCCTATTAATCAACGGGCTTAGTGTGTCAGAGTTGGGTAGGCACATCTCAACAAGAAGGGAGAACCCTTCACATGCTAATGACATCTCAGTAGCTACTGAGAATCATTCACTAACAAGGGTGGGGGGGGGGACAGTGTGAAATACCACGATGCGTTGCATGACCAGTCCATAATGACTCATGTAATAACACTGTCACAACCACCTCAGGCATAAATAGTCATTACAGATGACGCGGACGCTCAAATACGGGCTGGGAAGTCAATAAGCATTGTTCTTCGGACCCTGTCGGAAGAACAAGCGACCAGGTAGTCAGCCAGACTAAAGGCATTGTTCATTCTCCACCATATTTACAGGATCTGGTCGTACAGAACAATAATGTGTTTTCGGATACCAGACATTCCGCGCGAACAAAAGAACTATAGACTCTATGTCTAAGATTACACACGATTACAATAGAAAATATTGAGTGTACAAAAATGTTTTTATGTAATGATGTGTCTCACCTTTGTGTATAATGAACAAAAATGTGCGCGGGTGACAACAGATGGGAGTGTGTGAGATGTATGAAGCTTTTTGATTGATCGGAAGTTTTTGCCAAGTTGGTGAGAACCTGGCAATTTTGGGTGGGATTTGAGATTCGAGAGATTAGAGACTGTAAGCCGTAGTGTAGCGCGGGAAAAATTCCCGGATAGCTAGAAGTTTCAGTTAGAATTTTTAGTAGAAGTTTTTAGATTTTTAAAATAGGAGTTGTTAGAGAGATAGCTATAAGTTGGGAGATAGTGTAAGCCTCCAAGTAAGCCAAGCTTCTCTCTCGATAGCGGATAATCGGAACAGACAGTTTCAAAGAATTGAACCGATATTGGAAACCTAAAATTCCAGGACGCATAATCTAGCATCACATAAGTCACGGGATTTGAACTTAGAAATTGTGCATCCTCTACAGGCAGGTAGGATCCAACGATTGAAATTACGATCGCCACACGGCCTTTTAGAATAGACAAGCACTGTGGTGTATGCATATCGGGTTGTAAATTCTACCGCTTACCATCACGGGCGGGGAGTCCGAAGGTTGGGTAGAAGAATCTTTGCTTGCCGAACAGAACGAATGAATATATTAGCGGCAAGCCAGTGAATGAAGAAATGTGTGATATGCCTAAGATGTTGTCCATTCGAATTATATATGTTGTAACACTGACCGTTGTAACCTTGATGGTGTAAACCAGGTCTTTGTAAATAATTAAACTGGTTATATATTGGAATTCCGGTGTTTCGCCAGTACATATACTACGGGAGCCACGTTAGCGCACTGGCTTCGCATATGAGTGGTCCTGGGTTCATTGAGGTGGAAATGTTTTTCAGATCGCTACGGCCCCCGGGTCGACCCAGCCTGGGTACCGGATTAATCCGGGAAGTAAAGACTGCGAGCGAGAGGAGATGGCTACCGCCCTCATTTGCAGAGCCTCTGAAATATGAGATTGCTAACATCTCGCACACCTACGGCATTAATAAATGCTATGGGTTACTTTACTTTATTTTTATACTGTACAAGTATAATCGTCATACCTCCAAAACATTATCCACTGTCACATTAGGATATCAAAGTAAAATGATTGTATGTAGGTGACTATCGTTATAAATAAAAACTGTCAACTGCTTCATGTTTCAGTTATAGAGTTGAAAGGGGGGGGGGAATGTTATTTGTAGACTATAGTTATGAAAACGTTGAATAATACATGCAACATCAGCAAACCATTGGGGCAGTCATGGCTCAACATCAGCAAACCATTGGGGCAGTCATGGCTTATTCGTAGAGGATATGATGTCTATAATACTTGATTTTTTAATATGAACCAGTATCACAGTGCCAGGGACATTGCCATCAATTCTTAGCTCGCCTGTACATCAACCATTTGAGGCTTGATTTGATTCTTGATTGTAAACCCAGCATCACTGCACTGGGAGCATTCCCATAAATGCTCAAATCTCCACCAACCATCTAAGGGCTTATAAGCTCAGTGTACCAGACAGTTGTTGGTTGTGTGCACTTCGGATCTTTCCAGAGAGGAGACACTTTCTTCATTTCCCTTGATTACTTTCATTATTATCATTCTATAGCTATGAACATTGTCCATAAGCGTTCAGCTTCCCATTCATCACTTTGTAGTGCATGCATAGAGCTCTTAATTAACTCAACTGTATCTCTTCTTATCACTGACACATCAATTATATCATTGTACACGGATTATTAGCTATATCATTTCCTCTGGGTCTTGCATGAACTGGACAGTAGATCCATGCAATACTTTGGACATTGTTGAGAAGAGAATAACCCACACATTTCTTATCATAAACCTGCCTATTTTGATTAGCAAGCTCTCATAAATAAACCAAATATCGGAGGATGTCTGACAAAAAGGAAGTGCCGCAGTAACCAGACAAATAGGGGTAAATTCAAATAAAGTAAATAGGTTAATAGAAAACTATCAACATAAAATAATAAAATAACAATAAAACAAAGAACAAATGCAATTGTCAACGTGTCGGTCCAATTGGGACCTTTATCAAGACAACAAAAACAGTTAAGACCACAAAACCATAACGAATATAAACAAAATGGATTTCTCCCACCAGGAAATCAATACCCAGCAACAACAGATCCAGCGCAACACAATTTCAACAAGTACATATCGATGCGTTCAATATGTCCAAATTATGAAATACCAAAATATGAAATATGCAAAACTATAGAAAGGGGGACACAATTAATATCGCTGTCAAGAACGGGGGGGGGGATACAAAAGGGGAAAGGACAGAGAAAGACAGTGCACGCGGGGAGGGGGGGGGGTAGAAATACACATAGGGAACACAGAAATGTGCAAAGAAGAATAGCATTGGAAAGACAACAAAAATATACACATATCCAAACACAATCACGAACCAAACAAACATGCACACATTCTACCCGACAAACACAGATAACTATAAATATAAGCACATATACATACAAACATCCAGACATATACAAAAGTATATATTGATATCACAGCACACATTGGAACACAGAAACATGGGTACCTGCACACACAACACACACACACACACACGCACACACACACACACATATATATATATATATATATATATATATATATATATATATATATATATATATATATATATATATACAAATGTGGATATATAAATATATACACATGCATGAGCATAACAATATATATACGAACATACATACACATACAAGTATACTATAAGTTTACTATATATATATATATATATATATATATATATATATATATATATATATATATATATATATATATATATATATATATATATATATATATATATATATATATATATATATATATATATATATATATATATATATATATATATATTATATATATATATATATATATATATATATATATATAAAGCGACAAAACATATTGAAATAGGAGACAGACCATGCAACAACAAAAAACAACACAGACATGATGCTCACAAGCAGCACATAAAGAGGAATTCTGTAGAGAACAATTCACCTTGTAACAACGAAAGTTAAACAAGGGTCATAACATATAGATAGAGATATAGATAGACAATGATTATTATTAGAATACTAGGGATAAGCAAGAAGAAATTGAAATTTGATAACAATGCAATAGTGCACATATTGAAACAACGCAGTCAATCTGAGATAAATCAAAATGAAAGGTTTCTGATAAGAGTTGAAAAACGAAAGGTCTGTAATGACAATATTAAATGTTAGAAAAGTATAATTGTCTCTGAATTGTAGAATGCACTTAGGAAATGGTTGATCGGAGATTCCTGAAAAACAACATTAGTGCTGAGATAGTTCATACTAGAACAAATATGATGATGGCGACGGTAAGTACAGTGTTCGTTGTCGTTTATGTTAAATTCACATTTTCCTAAATAATAATACAATTTCATGATTGTATCACTATTAACTTTATATCTCTTTGCATATATTCTCAATGCAACGAAAGAAAAATATTATTCTAGTAATATCGCATTTTTACCCACGCTATGAAAGATGTACGATACGCCTATACATGCAATTACTGTAAAATTTATTTTCCACATACAATAAAATCGTTACTACCTAAAAAACGACATTCGTAGCGACTGCTGCGATAAATCTGCTCAATATAGATGATAAATAATCATAAATCTGTAACGTGGTTATGAAATGATGCACTCATGCAAAATATGAAGTCTATACGCTCAGTAATTACAGAGAAAAATGTAAATATCGGTGGACATTTATTTATGAACGCACTTTGACTATAGGACATCACACAAGTATATATCTAACATAAATATATATCTAACATAAATATATATCTAACATAATATATCTAACATTTACTTTATTTGCATTTACCAGAGTCTCATAAAATCACTATGCGGGGTGTGCGTGGGTGTGCGCGCGTGCAATTTCGTCATCAAGTCAAATGAAAGCTGCTGTCACCGATTTGACATTGTGGCACTTGATGTTATTAGATAGGCAGCAGATTTCTTTGCAACTTTCATACCATTTTGGTAGACAACACAACCGTATATATATCTTTGTTTTTCTCTTCTTTTTTTTAAATTACTGAACCTCCTGTGTAGAATAAAAAGGATGTTCAATCTTTTTCTTTCACTGCACAAGTTTTGTCACGCTCCAGTTCAGTTGCACAAATCAATACAAGGCTAGCAAGGCTGTAGATGATAAATTTTTTAAAATTGTGAAATGCCTTGGTTCTCTTTGTAGTAGGTGAGGCAGGGCTGAAATCCTTATATCCACCTAATGTGGAAACTGGCTGAGATCCCTGTTTTCTCACTAAAACACAATTGTAATTCCACATTATATGCGCCGAAATAATTTACTAGGATAGGAAACGGTTTTTTTCCTGCAATTTGAAATTTGTATCGAGATGTCTAAAAATTCTAAAGGAAAAACTCATTAGTTATCACATAAAAGGAAGCCTAAATTTCATTCACCGTCCTGGACTCGTATACAGAGAGGTTAACGGAGACTGGCAGAGCACAATAGATTTATGCGCTCATGTTCTAGAAGGCTGTTTTTCGGTATTGTTAATTATTTCTGTGGACTTCATTGGTCAGCCTTAGATATTCTTAGCGGGCGACTCCAAGTATATAAATAGTGACCAACGGATCAAGACAATAATAAAAAACGTAATGAATGAAGCCTTGTTTACTTTCTGCAGTTAAGTACTGCGAAAGGTCATGGGTTAACATTGCACGTTTGTTGACAGCATTTCACAGGCGGGAGCTTCCTTATAACTTGGACAAACATTTGATCCTTGTGAATATGAGTTCGCTGATATCAAGATAACGTATTATGAAACTGAAACAATAGTGTAATTTACGGGAAAGTTTGGACGCGAGAAATTATATTTCTTTGAATAAGTTGATGTTGATTTGGTTCCTTAAAGTTTATCAATACTTACCCGGCAATACATTGTATATGGCTTTATGCCTACATATCTTAAAACATATCGAAATTAAATGCATTTGAAAATAAATGCATTTTAAAACTGTTAAATATTGGTTGGGAAGAATTCAAATCAAACAAACAAGTAAGGGAACTCCAAACAATAATATGTTTCTACAACAATAAGAAAAAACGATGGATTTATATCAGAAATGCACTTAGATTTCAGTGACTGAAAACAGACTGTCACAAAAACACCAAAAGGGTACTAGATAGCAAAATAAAAAAGATAAAGACCAAGAGAGTCTCTTCGCATAACAACCATCAAACAGAGAATGAGAATGGGTCTCAACAACATGCAAGAATTACACACAGTAGCATCACATCGCTGGAACTGGAAAGCTCTGGTTTGTGCCCTATTCATCGTATTCGGCGCTGAAATAACATAGCTATGTAGATCTAGATATTGCTATACTTTTTTTGTAAATTATTAACACCGGTATGTAATGTTCCATTTATAATCATGCAATAGCGCTATTTGTTAATAGCTTCTGGTGTAATTTGTCTTGTAGATTTAAGTACTCTTGAATGGTTATTGTATCATAATATTTTGTTAAAGTTCTGATTACAGACCAGTCACGGTGCAACCTTTCAATCTGCATCACAATATTTGTCAAGGGTTTTTATCCTTTTCCTGTTTCCACCCATTGAAGTCTCTTCCTACTTCATCTCACTTGCAGATTTTGTGTCGAGTAACTTCTGTCCTTGTAATCCAAGGTCTTCCTCATTTAATACGCCTTCCCTTTGTGTTGTCTAGATAATGGTGTAGAGGGTAGTTGTCATTGTTGACAGCTTGAAAATGTTCTTTCACATTTGCTATTCAATGTCGTACATAGACACTAGGTAATCTATAAAAAATCTCATGACAGCAGCAAATGTATCTTAGCGATGAGTGTATGTATTCTTCCTAGCACTTCCTTCATTCTTCAGTCTGGATTCTCCAGTCTATCTATCTGCATTTGCGACAGCGTGAGTAATCTTATAGCATAGTCTATTATAAATAGAACTAATGCGAGCATCAGAATAAAAAGAGACATTTGTTGCATCTCTGTGGGTGTCATTACCATAATCGCACTGATGTATATTTTTAGCTTTCTGAATTACATTGTTGATACGATAAGTTTCGCAAAAGTCCGACTGCTGTAGCAGATGAGCCCTTGGTTATTTCTGATATGAAGTATGCATCTGCAATAATGACTGTCAGCCAAACGCGGAAAGGTTAGATAATATTTAGAATGAGGCAATGTGTATCAATTTTGTGTGTACTAGGTACACATCTGTAGGAGTATGGGATTCTTACTTTACTGTCCAACTATGGAACATAGATTACAGTTGTGCCAAGCCAAGATCATACCTTCAAATCAGCCCTGATAAAGACATCCACTACATACTGAAATAAAGATTGTAAAAGGTAGTAGTGTACTGATCAAGGGTCCATGGGCTCATGCCCTTTGACCCAATAAGGTAGTGTACTAAATAGAGAAAAAGCGTGGATGGGGTGTGCTGAAGAATTCATACAGAGTGCGTGCTCTCTGGAGGATGTAACACTTGGTGCTGAATGGATAAGTGTTCCTCTAGATTGTCATACTTCCTTCCGGGTATTAATAACACTAGATAGAGAAAGTAAGACTATGTGTTATATTGCTGTTAAATCGGAAGTGCCAGGAATTTGTCAGTGAGGACTCCAGGGAAGGTGATGTGATTAAATACTCTGATGGCTCTGTTGTTAGATATATGTGCTGTGTTTGGGGCTTCACAGCTCATTGCGTAGGTGGAACTTTTAATGAGGAGATTGGAGCTTTCACTATAACTGTATATAACATGACTATGGAGATTATGACAGTAATTGAGGCCTTAGACTGGATGAGAACACAGAGTACAACCCATGTTGTATTCTCAGAAGCTTAATTAGTATAAGAGAAATACAAGCCGGTTGTATTCGTGAACAATAGCTTCAGACATGACGCTCTGAAATATTAGAGCTTTCTACAGAATTAATTAGGCCTTCATTCGTAATGTTTTTTAATTTTTGTCGTCGTTTCGGTTGCCCACTATTTATATACTTGGAGTCGTCTTTACTATTTTTAGCATGCGATTCCAAGTATACAAATAGTGACCAACGGAAAACACGAACATAATCAAGAAAAGGAACTAATGAAGGTCTAATTAATTCTGCGAACAGGTCCTCTATACTGCCGACTGTCTCGCTTCAGACTATGGGGAGGTCAAAGTTGAAAGGTGTCGTATTCATCTTGATTCTTGATTAGAAACTGGCCTCACAACACGTGGGGCATTCCCATAAGTGTTCCGCCCTCTGTTCTAGCAGTCATTCGACTCGATGGTGTTTTGAGTATAATGCTACCGAAACAGACGTCGACATCAGGGCACAACTCTGGCCACTGCGACAGTTTTCTTTGTTGTTCTGCCCACCCACGCCATGCCCATAACTAGTTCAAGCACAACGTCGGCCTGTCAGAACAACATGGTAACTGTTATCGAAGGTTACAACTACGGTCTACTCATTCGAGTGTTCACGGCAATGAGAGAGCTTATATGCTGACAAGTTCTTCAACTGTATCCAGTGGCAGGGAAAATGGAG
The DNA here is from genome assembly GCA_034231615.1 of Meghimatium bilineatum. Lineage (NCBI taxonomy): Eukaryota > Metazoa > Mollusca > Gastropoda > Stylommatophora > Philomycidae > Meghimatium > Meghimatium bilineatum. Next base: position 55,819,206 of record CM067321.1, on the reverse strand, counting down.
CGGGACAACATAATGAACATATTGACTAACTACTAATAAATAATTACTAACTTGTGCACAGTCAGCGCTGAGAATGAAGCGATGAACCGGTACGGTTGGGATGATGCAGATGTGTCGTAGATTCCACAATAAGCTACATATCGAGCTGCTCTTTTGTCACTAGAAAACAGTAGATTTGTATATTTGTAGTAACATAATACAATTTGATAAGAATCTACATATCACACACATACATAATGTATCATACGTGCGTACATACACACACATTGCATAAAACAACATAAGCATATACCAATCACCTACCATCAGAAAAAACAGATGATAAAGTAAATAAGAAAGCCACAAACACCAACACAAGATGACTATCACATTATGAACAGATCAGAACAAGTTATAATTCTACGTCTCAGAACAGGACACAACCGACTCCGCAGTCACATGTATACAAAGTTCAAGATTGGCAACACGGCCATGTGTACATGTGGACAGGCAGCACAGAGTGCCAAACATATACTTCAAGAGTGTTCTGAGCATGAAACGCTGAGGCAGACATATTGGCCAGAGGAGACAACACTGGAATCAAAGCTCTATGGGACACTGTATGAACTACAAAAGACAGTGAGTTTTATTAAGGAGACGGAATTACAAATATAGACATGTTTCAAGTGAACGAAAGAAGAAGAAGAAGAAGAATATAAGCATTCAAGAACAGTCTTACTTTGTTCACACATTATTAATGGAATTCTGTATGTGTGCTTCCAGTGTTCGTCCGTGTGTACAGAGGCCTGAGCGAGATGCCAGAAATAGTATACATTGTCGTAATTGTCGTACTTCAAAAATAGTATATCTGCTGAGTTAACTTTTCCCGTGCTTTTCATTGGCTGACGAATCAGAGTATACGCTGAGTGCAAAGGGAGCGCATTGCTCTAAGCGGACCCAGGGTTAGCAGATAACCACGATCCCAAATGTACCTCCTCGCGGTGCACCATGAAAACAGAAATATAGCAGCTCGAGCTGATTCTGGCCAAATCATTTGGGGATCGTGTCCGAGAATGTGGAGGTAGCAGATGGAAAGAGATTTTATTGCATAAGAGACAGACAATATCTCCGACACCACCAGCATCACCACATACAGCGACACCGTCGACATACAGTGAAGCTAGTTAGTCCAGTCCGAGCATTGGAGGGGCCGACAATGTAAAAGGCACGTAAAGGTAGATGCATGGCAAGTAACCAGTCTCATTAGCCAAGATAAGTGACGTTGGGTGAACGGTGTGAAGGACTATTATTTATAAGGACTTGTTTTCTTCAGAGTATGGAAATACATTGAATGCTAAAATAGAAGCATATTGTGGGTTAATTGTGCATAGACTTGGATTACATTTGATTGAATGTCGATCATCTAATTCAGAAGTTTGTGTCTACATCGTTTCTACAACTATAGAAAAAATAATGATTTCTATGAAAATATTGAACTCGACTAACTATAACAATTGATCATTACTTATATTTCGACAAGAATTACAAGAGTTAATAGTAAAGATGGAAAAAGTTACCAGCAAGTACGGATTAGAAATCGACACAGAAAAGAGCAAGATATTGGTTAATAGCAGAGACACAGAAGCAGAGACCAACATCATGATGAATGGATATGAATTTGAGGAGGTAAATGTCTTCAAATACTTCAGATCCACAATATGCGGCGATGGAAAATGTTATCGATCAGGTTGGTAATGTCTTTGTCAAGGCTAAACTTGATTGGAAAATCAGTATCAGTGTTAGAGTGAAAATCAAACTTTAAAACTCACTTAGTGCTTTTTTTGTGATGTATGGTTGTGAAAGTTGGACACTCACTGCGGACATGGAGAGACGGTTACAGGCATTCGAATACAAATGTTACAGGCGAGTTCTACGAATTTCCTATAGAGAGTATAAAACAAACGTGTGCAGGTGGAAGGAATAAAACAGAGATGTATACAGGTCCACAAGAATCAGTGCCTTGAATAGTGAAACGACGAAAACTAGCCTGGTTTGGATATTTATGTCGACATGATTTTTTTGGTGTCAATTTCAATACTGCAGGGAACTGTCGAAGGTGAAAAAAGCAGAGGAGGATAAGTAAAAACATGGACAGACAACATTAGGGACGGGACAAGACACGATATTTCTTCATTCATCTGCATTGTTGAAGATATAAATCACTTGAGGACTCCTTGCTGAAGTATTAAATGTGGTATCTCTACGATCCTGACAGTTACGTGTTTATAGATAAATGGATCTAGCAATAGCTAACAACAGGAAAACGGAAAGCAGTATAGGCATAGACAGATTAAGAAAATTGTGGGTCGCGAAAATGAATAGCAACTGAAAAACTCCATATCACAGCTCGTTAATGTGAACTTCATATCACAGCTCCCTAATGTGAACATCATATCACAGCTCGTTAATGTGAACTCCATATCACAGCTTGCTAATGAGAACTTCATATCACAGTTCGTTGATGTGAACTTCATATTACAGCTCGTTAATGTGAACTTCACGAGCGCCAATTATAAGTGAAGGCAGCAATGCTACAATGTAGAGGAAGCGCCATGTCAAGTAAGTGTTTCATATCATTGCACTTTCCATTTGCGTGTTTAGAAATCAAGACTCAAATACATTGCTACAATTCCTTCATTGGTCCTTGTACTACAATGACAGAATCAGCAAATTATAATATTTTCAACTGACCGATTACCGGAAAAGAAAAACATCAGAAACATTTCAAAGTGAAGTTTAAAACTTTCATGAACACTGTGTAAAATTCTATGAGTAGATTACATAAGCAGGAGAAGATGTTACTTGTGATACTTTGATACAAACCTTATACAATGCGCGGCTGTGATCAGTTGATATTGTCCAGCTAAGTTCTTCACCAAATTAGCACCACACATATGAGAAGTCGGTGTGCTGGAACTGCGCAAACTGCACTGTAAGCATCAGAAAAACACACACACACACATATATATATATATATATATATATATATATATATATATATATATATATATATATTTATATCGTATATATCGTATTATGTATAGAAATACGTCAATAAATATTGATTTTGTCTGGTTTATGCACATGTATGCTTATGTGTACCCTCGATCGGCTTACTTTTAATCGGTACTAAATGAATCTTCAGATTGTAGTCTCGAATGACACGTGACGCCATAGACAGGACACGTTGTATTTATTGATGACACTATTCTGATACAGTCACAGCAGGTCATGTGGTATGCATGCCAGATCATCTACAACCATAGATATTTCTCTATGGTGAGTTGCAAAAGGGCATGCGTTCTCTCGGTGGGCAAATAAGCGCTAAAATGACCTGTTAAAGTCTTCACCGAAAGCCTTTGAAATAAACCATGATACATGGGAAGAGGCTGCACGTGGTAGAGCTACATAGCACTCTTTAGTAAAAATAAAAGGTGTAGCTTGTCATGAAAAGAAGGAGAAATGTAGCAGTTCAACAGAGGATATTAATGAGGATACAATGTCACGGATGGACGGAACACTATCTATAGTGGTCATCCAACGCCCGAATTATCCAAGGATCTTTACGGTCAGGATATGCCTGTTAGCCATCTACGAACTCATAGTTAAAGATATTACTCTAAATGAATTTCATAATGTGAATGTAACAAATGGTTATCAGCGCTTGTGATGGAAGAACAACAGCATACCAACAAGTGGTTTTGTTGTGGAGTCTTAGGGTATTAGTAATTATGTTAGTGTTTTCATGTTTATGTTGTAAGCTGTTGCAGCAGATATTTGAAGTATGCCCTATATATATTTATTTTACTTACATCATCAATTGAATTAAACGCACGAAATACAAATACGGTTATACTGTATTTTTCACGTTAGTAGTTACAGTGAGTATTCGAGTGACCTCTATAATAAAGACCGCATGGCCTTGCTGCCGCCACGTTATGTTTAGTGTGGTTAAACTCATTTATTTACTCAAAATGTAGAAAGTTGTCATCTCTCACTAGCAAACATTACATGGACCTACGGAATTGTCTACTTCATGCACAGGCTAGGGGGAGTAGGCGTATTTTCATATACAACCAAGTGCCTGCTCTTTGATTGCACATTAAGCCTTCACCTCATAAAATTAGCATAGGTCTATATTCTAGATTTTAGATAATCCTTACAACGATTTTCTTTATTGATGCTGCCTCCATGACGTTATTGTTCGACCAATTGTTTTTCTTTTCTTGATGATTTCTCATGTATACATAGTTCATCAGTGCGTCTTATGTCAAATACCTTCTTCTACTTCTGCTTCACGGTGTTTACGTCTCTTACGTGTATAAGTCTGCTATGAATCTTGTGATTTCTGTAGCTATTTTTGCGCGAGAATCTAGATCGATAAACATCGTTAGGGTTCATGGTCTGTTCACATTCTATTTACGGCGTTGATGTATGTACGGGTGATGTCTACAAACTCAACAATATTTTAAAATGAACAAATTATGCATGCTATGTTTATACATTATTTATATATTATTCGTATCTGTATTATTTCCTACATGACACTATAAAGTATAAGGGTTGATGAATAGGCTGGAACGTTCATTGTGGCAATGATTATATCAGTGTTCATGAACAAACGAAACCTTCACATATTATACGTATAATCAATTGTGCACATTTTGTTGCAAATAAATTGTGTGATTGCCAGTACCGTTGCAATTTTTGCCAATTGTAGCGACATAACAGGCCCCAACTATGGATAATAGCATGGAAAACCAAACAATTGAAGACATTGTTACTGTTAATGGGTATAAGTGCCATCCAAGACGGCATGGGTTAAGAGGCAGCTTCGATTCTTTACAACAAATGCCTTTCACTGTGGGTGTGATTAATTCAGTTAGCTCACTGATTTACTACTTTGACAGTGAGTGTAATTAATTCAGCTAGCGCACTGACATACCACAAAAGAAATAAGTTCAAGTCTATTACATTTTACCAAATAACAATGACAAAGTACTTAGGTCCCTAATGGCTATAGTAAATGATAATGTTGAAGGTACTTTATTGCTACATACATTCAAATCAAATGTGTAGAATAAAATAACAAAAATTAGTGATAATCATCAATACTTACAATTGCTGGCCAAGAATAAGCGACTGCTGGGGCACCACCTACAATTCTGGGACCCTGTGTCAACTCACTCGCACCATTGTTTGCTACTAGTGGTCGTTGTCCACAACCAGGGGCATCAATCTTGTCGTAACGGCTTAAACCAAATAATAATGTCTTAGCAAATGTGAACTTCATAAAAATTTCTAAGAATTCATCTTTATAATCGTAATTTATTACAGTATTGTTTTTTTTCAACGTCAAACATGGATACTAACTAAAGAATAAGAGAGAAAGCTAACTACGTATGAAATGAGATGTCTAAGAAAAGCAGCAAACAGAACACGAAAAGATCATGTGAGAAATGAGATTACAAAAACTATTGGAACAACGTCAGTGATCTAATATATTGAAAAACAGAGACTGTAATGGTTCGGCCACTTAATGAGAATGAATCCTTATTGGCCTGCGACAAGAGCATACAATATGAAAATGAAAACAGCAAGATACAGAGAAAGACAAAGAAGAGGGTGGATTGAAGGAATTACCAACATTCTGATACTGCACAGTATTACTGCATATCAAGCGACCAAACGTGCCATTGCCCGGAAACCGATCGCCATTCAATCCTGCAACGCCTCACAGCATAAGCAAAAAATAAGCAAAGAAAAGACTATATATATATAATATTGAGATCCTAAGATATGAAGTAGCATTCTTTTTATCGACATAAAGAAAATGATTTCCTATGTTGAAAATCTAAATGAACGTATATTTGGTTTATTATATTTCATCATTTTATAGACATGATTTGATTTGTTGTTCTTGACTACATATTGACATCGCAAACACTGGTCATCTAGACTGCTGGTGTCTTGTATGGCAGCAACAAACTTATCATGTGTTCCGTTTCACAGTATAGATTACTTTTACTTAAATATGTAAATTGATCATATGATAATGGGTTCAATTTCGCCATGATGACTATTTTGAGTCTAACCCCAACTCACAAAGAAATGACAGGCACTGTATGACCGCAATTAATTAAATATGTAATAATGATTTTTCTGTCAATAGTTAAGGTACTTTATTTGGTAATCCTCCCCAATGTCAATACGTCAATTTTAGCAGCATTTTTGTTTGTCACTCGGTTAATGTGCTTAATATCCAACCTGCGATATTATATTGATTGTTCGGATTAATACTTTTCGCTAACATAATGCGCTTCTGAATCGTATTGGCATATTGTCAAGTTTGTATGACCTCCTTCTTATTCTCTCTAGCAAAATAAGTAGTTTTGATAATCATTTTTATTTTATAAATAAACGAAACTATTTCACGAATCACGTGAACAATATGACCTCGCGCACACCATTACTTAACATGGTCAACAATATGAACACTTACATACCATTTCATTACTTAATATGGTTAACAATATGAACACTTACATACCATTTCATTACTTAATATGGTTAAACGTTCTTTTATTTAATGTAGTGTGAAGAAATACAGTGGGAAAAAAATGTAATCTACTGAAATTAAACTTGTGTCAGAACAGAGACAGTGACGTATGTGTGTTCCTAGCAGAAACAAAAGTTAACAAAGATGCCATTAATTTGTTGTCAATACTTTTCAGTATCGCAAATGACTGAGTCATGCGTAAGTGTACATCGTTTGTGGACAGAATACGGACAAATTCGTTCCGCTTAACTATTTTTCTGGCACTAAAGGCTGATCTAAAAGTACTATAGGCCCCTATTCGTTGGTCAAAGAGCTAAGAAAATACAGAAAAAATTCAAAGGATTAAACAATTTTTTAAAAAAGGTGTTGGTCACATATCACATGAGAAAAATCCCTTCTGATCGCCGATAAAAAAAATAATAAAAAAATAAAATAAAATAAGGCTGCCCGTCACAGATATAAAGAAACAAAACCAACTAGGTATTCTATGGTTTGGGTATACACTTTTAGAAGATCTAGACTTCACATACATGACTCTTCTTAGGTCAACCGAGGCGGTCGATAGTTAGTTATAGAAGAACTGTTCGGTTGGGCCCCACTCGTTACGTGTTTTGATTATTGTTTGGCTTTCAGTTGGTTACTATTTATAAACTTGGAATAGCATTGGTTATTTTTGGCACGTGATTCCATGTATATAAATAGTAACCAAAGGAAAACCAAACAATAGGCACAATCAATAATGCATGGGGTCCAACTTAACTTAGCTAACAGGTCTTCTATACTGCCTCTCAGTAACAACTCAACACATTTAGATGCTCGAGTAAAAGTAAATTGTTTTCAGAATGTCTCAGAACAAATTAATTAATATAAAACACACAAAAATGGATTTCACAATTACAATAAAATAAAACATTCAACTATTTGAGGAGGACGTTATCACAAGATGGTGGGTGAAACAAACAAAGAAATACCAACCCGCGCAGCTCTGGTAGAAGATTAGTTGTTACAGACCCGTAGATTAAAAACTAAAAAAGGGGGTGGGGGTGGTTTAGGGGTTCAAACCTGCTCCTTAGCAAATCTGAACATGACTTTTAGTACTATGAACTTGGCCAAAAGGTCTGTAAAAACTCCCTTAGTGACTTTTTGCGAAAATGTCTTCGAATTTCCCGTCATGTAGTGAAATTTACACACAGATACAGACGAATGACTGTTGTTTTAGGTAAATCCCCCATTATTGTGAGGTACGCTACTTTCAACCGTGGACGTCAGTGTCTAATTTGGTTATACCAGAGCGTTACAACGATCATAAATAGTGTAGGTAGCAGATTTGGTAATGAAGTCATCACGACCTTCTCTTAATGTTCATTGGTAACATTTGCATTAAATACGCTTTTAAATATATGGTGATCACAGTGTTACCACTGACGTTTTAGAAATAAGCCTAGATTGTCCGTTAAATAACCCAAAAACCCCAGACTATACATTGTAATATAAACATCTCAGGACAGTAGGTAATTTCCCCCTCACTTAACAACCTCAACATTTTTTCTTCTTCTTCTTCTCGTTCGGAGTTTGACATGTCTACACAGCAAGTCCTATTTTCTTAATAAATGCTGCTGTATTTGAAAGCTCCTCAGTGCTCCCATACATATTTCTGTGGATATAATCTCTGTGGGCCAGTGTTCTTCCCTTAACTGGTTTAGTGTATTGCAGTCTTGCAGGATATGTTCAGCTGTCTGTGCTGCCTGCCCACAAAGGCACAGTGGTGATGGTACCAATCTTAGTCTATTTAAGTGTCTGTTTAATCTGTTGTGTCCTGTTCTGAGGCGGAAGATAATAACCTGCTCTGCTCTGTTGAGAAAGTGGTAAATGTCTTCTGGGTGGTCGACTTTCCTGATGGCTTTGATGAGGGTCTTCTTTTCTTGGTAGGTGATTTCTTGGTCTTTTTGTTCCTGTGTTGCTCCATCCTTTGCCAGTCTGTCTGCCTCTTCATTTCCTGGTATGCCATAGTGGGATGGTATCCACTGTAGTACTACCGTTCTTTGGATGCTCACTTCTCGCATGGCTTTCTTCAGGTCTGGCAGTTTATTGCTCTCAAGGGCTTGTAGGAAAGACATAGCATCAGTAAGAAATACCACCTGCTGTCATTGACATGTTGTGTTGTTAATTATTTATGCAGCAATGTTTAAAGCCTGTACTTCTGCAGAGTAGTTGGAGCAGAATATTCCAGTTGGTGAACATGTGGATTCATTTTCTATTTCTGGATATTTTATGTACACGTCAGCACCTCCATTCTTCATTGCTCTGGTTGCTGATCCGTCGGTATATACTTGTATCCATGCTTCTCATGGGTACATATCTTCAATCATGTTGCATACTATTGTTTTCTTTTGAAGATTATTCAGTTCTATCATAGTGTGGTAGTTGTTTATGGTGGTTCTGATAGTGAGATTTGGGTATTGCTCCCACGGAATTGGAAAAAGTGTTAGTGATATCTCTCTTGTTATGTCTGGTAGTTCTTTATATTTTCTGTTTAGTTTTTTTGGATCGGTCTATAAAACTGCTCCTCTTCAGTCTTCCACTGGCTAGGTCACTGTGTCTGGCCCTCATTGGGTGTGCTGGCATGCTCTTGTACTTTTCTGCATGTACCATGGTCTTAGTGTCTCGCCTGTATGGTAATTTTTTCCATTTCATTTATGGGAGAGATCTTCATGGCGCCTGTGATAAGTCGAAGTGCTTGATTTTGTACCTTGTTCAGGGCTTGTAGATGGGAGTTGACTGAAGTCCATGCTGTTGATCCAATTAGCTGTCTAATTGCACCAGTATATACCTTCTTCAAAGTTGTCTCATTGGCCCCCCCCCCAGTTTGTTCCTGCCAATTTCTTCAGGAAGGCAAGCTTCTTTCTTGCCTTTGCTTCTATTTTCTCAATGTGATGCCTGTATGTCAGTCTCTTATCTAGCGTAGTGCCCAAGTACACCGGCTCGTCTTCTATTGGGATATGTACATTTTCGAGTTATATCTCTCCTGCTTTGTCCTTATTTGAGAATGTGAAGAGTGTTGTTGAAGATTTTTCAGCATTTATCTTTACCATCCATTTACCTGCCCATGTGCTATGTTGTCTGCTGCCTTTTGTATTGTTTTGTTGGCGATCTTTAGATGTTCTTCTACACACCTCACCAGCAAGTCATCAGCGTACATTGCAGCTTTTACACCTTGTGGCAATTCACAAATGATATCATTTATGAAAACAAGAAACAGAGTTGGAGACAATACCGAGCCTTGAGGAAGTTTTAGGAGAACTTTTTTGCTGTTGTATCCTTCCATGGTGACTCTTGCTTTCCTATTGTGTAGGAAGGAACGGATGCACTTGCTCATGTTGCCCCCTTTTCCGTTTCTTTGCAGCTTTATTATCAGTCCATCTTTCCAGACCTTGTCAAAAGCTTTTTGAAGATCTATCCATAGGGTGAAAACGTTTTTCTTTTCTTAAAATGCGTCTTCTATGATCTGGAACAGGAATGTTATTTGGTCTTCTGTGCTGTTACACTCTCTAAACCCAGCTTGTTCTGGTACAAATAACTTCTCAGATTCTAAGTACCACTTTAGTCTTCTGTTGACCATCCTTTCCATTGTCTTGCAGACACAACTCGTTAGACTTAGTGGTCTATAATTGTCGGGCTTCTGTTTGTCCTTGCCCTTTTTAATAATAGGACACATAAACGCTTCTCTCCACGACTGTGGTACATTGCCTGTTTCCCAACTATAGTTGTATATCTTTAATAATTTGTACATTTCTGCCTGTCCTAGGTTCCTAAGCATTTCATTGGTGGCACCGTCCGGTCCTGGTGATTTTCTATCCTTATAGATAGATAGTTTCCCTATAGATGCCTTTAATTCTTCTATTGTGAATAATTTGGATATGACGTCTGGGCAGTTTGTGTTGTTCTAATCATTAATCATTTCTTGACGAATGCTTCGTTGTCTACATGTATTGATGGTAATTGTGCTTTCTTTTCTGTAAGATTCCGCAAGCTTGTCTGCTGCTTGTTTGCCAGAGTGGAATTTACCTGAATATTCCAGCGTAATTTTTAGTCGCTGGGTATTGCTATCATCATTTATTTGCTTGGTTAGTTTCCACAGCTTTCTCCCTTCCTTTTCAAAATTTAATTTTTGAGTTTTTTTCCTCCAACTTCTTCTCTGTGTTTCTATCTTTTCTTTAGTGAACTTTGCTTTGGTTTTTTGTAGAGCGATGTGATTCTGTTGTGATGGTTGCTTCTCTGACATATTACGTGCTTCAGTCAGTTCTTCTGTAGTTTTTTAAGTGTATTGGTCCAATTTGGTACATAATTCTTCCTTGCTCCTCTTGGTATTGTCTCCTTAGCTGCCTGAAGTATTCCTTTATTAAACTCCATGATAATAGTGTTGATGTCTCTGCCTGTTAATTTTATGTCTTTTGTAAGTAGGTTTGCTCTATGTGTATATATGTGCCAGTTTGCTTTCTTGTAGTTCCATCTTGGCTTAGTTGGTCTTGTAATTGTTGATTTGTTCACTTGGATGATAACTGGACAGTGATCACTGCCACCAAGTTGTTCGCATATTGTTCTTTCCATTATTCCAGCCAGTTCTGAGGTGCAGAATACTAGGTCTGGGGTTGAGGTGCTATGCCATCTTCTTGAGTAGAAAGTTGGTGTATCCTGTGGATTGTTCAAGATTAGGTTGTTATAATCTTGCCAACTTTGAATCTCTTCTCCCCTTCTGTCTAAATTGTTATATCCCCAGCTTTGGGAGTGGCCATTAAAGTCTCCTACTGCCAGAAAGTGTTTGTTTGGGATATTAATACTGGTCATGTTTAGTGGGATGTCATTTGGGCAGTAGAAGTTTAGTATGTCCAGCTCAAGGGAGTTGCCTTTCATGTGAATAATCTGATATTCGGCACCTTCCTCTTGTGTTTTCGATTCTATGGCGTTGATGTTATCCTTGACCAGAGTTAGTATGCCGCCTTTTCTCGATCTTTCCTGTCTACTCTAAAGCATTGGTACCTTCGTATTTTGAATGTTATTTTTTTCGTTGAGATGGGTTTCCTGTATGCAGCAAATACTAATTTCTTTCTGGTGCAATGTGTTTTCTAGTTCGTTTTTTAAATTTATAACTCCCTCTGCATTCCAGTGCATAATATTCAGAGGGGTTTTCATCCTGTCTGGTTGGCCAGTCGCTTTCTTCTTCTGCCTCCTGGCTCCACGAGGTAGACTAGAGGGACCTCCAGTAGCTGGGAGTGGATTCTGTCGAGGTTCAGAATCCTGCACTGCTCCTGCCTGGGGGAACTTCACAGGGCGAGCACCGTGACGATTTTTATAATTTTGTCGTGCAGACATGTCAACTATTCGGGTTGCATGATACCATGGTTGCTGGTGCGGCTCTCGGCCTGGCATCTATGACTTCAGCACCTGTGCTTGCTTGGGCAGGATTGTGACCCTGCTCGATATTGGGTTGGCCCGACCAATCTTAGTTTCCAGCCTCTGTTGGCTAGACTAAGCACCATCTCCACGTCAAGGAGTTGGCCTCAATGGGGAACCTCCACATTTTTTTTTCAAAATGACAAATATCATTCGCCCGTTTTCGTGTGATGAAAACTACTTTGCAAAGGTAATTTCATATATCTACATTTTAAATTTGTATTACTATTTTCGAAGTAATGAATTGTGTTAAAGCATGGGTACAAGTATATACCGACAGATCAGCAACCAGAGCAGTGAAGAATTGAGGTGCTGGCGTGTACATAAAATATACAGAAAAAGAAAATGAATCCACATGTTCACCAACTGGAATATTGTTCTCCAACTACTCTGCAGAAGTACAGAGTTTAAACATTGCTGCAGAAATAATTAAAAACTCAACAAGCTAATGTCAACAGGTGGTATGAAAGAGTCAGGGTCCAACTCTTCTGGTGAGTTCTTCCTCTTAAGGAACTAGGCTCACGGATGAGAAACGGTTCAGTACCCGATGGGCACAGGCACAGTACGTCCAATTACACGAGCCAAGTTCATAGAGGGTGGAACACCTCGTGCGAGACAGACGTGAGCAACAATCGTCTGGGCGAATAGTCACACACACACCCGCGTGCCTGGCAACAGATAGGGAGGCTGTCACAGGCTAGGGTAGCCCACCCGAATTGTCAAGGCATGCCAAAATCGGATGTGCTAAGACTACAAGGCACATAACGGTGGCACAACGTAATCACGCTCCCGGCGGAAATCGCACGGATATCCATGCTGGTTACAATGGAGCGAACGCAAAACAAACAAACAACAGGTGGTATTTCTCACTGATGCTATGTCTATCCTACAAGCCCTTGAGAGCGATAAACTGCCAAACCTGAAGGAAGCCATGCGAGAAGTGAGCATCCAAAGAAGGGTAATACTACAGTGGATACCATCCTACTGTGACATACCAGGAAATGAGGAGACAGATAGGCTGACAAAGAATGGAGAAACATAGGAACAAAAAGACCAAGAACGCACCCACCAATAAAAGAGGACCGTCATCAAAATTATCAAGAAAGTCGACCACCCAAAACTGACTCTCTGTCTCTTGTGTTGTCAATGAGCTCGGTTGGTGAACTTCTACCGTGCTACAATACTAGCCGGTCTAGCAACTTCTCTCTTTGTCGTTTCCTGCCTATTCTCACCTTGACCTTGATCTTTCTAGTGGTTATTAAGTGTTCAGGCTGTATTCTTCTCAGCACATGCCCTAGAAACCTTGACTGTCTGCCCCTAATGTTTGATATGATTGATCTTTTTACGCCAGCATCAATGGTCTTGTTAGAATGGCCGTGTGGCTGTTGAGGTCCCGGGTTCAATCCACGGTTGGGACAGGATTTTTTTCTTTCGGAGGTACAATCAAAATCTTTCCTGTACATAAAAGAACCAATATTACCTTCTTGCTATAGGTAACATGTCTCCACTGTCCTGAGTGTCTTGATATAATGTAGCTTCTTCCAGCGTACCTTCAACTGCAGAAACAGAAACAGGATGCAGAAACAGAAACAAATGTTAGTGACCACTTAATATAAGTTTACAATATTGTGTTTCATTGCATGTCATAATGCAAATACAAGTCAACATTGTTGTCACGTATAGTTACAGCAATCATACAAAGAATTCTACAGTGTAAATAAGTACAGAAATGTATTCCGTTCCGAATTATACATTAGACTAATTCCTATAATTCCTATGTGTCTTCTGATATAGTTTTCAATATCTACAACTTTTTAAAAAAATACGCACGTATAAGCGTATGACTATAAAACAACATCGTGGCACACGGCGGGGAATTTCCTTAAGTGCTTCACTATCCGGTTCAGAAGTCATCCAAGAGTATGTAGGAAGTAAGTCCCAGCAGTAGGATGTTGATTATGTGATCTTCGTAACTTTCCAGAGAGGACACAATCCCCCCCCCCCCACGTCATTCCATTTCAAATTAGACTATATTATAAATTATATTAATTACATTTATCACACATAAATTAGATATACGGTTGAAATGACTTATACTCGATTACTTTTAAACTATTGGTATACAAATTAACGAGAAATTAACGAGAAATTAACGAGAAATTAACGAGAAATATAATAAATGTATAATTACCAATACGCTTAAGTGTTCCTGTTTCATGTATGCGTGAGGCGGCGTTAGATACATGCCCTGAAACAGAAATATACAATTATATGGAAATCTAAGTCTGAATCATGTTCAGTTACTATACTGTTATACTATCCGGCCTGACAAAATATATTAAACTAGATGACAATATACTAGACAGCTTTTCAAATTTCGTATATTTGGGAAGCAAGATAACAACAGACGGTGATACCAACTCAGAAGTCAAGACTCGAATCACTCTCGCCTCCATCACTTTTAACAAACTTTCACCCATCTGGAGATCAAAGATTGCAAATAAACACATCAAACTGCGACTATTCAATGCAAGTGTGATTCCATTATTGACATATGGATGTAAAAGTTGGAACCGCAATAATGGATAAAAGGTTAGTTGCCTTCGAGAATAGATGCCTAAGAAAAATCACAAATACTAATTGGAAGGACTTCAAATCAAGCGACATACTAAGAGAGGAGACAAAACAAGAATATGTGACGAACATCATCAGAAAACGCGTCTGGACATATATGGGACACATACTTAGAATGAAGGAAGACAGAATTCCAAAACAAGTCTTCATGTGGACACCAGACGGGTAAAGAAAACAGGGAAGACAAAAACAACGATCAGAACATTTATGAATAAATTAAAATCAACAGGCATAAATGCACAAGACCTACAATCCTTGGTAACTGACCGACAGGCATGGAGAACTATGACATCCACCCTATGAGCCAAACTTAGCAAAAGAGGAAATGACTGACTGATGCTGTTGTTAAAGGAATGGATGAGAACTTGTCTTCATCTATCTAGATCTGCGAGTTTTCACACTTTGGCAGCCCATACCAGTTTGTAAAATGTGCGTGTTTTCTGTAGTTGTGATATAGGTTTTTATATTTCTGTTAAACACTTGTTATTTCTTCATTATTGTACTTATTTAATAGCTATTTAGTAAAAAAAAAAAAGCATTGTTATCTTGCCTTAGTGCCGAAACTCACAATAGCGGGAATATTAGCTCTATGTCAGCTGGAGCTTCAAAAAGGCTGTTTCATCATGTCCAGGCAAGCTCGTGAATAAGGGAGAGGAGGCTTGATAAAGGGGATGTTCAACCCCCCCCCCTCAACCATTGGAAAATATAACATATGCCAATAGTTCTATAGAACAACCAAAAAATCGGGTCGAGCTACTACCTTACCCTCGCCCCCCTCCCATCTCGATGGATTTTCCCAAAAAGGCCTTAAAAAAAACTACAGAAAAATATATGTTTACCTTTTATAAATACCCCCCCCCCCCTTTCTGTCCGAATACATATCAACAGTCTATGTGCAGGATATGTTAGGTGATGAGAATGTTTGTTTATATGTTTTTCATGCTGTTTATGGAGGCTTTTGTATATTTATGTTAAGATTATTTTTCTAAATATCTTCAAATATCGAAATACAATATCAGTACGGTTTTTAGATGAAACAAAACTTGTAAACTTACCTAATGCAATTACCAACACTACTATAGATAGCATGTTCGCCATGTTCAACTCACACATAAATGAATACAACGATCGACTGTAAAGTGACAGATGTCTCTTCGCATCAGTCCCTTTTAAATAGTTGAGTCAAAGTGGCATTTGTTACATGTGAGTGAAATACTCAGATAAGAAAACAATTAAATCCTGTCTAAGATAAGAGATCAGAAGTCCGGAATAAAATATCACGATTCTAAGTCATATTTTAGTAATTTAAGATAAAGCGACACGATCTCTACTTTGTTCCTTGGACACCGACCGTCAAAGACTTTGAAAGTGTTTTATATTGCCTTATATGGTGAGGAAGTTTGCTTTCACTTTACATGTACGACAACAATTCTTTATAGTGTTTAATTTTGCTTTTTTGTGACAGACATCTATATGGCGAGAAATGCTAGATGTGACACCACTGCAGATGGGTCAACAGATCTGACGGAATAATGATGAACTAATTGGCCCAGACGTATGTGCTGCACTCCTGGCACATGGTGATACTAGATACTGCAACACTGTAATGTCTTCCTACGTGGACTAATCCTGCATTAATAAAACTCCGTAACACAACCAAGCATTTGAGACAGTAAACTTTATGTATTTGATTGTTACCACTGTTGCTCAATTGAGGAAAGCATATGCTTTTGTCAGAAAAGCTATGTTAAGTGCAAACTTGCTCATAACTACAGGGATTGTTTCATCATCATCATAATCATTAACCCAAAACGAAACAGTTCTTCACCTACTTCTATATCTATATTGTTCTTAATTATCTAATGCATTATGTTTAGTAGTATTTTGGTTATGTGGATAATCAAACTTCTTTACTCTGTACAATAAACTGTCCTCGACTTCTTAGGTAGTGGTATGACTATGATTACTGATGTTTTTAGATTTTTAGGTATTTTGCCTGCTGCATATATGTATTTGCACAGTTCTAAAATGTTTTCACACCAAATTCATTGAGAGCATAAGTTCCCAAAGTGGTCGACCAAAGTGGTCGACCAAAGTGGTCGCAAAGTGGTTTCGACTAGCTGGTGTCCATGTCAGTGAGAATAACAATTGGGGGGGGGGGGGGGGGTACGCGACAGGGCCGGTCTTAGACCATTGAAACCTATGCGGCCGCAGTGGGCCCCGCACTTCATAGGCCCATAAATTCATATTATAATTTATTTTATTATCCTCTTCCCTACCCAGACTGGACCCCGCGCAATCCGTTTCTCATTGGGCCCCTCAATTGTTAGGGCCTGCCCTGGTGCGCGAGATGTACTCTTTTAATACAGGTATGAGTAAAAATGTTATTTCTTTTTTTTTTACAATTGTCCACTCTATAAAAAGTCATATCAAAATGAGCAGCACTGTGTCAGCTGTCAAAAACACATTTGAAGTTAATATGTTTAGGAAAATTCAATATTAGGCAGATAGGTGGTCTACGGGGCAATACAGTTTGGGATTCACTGATCTGGAGTTTTTTAAAATGTTTATTGTTATTTTATTAGTACATGTAACATTTCCACATTTCATTGTTTTTGTTGCTATTTCTACTTAAGATTGTAATATTTCTGGGACGTCATAGAAATTAAGTACACATATAGTAAAAAATGAAGTCCTGATATCAGTAATCACATGCTTTCTGTGAGAAGTGTAACAAAAAAACAGCAACTGTGAACTAAAAGATTGGAATAAGATATAATTATGTATTTGTTATATGACCGGGATGTGTCTGTAATTTTACTAATATCAACAAATCATCTTTATTGGTACATAAAATTACACAGAAAATCAGTTAAAATGAAACAAATATACCATATCTTGTGTGAAATAGTGTTTCGGTTAAGGGTTGTTTGAATATGTGAGTGAAGTATGAGGTTTACAGAGATATACACAGATCTGGAATCTGCAGAATGATAATTCTACTTTTTCTAATGCAAGAGATTTTCAAACAGAAAAGTTTGTCAACATGGATGCCTCAGGTGAAACTGTGATAATCATAGGACTGTATAGTTGTTTTCCCACAGTTGTTTCTCCGAGCCAGTGTATTTGCCTCAGCATTTCATATTCTATGCATTCCTGAAAAATATGCTGTGCTGTCTGAGGTCTCTGTCCACATGTATACAGGGCAACCGGTGTTGCCAATCTTGAACGTTTTATATATATGGCTGCCGAGCGGGATGTGCCTTCTTCCGAGGCGCAGAATGACAACTGTTTTAATCTTGTAATAATTTGCTAATAATCTTGTGTTTGTGTTGGTTTTCTAATTGTTTTGATTATTTGTTTCTTCTGATAGTACATTATTGGCACATTTGGTTGATCATCATCAGCATCCTCTTTAACCAGACGACCTGCTATCTTGTTTCCAGATATGTCACAATGCGATGGTATCCACTACATGGCTACTTTACAATGATTGCTTAGTTGGGTCAGTAGTGATTGCAGGCGTGGCAGTTTTCTGGACTGTAGTGCTCGGAGTACTGATCTTGCATCTATGAAAAATGCTACAAGCTGTGGACCACAATTGGCGCTCAGTAGTTTTTTCCGATGCCACCATGATTGCTTGAATTTCTGCATTGAAATTATGACATAATTTTCCCGTTGGTAATTTAATTGTATCCCTAAGATTGTTTGGATACTCTATATAAATTCCTGCTACTTTATCTTTCAGTGCATTCTCTGCCGAGCTAATGTTTTTCGATAGGGCCTACAAGTAATATTTTTAAAATTTTATTTAAAAAAACCATTTCATGCAAAGAACTGGACATATTATGATGTTAAAATATATAATTTTGAAGAGTTCATGCATAATAGTAAAGTAGGTTGATAAGGTCATTTTATATAGGCCTAGTCGTGATTTAAAAAAAACAAAACTGTTTATCACATGTAATTTTAGGCATAAAAAAATAAGTAGGTAACTTTTGTTTTTAAAATCAAGTCATTTGGGATTATTTCAAATGGGATAGTGGTAACCGTGTCAACTGAAAGTCAACGATTCTTGTTTATGGAGCTAACCAAGATGGGGGAACGAGTATTTGCAGCTGAGTGTATACAGAAACGCCGTGTTCGAAAAGTAGGTTTGCAAAATATCACATAGTTATTAATTTACGGGTGGTATGCTGTATCATTGAAATTATTTTATACTTGTTTCAAAGTTCATATTTTCCAATGTAAAAATATAATAAATGCAGAAAACATTCCATGATAGATAAATCATGTCCATGATATTGACGGTGTCCTGTTATCGATAATATTAATCATAATGATGGAAGTCTAAATGTACACACGCAGTTTGGGTTATATTGACCGCAGAAGACGGATGTGTCGGGCTATTTGCGCAAATAAAACGGTGACACCAAAGCATTTACATTATCTAGATTAATCATCATCAAACCCATAACCCTTCCAGGGTCGTAGGGTGTCCACAGTCCAGTGTCAACTTCAACTGTCATGTCACTGTCACGCTGGAAACCAGACAAACATTTCCATCTCTCCTCTGTTATCAAGTTATATTTATAATCATTTCTGTGTTTGAGTTTGGAGAATCTTATTCTTGTCCAGTCTTTAATATTATCAATCCATACTTTCCTCTACCTCCTCTTCCACCCACAACTGTTTCAGTTTCAGCATGATATTTTGGCGCATCTGTCGTACTGGCGTTCACTGTGAAAAGTTTTACCTAATTTTGTGGTATTTCGTAACCTTTGCAGCGTGATTAGTAGAGTTTGTATTTATAATTAAGGTATAATAATTGAGAAGACATATTCATTTCGTATGTATAAGTATTTACTATTTACATTAGGGATGGGGGTAAGGGTTAGGATCAGTTATAAATGAAATAATACGCAGTGAACGCCAGAAAGAAAGATTTACCTACGATTTCATTAAATGTATAGTAATAATGTTTCTCTCTATAGCGTAATTGCAACATTCTGGCATAATTTGGATAGGGGTAATAATTTAAATGCGTCCACCACTACGAGCTATTAATAGCACACTGTTTACATATTTAACTAGTTGATGTCATGGAGTTCCACGAGAAAACTAGAGAACCAATGGAATCGATGCAGGCCGCGACGTCAGATAACCGCCAAACGATTTTATGCGTGGCAGACATTTAAAAAAATAAATATTTATCTGATGGCGGATTTCATCGGTTTTACTAGTGGAAATCCGTAGATACCTAGCTAAAAATGTAAACAGTATGAAATGGTACAGTATGAAACACTTACCTTAGTCACCTAGTAACTTGGCGGATGAACTTGTTTTATCCCACAATGGAAATCCCGGAATATATGTGCGGGCGCTAAGTCATTGTTCTTTGGCAGATAAACTTGTTTTATCCCGCCAAGGAAATCCTGGAACAAATTTGGTGATTTTTGATGACGCTTCCGCCACATATATTCACAAAGATAGGCGGGAAATTGTCCTTTGCACCGCCTACCTTGGTTCCGGAATTGTCGCTTCACGAGGCCCTACAATCCTTCTATTGTATTGGTGTGGGCCCCGTTTCACGATTCCAGAACTCCACACTGTGGTTAACAGTTAAATGTGCATAACCTTCATCGGCTAAGCAGGAATATGCTCTCCAACAGTCAGAGACTATGGTCGTTCCGGGCAACACATGTTCTTTAATAATACTCAATAGAACTTCTTTAGTCAGTTCTGCAACCACCTTTAGCACACATTTTTGGACCCTCGTTCAACCACACCAAACACCCATGTTCCTTGCACCCTTCTCCCGCGGTTGTATTTTCGTTTTCCGATCATTGATTCGTCTATCTCAATAGAATTGACTCCTCCAACTTTTACAGTGTTGTTTGCGCATATCTCAAGACATTTCTCCCTACAGAAGCTTTTCCAGTCTGTGACTGCTTGTGGTCCAATTTTGACTTCTCTTTTTATGAAGTAGATCCTGGCATTCATCACCCACAGATATGTAAAATATCACCCATATCTAGGTGGCTTTCCGCAAACCAGGAATGATTTCGTACACTCCTACTGACATCATGGCGATTGCTACTGTAGCGTCGGCATCTCCAAATATAGCCTTCAGATTTGCTGGAATTTTTCACCAATTTCATATATGAGCAAGACGGGCACACATAATGATTACATATCAGTCCCTCCTTCATGCACCAATCTAGAACACATTTTTCTCCATTGGCACGCAAATATATCAAAACACTGAGATCATCCTGGGTGGTCATTTTGCACTAAAAAATTTCGTAGCTATATAAAAAAACTGAGATCATCCTGGGTGGTCATTTTGCACTAAAAAATTTCGTAGCTATATAAAAAAACTGAGATCATCCTGGGTGGTCATTTTGCACTAAAAAATTTCGTGGCTGTCACGTTAAATATCTGAGTAAAATAGACAGCATTTATTCCCGCCGACATTTGACCAGATCCAAATTGTGCATGCGCCAACTGACCAGATCAATTCTCGATGTTGACTTGAGATTTATTTATTTTACAATATAAATAAATTTATAGTATACAATAGGTGTACGAAATATAAAAATTATGTGGGGGGGGGGGGGGGGAGGGCGGATGCTGAATTTCAGTTATTATTTTTATAAACTAAATTGTATAAACTTTTCTTCAACACCCCCCAATCGCGCCTGCTTGACCAACAGGACTCCAATGTCCACCATTGTCGTTTTCCAACTAGCAACAATTCCAAATTTTCACGCGAACCGTGACGTAACGATTCCAACCTCCAAGAACCCGCCAGCTGTACCACGCGAACCGTGACATCACAAGCATTGAACTTTTCGAGGGATACCTCGAAAGTAGTTCAATAAACCCAACGGTGGAAATAATCAAATTTCTGCCTGGATAGGTAGTCCCTAAGTAATCTTAGCAAAAGAAGTCTAATGACAATATTTTTAACTAAATTAATTAGGGGTGATCATTGTTGGATCAAAACAAATTATAATATTTTTGCAGTCCATATTCTACATTCCTCTACGATCTTTCTAAAATACTTGCAGGACATAGTCCAAAGCTTGGAATGCACACATCATGGTGGTATTATTGCTTAGACATTGAGTACAGTTTAGCTAGCGCCATCCGTGTATGGTATTTTGCATAACTCATCAGACTTTAGCATGGTTGTTTGTCATTTTTACCCTATATATATATATATATATATATATATATATATATATATATATATATATATATATATATATATATATATATATATATATATATATATATATATATATATATATATATATATAATGGGATGGAACAGCTAACTTCACCATTAAACCACCATACTCCACTGTCACTTCGAGCATGAGGATAGAGATGTTGATAGGATAGGTTAAAGTCCTGAAGATCACGTAATGAACACCTCACCGGAGTCTACATACACTGGGATGGCTGCTGGAATGGAGAGCGGATCACTTGTGGGAGTATCCCGTGTGCTGTGAAGCTAGTTTCTAATAAAGTATATTGAGGTGGGTTTCTGAAGTTCAATCTCAGAAGCAACAACAATATAAAAATGAAACTGTCCTGATATGGACGGTATAGGCAAAGGAAGCTACTACAATATCTGCCACAAGAAAGTGTCATATAAATACTCTATACCAAATAATGGCATACTTTAGTTATAGCAGCAGGTTTCTGTGTTCATATGTAATAGGTTTAAAATTTACCAATGTATTAGTTTCCATACTATATATTTATTATTGCATTCCTCTATACAGGGCAAGGTTGAATATTTTGTCAAATGGAAGGGGTGGTCAATCAAGTAAGTTTTATGTTGTGGAATAAAATAGTGCTGGACATTGTCTCCAATTTATCACGTAGTGACATAGAGGAGTGACTTCATTGTACTCTGCTTACCCCATTATGCAGAGAGTATCAATCAACGCCATAACAGTTCACATTTATTCACAAAAGAAAATATTTTTTTTAATAACACACACAAAATACAAGGTATTGTATTGTGTGCGTATGGTAATCTACTGTACCAATCAGTTTTGGTGTTGTTATCAATATTTTTCAAAACTTCCATCTGATTTTTAACTTGAATATAATTCTTTTCATATTCAGAAGACACTTATTCAAATATAAAAAAATAATAATAATTTTGAACAATCATGATATATTCAAAAGAAGTCTTACTTTAGTCCAATATTTATATTAACTTGAACTTCTTTTCATTTACCAACTCTAGAGCTTTGTTGTTATGTAACTTTTAATGCTTCCTTCACATGAAAGTTGATTGAAAATGTTATGGGAAATGCATCCTTCACATGAAAGTTGATTGAAAATGTTATGGAAATATATCCGCCAACATATATCAAAACTGAAATGACACATCCATCTTTCCTAAATCTATATTATCATTTATAATTGAATGTTTTCTCTTCAACAAATACATTAATGTTGTCAATTTTATTATCTAAGCTATCAAATAAATTCTTGGAGTGCAAAGGGAACACTTTGTTCTAGGCGACCCAGGGTTAGCAGATAACCAAGATCCCAAATGTACCCCTCCCGTGGTGCACCCTGGTAACAGAAATACATCAGCTTGAGCAGATTCTGGGCAAATAATTTGGGGATCATGCCAGAGAATGTGGAAGTAGCAGATGGAAAGAGATTTCACTGCATTAGAGACAGATAATATCTCTGACATCATAAGTACGACCACATACACGACACTGTCGACATACAGTGACTCTAGTCAGTCCAGTCCACCATTGGAGGGGTGGCCAATGTAAAAGGCACTTAAAGGTGGATGCATGGCGAGAGACAAATAGATATCATACTGAGTACAATGACAAAATAAAAGGCAGAACAGCGCGAGAGGGCAGCGGAAACTGCAAATAGAAAAGGAAAAGTTCCTAGGAAAGGGGAACTACAAGCTCTGTTGGCTCGAGACGAGCTTCTAGTTACCTGTGCTCCTTATAGGCAGAGACCCATACCCAATCATGGGCGTTCGGAAAAGCAAGAAGACCTAAACCAGCTCTAATGTCGAGCTTTGCTAAACCGGAAATATGCTCGCGAAGAGAAAGGGTTCAGCACCCGATGGGCTTAGGCAAAAAAGGGACAACGATGGAAGTCCTGGCCCAACTCTACTGTCAAGCTGTCCTATACCGGAAATACACTTGCAGAGAGAAAGGGTTCAGTACCTGATGGGCTCAGGCGCTATTGGGACAAGGTAGCACAGCTCGAGAATGCCTTGCTCTCAAACGCGTGGTGTGAGACCCGGTCTCGGGTGGGAGGGCGAACGAGCCAGGGTCCAACTCTTCTGGCGAGTTCTTCCTCATACGGAACCAGGCTCGTGGATGAGAACCGATTCAGTACCCGATGGACACAGGCACAGTGCTTCCAATTATACGAGGTGAGTTCATAACAGTGGAACACCTCGTGCGAGATAGATGCTAGACAAGTGTCTAGGCGAAGAGTCACTACACCCACGTGCCCGGCGACAGATAGATAGGCAGTCATGGACTATTGAAGCCTACCCAAATTAAAAGCATGACAAAAATGGATGTGCTGGACCTCGGACGTCCTGACCACAAGTGGCCAACCGATGTGCAAATAACACAGTTCTACTGTGGAACTTGCAGCACAACGTACTTCACGCTCCCCGGTGGAAATCACATGATATATTCGTAGTGGTTATATGAGAGCTAATGCTGAAGAAGAAGAAATAAATTCTTAAAGACTGGAATTGTCATTTTCAAACCTTAATCCCTAGAAACAGGATCCCATAATTCTGGGATTTACACACATTTTACATTTCCAGAGAAAACAATTTTTCAGTATTTCCACTTCACAAAACAGTACCTCATAATTATTATTATTAATGAGTATATATACAAATTTTACATCACAAATGACATGTTGCATCGTGGGATTGCTCCTTCACAAAATGGCGTACATGTGGTGATGATATATATCAGTGTCTGTTTATTACCAAGTGGGGGGGGGGCATAAGTATGATGTGGCCTTGCCTCGAGATCTATAGTTAGGAAAGAATCTGGCCAGATTAACAGACAGCTTAAATATGTTTATATGATTGGCAGCACTCATGTTAGAGTAAGAATCGAGATGTAACTCACACTAGCTTTAAAAGATTAAAGGTAGCATTAATCCTGTAGTTATTTCCTTATCCTCGTTGATCTCCTGTTCATACATGCAAGAATAGTCATCCAGGATTCATAAACAACCAATTCGTTATTATCTCTCTAAATATCATTTATTATACAGATGGGGTGCAAATAGTTTCACATTGCTCTTGTGTGATTCCCAGGTTAGCAAATAACCAAGATCCTAAAAGTACCTTCTCATGGTGCACCCTGGAAACAGATATACCATTGCGCAAGTGGTGTATCTAGCTAACACTATTAGAGATTGGATCCATGGCTATAGATGAAATGAGAATTGATCGCAAAAAATACAAGCAATATCTCTGACAACTCTCAACCGACACAGCCAGTAGAAGCCAGTTAAAACAGTGTGCTCGATAGCACAATTGACCATTTAAAGTAGGAGCCATAATTCAGGTATTGATTATGCAAACTTGAGCATGTACTCCTGGGTATGAAGAAAAGCTGTGAATACAGCTCCCCATTTTACAAGGAAAAGGTCTCACAATTATTTGCTGACTGCAAAACTACTCATCCAAGATAGGCGTAATCCACCCACTTCTTTTGGTGATAAACGCAGTGACAAATAGTCAAAACACAGACCATGCCTGGCAATGGATTGGAAGCACAGCTGTACAGAGGAAATTAAATCTGGGACCTAGAAACACGTGTCAATGAAGACTTCTTCCTACATGATTGATGCAAAGCTCCTTATGGGAAGAAAAATGCGGAGTGGGTGTTCCAGGCAACACACCAGCCCATCTCATAACAGACTTTCTCACAGTAGAAGTCTTCTTCAATATGCATTGCTTTAAGGCAAAAAAAGTCTCCTGAGTATGAAAGAAAACTCTGACAAACCGCCCCAATGCATAGGAAGTAAGATCTCATTCTTCATAATTCCTGGCGGTCTTAACAAACAAAACAGGAGAAACTGGTCTTAGATTTGGTTATTGATTTTGTTGCCACCTATACTACATTTGTCATGATGTAATGACACAGGTAGCTGCCCATTTCAATTACCCTAGCCATAGTAGTTCTCAGACACAGTTATTCGATCTTGAATATCGGACCATATCGCTTTATGATTGAGAACTGTCTTATCCATACTATGTGGGAAATTGGAACCTGACGGTATGAACTTCAGGCAAAATTTTTCAAGATCCTTCTCTCTTTTCATATTTCTCCTACCTTTCCTACTTTATTTTGTTCTGTCCATGTTATCTCCCAGTTTTTTTAGAACAGCTGACTCCATCTTGAGTATTGTGACATTTTTATTTTCTAATGTACATCCGGCATCTTACTATAAACAATCACACATCAGATTAAGCTAAGACTTATTATTATTCACATTACTAATACTCTTATTTTCAATTTTGCATTTTCTTAGTACATTCTACTGTACTTTCTCATTATGTAATCACATTTCTATCATTCTCTCCCCTCTTAATTTTTCTTTTTGTGTTGTTTTCCAGACCTGCCAGTTTCCACTACATTGCTTGCACGTACCATAGTCTCCATTTGATTTTGTGGTTCCATCCAGTGTTTGTTTGTCCCGATTTTGATAAAGACCGTTTGAAGGTCGATCTAGTGTATTGTTTAATGTCTTTTCCCAGGTGGATGATGATTTATATTATCCACACTTGCTGTTAGGCAAAGGGGTAGAGTCCATGTTTGTTCAAGGTTATCTTGATGTTCTCTATACACTGTTTTTGTGGTCTACCGTTGGCTTTATCTCAGAATATTCTTTTATTATATATTCCATTATTGGTTTGACTTCATTTTTATAAGGTGACAGAAGCATTTTACTTTCGATATGTTCAGTACATATCTACTTTTTTCCTAATTTCATTTCTTATTTCATCTAGTTTAGTAACCATTGACACTTTTCTTAGACACTTCATTTCACGTGATGATTTTCCTTTGCTGAGAGACTGTTAAAGACCATGTTTGACATGGGTAGCGGAGTGTTGGTATGAAAATTGTAGATATTATGTCTTTTGATTTCCATCTTGATCTTTGGTGAAGAAATAATGGTTAAAGTTGGTAAGTAATTGTTTGCTTTCTAATACCTTGTGCTCATTTCTGTCTAGTCTTCCATTTTCAGAAGAAATGCTGCCTAGATATATAAATTCTTTGGCTCTTTCACATTGGTGTTGCAGACGTACTGATTTTCATAACTTCTGTTTTTGTACATTAATTTTCATGTTTTACTTCGTACATGTATTACATATGTATGTGCTACATGTAACAATGTATTAATGTGGTTTTGCAAATTTTCGTAAATTAGTGTTCAATCATCAGCAAATAGTAGTTCGTTGATTTCATTGTGAAATTTCCCATCAGATTCATTTGCAATCTTTTCTCTTTGTTGATGCGAGGATTTATGATTAAATCCAGGAAACAATCCAGTGTACAGTTCAATGTAAAACATCTACTGTAACTAGTTTTAATATTTACTGACCATATAGTGCAGTTTTGCTTCAGTCTCCTATAAATTATATTTTGTTCTTGGATTAGAAGTTATATCGTATGAGAATACTATAGTCTTTAAAATTCTTTAGGACCTATCTTTCAAGTGAGCCTAATGTTGTCAGTTGATGTAGCTGTTGTGTAAGCATGCTGCTCCCACTCATTATGAGATCATATTTAAATATTTAGTTGGAAAGCTATATTTGGTGAGAATTTTCTGGAATGTCAGATGGTGCAGGCTATCTAATGTCTTTTGATATTACTAAAGTTGATAACAAGTGAGAATTGCATTTCCGCTGATTCTTCAATAATTTTCAAATATCCTTAATAGTGTTTATAAATATTCTAAATATCCTTAATAGTGTTTATAAATATTCTAAATATCCTTAATAGTGTTTATAAATATTCTAAATATCCTTAATAGATATTCTAAAATACCCTGAAAATTGAGTTAATACATGGTCATTTTTTCTGAATGCATCTTGTTCTTCTCTGATTTTCTCATTTACCTGTCCCATGTGTCTTTCTAGCATTATACTTTATAATATTTTTTTCTAACACTGATAACAGAGTTAGTCCAATTATTACCTATTTTTTCTGGCATTGATAATAGAGTTTTTTTATCACCAATTGTTACAGTCAGATAGATCACCATTTCTTAGGTATTAGTAAGTTACTTTAACACATCTTTTCATTGTTGATGTGATTTTCATTCCCTTAGTACCTCATTTATATTTGCTGGTGTGGCAACTGGGGACTGGACTTGTAGATCAGAGGGCAAAGAATAGAGTCACTGTCTTATTTTCAGACATGACGTAGAAGACAATTTGAAAAAGTTGAGGGATGGGCTGACAACCATCACTTTGAAAAAATTGTCCCTGCATATCTTGCTTCAATTTCTTACTTTTGTCTTCTGTCAAATGCTGACGGAGGAGATGCAGGCCAATGAACATTGCACCTTTTTCCTTTTGTGGCAGACTCTAGGTGGCCGGTAATTCTAGGTGTGCCATCGCTGCTGTGCTGATGGGTCAGCAGATATGATGGAAGAAAAATGAACTAGTTGACTCAGATGTATTTTCTGCACTCCTGGCAGGACGTGATATCCAAAAACCGTAACACTACCATGCCTTTGAGACAACATGTTCTTGAGTGTCTCCTGAATTACTCAACTGAGGATCTATGCTTTTGTCAGAAAGGCTATGGGCAGTTAAGAGCTATCTGCTCACAACTAAGGGAATTATTTCATCATCATCACCTCATTTATAATAGCAAGCATCATCAGCTGCGTACAATTTTTTAGTTTCTAACTGCTCATTTGTTCTCATCATGTGTACATTCATCGCATATACAAGTAGATTCAAGTAGGAAGCAAGAGGATCAATTAAAAATTCTTGATTTATCGCATCATATTGACATAAATGATATCATTTTGTTTTGGTCTAAAAGTCTTGGGTTAATGTAGGTGGTGGTCTATTCAGCTGTAAATTGTTCTGCTCACTGCTGCTTTATTATTTTTTCTGTTATGAGAAAGCTGCTATGTTTGTCTTTGATAGATTTATATGCACTAAATGGTCAGTGATTATTTAGAAATATATTTATAAATTGTCATATCTAGAAAAACTTACTTTGTTATAGGTATAATATCCTGAAAATAAACTGATTTGTGGAAAAACTTACTTTGTTATAGGTATAATATCCTGAAAATAAACTGATTTGTGGAAAAACTTATTTTGTTATAGGTATAATACATGGGAGCCAGAGGAGAACATACTTGATCGTCGACTGATTGAACAGTTCAAGTAAGTTGTGTATTTATATATCAGTAAATTTTTTGTTATAATTTTAAATTGGATTTAGCATTGTAAGCTGTATAACAGATAAACAGCTTTCAATCAAGTAATTACATTCACTAAGTGACTAAGGACAATCTAGAAATGAAGACTTTTTGGTCACGGTCAAGGCTTTGTAAAGGTGTGTTTACTTGTATCCATTAAACCCCATGCCTTTGAAATGAAAACATATGAGTTCAGGTGTTACATCGGTTACTCAAAATGAGGAGAACCTGTTTTTGTCAGAAAAACTATGAACTGTCAAGAGCTACCTGCTCACAGCTAAAGGGATTACTTCATCATCACCATGCATTTGTTCTGCATTCATTGCTATATGCTGCTGAATCTGTGCGAGACATGCAAGGCAACGTAATTATTTTCACCTGCAGTGCATGAGAAATCTCCTTGGTTGTATATATGATTGTGTCTGGTGGTTGTGAATGCACCTGGACACGTTTTTGTACCATCACCTCAGTTCTGACACAATCCATTCCCTACATGTTTTCCCAGTTGTATTACTACATGAGCCAGATCTTACAAGAGTTAACTTGAAGTGGACCCAAGAAGACATAATGTAGGGTAACCAATGATTACATAGTGAATACCATCAGAGGTGAAGATTAAGTTGGTTAGCCAGTCTGTTGAGCAAGGCGGAGAGAGTTATTATCCCCCACAGGACTTGATAATAATCTGTTTTGATGGACTCTGGTTAACAAAACAAGAAGTCAATAAATGAAGTAAAAAATCCACTAAAAGTGATTGTGTATATACTCTGTGTCATGTATTTCAGGAGAGAAGCTAGTGGAGGAAGTAAAAAAGGACCCAGGTCAAAGAAAGCTAGAGTACAGGTATGTATTTACAGATTTGAACAAGTAAGACATATTCACATTGGTGTGTCTTACCAATGGTTGGAAGCTCTGAAATTTGTGGCATCAGTAAAGACAATTTATTGGTCAAGAATCATACTTTGAACAGGTAGATGGAATATGGCAGTGAAATGTATGAGATTCATACAAAAAAGAGAGTCAAGCATAATTAGCAGTATTGAACCGGAGTCAGTGTCCATTATTGAGGAAGCACACTGAAAATTAAAAACCTTTAAATTGGAAAGTCACTAGCATACAGTGAACAAGTCTTTATGACATATTTATTCTAATCTTCCACCCCCACAGTTCAGCTGTCCATGGTGTCATGTTCTGGCACCTTCCTCTTCTTCAGTCCGATCTCAGAATGCATGAAGTACACTATGGCTACCCTCTGTTTGCTTACAGGCATAACCAGAGTCTCAGACATATCTTAGTCAACAGACTTCTCATTTCAGATGTCTTGCCATTCGAGGCAATGACAGCTGTAGATGTAAGGTGTGTTACACATGTCTCTATGTCATGCAAACCCATTCACTCACATTCCCTGAAGCCACTTTTATTATTGAACAAAGTTTTACATGTGTGTTCTGTAACATCACTTATGTAATCATTTGAAAATGTATTATGAAGTACACAGAAGAGAGGTAAGGTTTATAGACTGATCAAGACTCCTATTGCTGACCACTTCAACAGTGTAGACCATCAGGGTGCCCATGATATCTTCTTGTCATGAAGATGGGGGCTTAGTCAAGCCACTAAAGGCTGGAAACTAAGACTGGCCAGTCCCTCCTACCAGAATATGGAAGGTCAGGAGACAACCACCATACATTATATCTCTAGAAGATATGACTATTGTGAGACTTTTTTGGTGAAAACCCCGCAAGCATTCTATCTATACAGCTATATGTTTTCATATCATAATGTCCTGTTATTGATCATCCCTTTTGGAGTAGAGAGACTTTCAACTTGTGGCATTATACTCCGTCATAGAACATAGGTCTTGTGGCTAACTCGATCTGATTGGTTTGATGCTGTACACAAAACTGAGTTGTTTGCTAGCTGATTAATTCTGTGTACCATTAGAGATAGTTCAAATGATGGTTTGGAAGATATTCAAGTAAAGTAATGCATGTTCTCAGTGGTAATATTTGACCGACCACTATAAGGAAAATGAGTGAGGTGGAGCCTGAACCATTTGCAGCATTGCCATATAGTGATGCATTTCTGTCATGAATAATGGCAGTCGATGAATTGTGGTGTCACCTCTTTCAGCCATACAAAGCAAGCATGCAATGGAAACATCCTGAATCACCTAAGAGCAAAAATTCAAATCACACATTTCTGTAGGAATGATTATGCTTACTGTTTTTTTTTGACCAAGCACTCCTGTTGGTTGACTTTGAAGAGCCTAGTGTGAACATCAATGCTATCAGTTACAAGAACACACTAGATAAGCTGCATACAGCCATCAAGAATAAATAACCCGGCATGCTGTTGTGCAGTGCCATTCTGTTACATAACAATGATCATCCGCACAACATGACAGTTGTTAGCATAGAAAAGATGGGAAGTTCTGCCACATCGTAGAGAAAATCTAAAGTGTCCCGTTAGAGTTTACAGTTCCACTCTGATGAAGATATCATGATATTGTTGACCAAATAGTTAAATCGGCAATCAAAGTACTTCTAGGATGGAATTCACTATCTGTTGTTGTCATGTGACGTATTCCTTCCAGAACGTTGTCTTCCCAATGAACTCTCTGAACCTTTCTCTGTCTTGGGTGATGTGGCTTGCATTTTCTAGTGATGTATTCATGTTATCTTTAATGTCGTCAGTCCATCGTCTTCTTGGTCTGCCCCTTCTCCTCTTTCCAGGTACTCTTCCCTCCATTATTTGTCTTTCTAAACAGTTATGTCTCTTTATATGACCAAACAGGTGTAGTTTTCTTTTTGTTATTGTGTTTAGTAACCAACACTCTGGAATATTCAGTGTGTTTATAATATCTGAGTTTCTGATTTTATCCTTCCATGATATTCTAAGTTTCTTCCTGTAGCATTTCAGCTCGAAGTAGATTCACTATCTACCCAAATAAAATCCTTCTCGGATGGAATTCACCATTTACCCAAACAAAGTCCTTCTCGGACGGTATTCACCATCTACCCAAACAGTGGGATGCACACTTGAAGCCTATAATAAATTCTTCTGACACAATTCCAGGTGCATACATATTCCCTAATAATTGCTTAATTATAACACAATGCTATGTACCTTTCATAATCTTGTAACAAACAACTTGGGCTGCTTCATTTGAACACACCTCATATTTTAGACAAAGGCACAGCCGAAGACGGATGTGTTGGGTCAGTGGCGCAAATAAAACGGCAACACAACGCATTTCCATTCTCTGGACTACATTCAACTGGAAATCTTGTAGGATCATTGTCCTGTTACAAGAGAAATCCAGTGGGAGTTTGAGAATAAACACTGAAGAAGAAGAAGACAAAGGCAATGGGTTAGCCAGAGGACATGTTCCAAACAAAAAAAAAGAATAAGAGGCCATTCAAAATATCAATATGCACAAGATATTGAGAACATTTTAAATATGAAGGCAACAGGTCAGCTTGCAGATTACAGAGGGACTCACAGAGTGGCAGCAAGGGACAACATTCTGCAAAAGAGTTTCATAGAAGCCATGTTGTTATTGTTAACTTTTTTACTTGTTTTAACTTTGAACATGCTTATTTAATTCTGTCTTAATTTTCTTGTGTGCAGAATGAAAGCTTAGAAGACTCTGGAGATTGTTCTGATGAAGACGACGATGAGGATAATGGGGAAAATAGCGATAATTCTGACGATGGTGGATCAAGTGAAACAAGCACTGAAGGTGCAAAACATAAGAAAGATGTCAATTCTGTTATTAGCCCCCATTTAGATAAAGCAAAAGAGCGGGATAAAGTTGGAGAGAAAGACAAATCATCTACCTCATCTAATATAAAATCATCACATCCTGTAAAGCGTGGACCTGGAAGGCCACCCAAAAATCCAAGCCACCCAAGCTACATGCCTCCAACAGATAAACAGAAACTACACAAGATCAAATTGAAAGGGGGAAAGAAACCAGGACCAAAGAAAAGTCAAGTGAAAATAAAATGTGTCACTAGTAGTACATCACATTCATCTCAAGTGACACCGTCTGGAGGTACATCTCTCACAGTCAACCATACATCTTCTAAAAATATGAAGAGAGACAAAGAGAATGCAGTTAAAGCAGACAACAGTGCCAACAGCATATTAACTAAGAGTAACCTGAAACCAGATTCTAAACCAACAGACAGTGTTACAGCTTTAAATAATACAAGTATTATTTCTGTTGGTTCCACTGTTGATAATGGAATTTATGATTTTCCATCTGATGACTGTGACTCGAGCAAAGAACTAGTATCACATAATTTGCCAATCAGGACATTACCAGCTAAGAAGTATTGGATTCCTCCTGGATTTTTCAAACCTGTTATAGACAGTGTGATTATAACTGATGTTAATTCATCAGATTTGGTAGTGACTGTCAAAGAATGTGCATTTGACACTGGTTTCTTTTAACTAGTGACTGCATTATAATCTGATAGTTTCAAGTTAACAAATGCACCTAAAATGTTAAAGCATTCATGACTTGTATGTATGTATTTATGTTTCATAAAAGTTAATAATTTCCATAACTCATTTTGTTTATTGAAGTGTTTAATTAATGTGCTTAAAACATACCAATTATGTTGTTCTCATTTGTAATTGTATAATTAGTGCTATGTTTGATAAATATATTGTAATCCATAATATTAAAAACACATGATGACATATCCATGTTTAAAATTGGTGAATTTGATTTGTAATGGTTTTGCTGTATCATGTGAAATAAGCTATGATGGACAAATTGACAGGTTTTTGCCCCATCATTCTTATGTAAGTTATCAGTTCACAGTACCATAGTTGTTTTTCACATATATTTGGGTTTGTTTGTGTATATTTCCTATTCTTGTAAGTTTCCTGTTTGTGTCACCTCTGACTGAATTTCTATTCTTTGTCATCCCTGCTTGTCGTTTTTAGATGTATGTGTGTGTGTAACCTTGATAAAAGGCCTTTTGTCTTTCTTTTTCTTTCTTCTATCTTTTACTGTGTCTTCATGTCTTAACCTATCTTATTGAACTGTATCTTTTACTGTATCTTCATGTCTGATTTACCTTATTGAACTGTATCTTCATGTCTGATTTACCTTATTGAACTGTATCTTTTATTGTGTCCTAATGTCTAATTTACCCTATTGAACTGTATCTTTTATTGCGTCCTCATGTCTAATTTACCTTATTGAACTATATCTTTTATTGCGTCCTCATGTCTAACTTATTTTATTGAACTGTATCTTTTATTGTCTTCATGTCTAACTAATCTGATTGAACTGTATATTTTGTTGTGTCCTCTAGTTTAATTTATCTGATTGAACTGTATATTTTATTGTCTTCATGTCTAATCTTATTGAACTGTATATTTTGTTGTCTTCATGTCTAATTTATCTTATTGAACTGTATATTTTACTGTCTTCATGTTTAACTTATGTTAATATTATAAACAATAAAGAATAAATATAATAGGGGATTTTGAAAAGTGTTGTCAAATATGGACATTTGTTGTGAAGGGATGCATTTATAGAGAGGTTTCACTGAATAGAGAATGTACATGTGATCTGAAGTATTAGTTATTCAATTTCTTTCTCTCTCTGTGGTGTATTTGATTAAATACAAATTCCATTATTACAGCTTGGTATGGACCAATGAACTATTTATTTTTAATAACAGAAATTCACTATATATGGTACAAACAATAAAGTAATAAAAATATTTGGGAATTTGGAGTGTCCTTAAATAGGGAAATTTGTTATGAAAGGATGCACTCTATAGAATATTCTTCTTCTGCGTTCGTTCTTAAACTCCTGCAGATTAGCAGGATGTAGTCCGAAGAACGGAATGCGTTGTGTCATGGTTTAACATCATTGCTGCGATATCTGTGCCTTTCGGCCTGACACATCCTACTTCAGCATGGCTTTGGGTCACTGGCCCTATATGGGATAGCCAACTCCATCCCATAACCTCCTTAGTCACCTTTTACGACATGCATGGAAGGTAAACAGTGTTGCTATTCTTTGCTCCCCTTTCGGGCCCTAGCAACGCATGGGCGACTCTATAGAATGATTCCACTGTATATTCTTAACAAATTTTCCACTCTTAGGAAATGCGAGATACGACTTCCTACGTCACAGAACCTGTCACAACCAGTATGAAATTAGTCATACTCAACTATTTATTCAATTACAAAAAACTTTTGAGTATAACAATAGGCATATAAAACACTGTTACATGTCCCAATATAATTTCTCCTCCAGGTGCACTATCTCACTCATTAACAAGACATGGAAGACAATTACGGAATAACTATTCTCCTTCAGGTGTACCATCTCACACTCATCATCAAGACATGGAAGACAATTATGGAATAACTAAACTGGTTATCTAGAATGGATGATTTATTTTTGTAAACATGAGGATATCAACCTTAAAGGTTGCATTAAAAAGTCTCATACGTTGGTCAAAGTTTTTAGGCAATATTGTGTTGGAATGTGTCAAACATTGACCAGAGCTAGTTGGAGAGATGAGACAATATAGCTGGCTTATAAACTATCAGAACAACACAAACGTACATATTTCGGACATATAAAAATGTACAATGGGTTTGAAAGATTAATCATGGAGAGGAATGTTCCAGGAAAGAGAACAAGAGGCAGACCAAGTTGGACACATGATGCTGGAAAAAGCTGGGCAACTTGTACAGAACCGTGAGGTTTACAGAGTAGCAGTGAGGACAACGTTCTGCAAAGGACACGTCACAGAGAGAGAGAGAGAGAAAGGTTGGCGTATAACAGGTAACAATGACACCTGGACATAGCAATATTCAATAGAAATAATGGGTCCTGGTAGGTAAACTGGTTTATACTAGTTGATTGTGAAATTAGCTTAATGTTAAAGAATTGAACTTTTAGTTTGGTTCTCTGGTTTTCAAAGCTAATTCAGTTTTTGTGCATTAGTAGAAGTAGTTCTCGGTCATAGTGGAGTTATTAGCTGGGTGTTTTTATGGAATTATCAGTTCATCAGTCCTTAATTACTAGTCACTTTATTCAAGTGATGTTCTAGTGAATTAGAATTACTAATAGAAATGGACTGCTGGACAAGCAAGCTGTGGTTATAAAAATCATCATTCAGAAACAACGTTGACAGTTGAATCGCTATAACTGACTTGTATAGTTAAACAGTTTTAACAGGCTTATTTATTGTGCAAAATTATTAGACTAATTCATTGAAGCTTGTTTTATTGAATACATGCAGGTGTATATATGCTTGACGCTCGACAATAAGCATAATCAAAATAAACCTTTTTATGTTATAATTTAAACTGTCTACAGTATAAGGTATGTAGTCTCATTGTTGTACAACATCCTAGAGTTGTGGTGTTCATATTTGGTTTTTGTGAACCAAGAGAAAGCTTTTGACAGAGTGAATAGAACACAACTATGGATAATACTACAGACATAGGGAGTTTCCCAACATCTGATAAGTCTATGTCAGAGCATATACGTCAATAGTCAATGCGCAGTAAATATTAGCACAGGTACATCCGATAATTTCCAAATTTACTCGGGAATGAGACAGGTATGTGAAATACCCCATTGTCCATACCATACATAGATCACATCTGCAAAGACAACGGAAGAAAACAATCTGAAGGATAACTTAAACGAATTGCTATTTGCAGATGACCAAGCACTAGTAGCATCAGAAGAGCAACTACAAAGACAAATAGACAGATGCAATATAAACTAGGAAGTAATATAACAACAGATGGTAAGTGCAGCAAAAAAATATACAATGTATGTAGTAAAGCATACCAAGCTCTATTGCAAATGACACCAATCGTTTGAAACACAAAATGTATATTTAAACACCAAAATAACACTATTCAAAACAAATATGCCAACACTGTGCTACCAATGCATGGACAATGACAGAACAAGACAAACGTAAACTTGTGACAGCAGAAATAGCATGCTTACGCAGAATCCTAAGAATATCGCTAAGAGACAGAGTGAGAAATGAGGATATTAGACAAAGAACAAGCACCACCCCAATCTTGAAAAATATTAACAACAGTACAAATAGTTTGCACACTTGAGTAGATGACCATTGGAGTAGAGTACCACAGCAAGCTATGGTAAAAGAGGCAACACATTCTACAGTATACACGAGGGATATCTCCAGAAAACTCTTCTACCCCTGGTGTAACAAAGGGTTTAGTGCTAGACTGTAACCTGTCCGTCTTGTGATGTTACTCTCCCACTTGTATCTCTGCCTACCTCTTGCTCACTTCCCATTGACTTTACCCTCAAGTAAGGTGTTCAACAACGTTATGTCTTTTAATGTGTCTAAAAAGTTTTATTTGCTTGATCTTTATTTCCCTTCATAATTCTTCTTCATATTAAGTGTTGTTAGAACTTCTTTGTTTTCTTCTCTTTCCATGACGTTCTCTTTATTTTCTATATATCCACATCTGTTTTATATAGTGGATATATATATATATATAAATAAAAGGCCTTTCTATGAACCCATAACTTCTTGTACACAAAGTGTCGAGTTTAACCACTATGCTTGGGATATCTCAAGGAGATAAAATTCGCTCTAAAAAGAATAAACAATAAAGATAATTGGGGATTTTGAAATCTTGTTAGAGAAATCTGTTATGAACGTTTGTACTATAGAGGGATTTCACTGTACCGGTTTTGATGGAAACTGGATTCAAACTCAGTTATTTTGTGCAGTACATTGGAACAAGTGGAACCCATCACGTTCCTTTATAACATATTTCCCTATATAACAATGGTTTTCAAAATCATCAATTTTCTGTTATTACATACATATTTTGTAAGTCTGGACAAAGTTGTTATAATGGGATTCCATTGATGTGTTACAACAAATGATCTGAATGGATGTAAACTTTAGCATTCTCATCAGCAGATGTCAATAGCAGCAAGTTCAAGATTTAATTATGTGGGAAACAATGAAATTAGAAATTTCAAAAGGCAACATTGTGTGTCATTTATTACATTACATACAGTAACATTCAGAACTCAGCAGAAAATAATAAATAGTATCTTTATATCAAGCCTGTGTAATCATTGACAATCATGGTCCCACTCCAAGGCACAGATGGTCAGTGTACAAAATGTTGTGCTTGCAAAAAGTCATGTTACAAGCTTGAGTTGTACACTATGGTAGCTACATTTTGCATGCAATATTTAGATATTATATATAAAGTATTTTGGAAATCTTATGAGAATGGATTCGTCAAGTTATCACTGCTAACTGTAGATAAGGTTTTTGATGTGCTTCATATATCTTCTGTTCAAACTCTAGCTGCATATCTCTTGCAACAGAACAATAGTGTTACTAGATTTCCAGCTGGATGTAGTCTTGAGAACAGAGATGTATTGTGCTGCTGTTTTATTTGCGGCAATGGCCTGTCACATCCGGTTATGGAAGTGTTATTCTGCTGATTTTTAAATGGCTTTCGGGTTGCCATAAGTTAAGAATAACAAAGAAGCTTGCTGAAGATAATATGTGCTGGCCATGAGGCATATAGTATACTGCAATACATTCTTAATGACAAAGGACCAGGATCTGACAATTGATGATTGACAAGGTGGTGTTCTACTCAAGTAAATAAACCTGAAACGTTAAGTAATTGGTTCAGTATCTAGGTGTTGTATCAGTATCAGTATCCATGACTGTAGAGTCTGGAATACTGTGAGGGCCTGGTCAACTCTTGAAAATCTACTCAAAGTAAACTAAACATACTTCAATGGAATGCAGGAGTCGTCCAAAAGAAAGTACAGGCAAATCTTGCTATAACATATGGTCCGGATCAATGAAATAGCTATAGGTGTCATGCATTCACATCGATACCTGTCATTTTGGATGTATCGCAGCTTCACCTGGGTCCCACAGAGCCATTTCTTGACAACGGTAGCAGCCTGAACTTTCATACTCATACTGGATGTAGTTGTTTCATATGATCCGCTGTTCTCGGCAATGACTCTACTATAAGAGCTAGCTGTAAAACCCCAGCCAGGCATAAGGTAAAGATGGCATTACCAATGAAGTGCTTCAATGGTTAGGGTTGATTGCAAAAAAAAAATTACTAGCCAAGATAATGAACTGCAGTGGAAGTATGAAAATGTATCTCAGTTGTTGAAACAATAGTTATGATTCAAAAAAAAAAATTGAACAGTAATCATTCTCTGTAGTAGTTATGTACCGGTACCAATAAGTTTTTTTATTGCACTAGCAAGTTAATACGACAATTAATATAAGGTAATACTGCGTAAAATGTAACCATTCTACTTACGTAAAACACAAGTTTTTAGAGCGTCCCACATGACAGACTATCACTAAAACTAGGGGGTTATGATATGTAAACAAGAAAACATACAAATTACAATGCACAAAACATTCAACGTTTCGACCAAAAGACCTTTATCAAGATATGCACAAAACATCAAAAGACGACAAATAGAAATTATCGCAACACACAAACGTGTCCAACCGAAATATGGAAGTGAGATGCCGGAAGGACAGAAATAGATACTACACTCGCGTCATGCGGACATGGAGGGAAATGAACGGGCTGACCAATTAGCTAGACTCGCCACCACAACAGATGGTGTCAGTCTATGGACCGAGCAGACATACTGCTATTCGTGAGTCCTCACGATAAGAGGATTGTGAGATGAATAAGCATGTCAATATTGAGAATGCGAGAATTGGGAGTGAGGATGGGCGTGGCCCTAAGAGAACCTCTGACAAAGATTTCAAAAAGAGCAGTGAGCCAACATAGAACCGGCACCATCAGCCGTTATAGCCTGATAGATTTACTGAAGCAGAGATTGGAGCACCTATGGATGTGTCTGGTGTGCGAAGATGATAATCAACATACCTAATACCTAAGAGAACAACTAATTGAAGTCATAGATACCTCTACTGTGTGAGGTTCTGCTCACGTTAATTAGGAGTACTAGAATATTTGGGAATGGGCGACATAGCATTTTCTACTATAACTTGCCTTTCCACTATGTTAGTTGTGCCTGAGTACATTCCTTTAACTATGCCATTTTACGATCCATGTCTCATTTCAAGATCTTGTGTTCGAGAAGTCACTGCATACCTCAACATCCTCCAGCTAGACATTGAAGCCAAGATGGAGCATGGGTAATGATCACTCCCTTGGTACCTCAACATCCTCCAGCTAGATATTGTTGCCTAGATGGAGCATGGGTAATGATTACTCCCTGTGTACCTCAACATCCTCCAGCTAGATATTGTTGATAAAGTAGAGGATACCAGCATCAAGTCTCTGATGCTATCAGAATCACTTGGTCAAGAGGCTAGTCTAGTGATATGGTCAGTGTTTTATATCTGTAATCTATCCAGATCTTTGCTCTTTTAACATTACCCCATATACCACCTCTGGCATTGAAATCACCACAGAAAGTAATGTGTTTCATAAAATGAATGAAGAACTCACCATTTCATAACATCAACCATGCTGTTGCAAGTTTAGATATTGACTGCGACAGATGAAACAGTGACCTGTATTCAAATTATAACAAAATGATCTGCAAGGCGCTGTCCAGAAATTACATCAATTTTTACACCTTTTTCATCCTGTCAAAAACATAGTCTCAAGAATTGTTAATTTCTCCTCCTGCTTTCTACTTGAGTTGATCTATATTCAGCAGCATGCTTCTGTACACTTACAGTTCCATTTCAACATATAAACCGCAGAGGTTTGCAGTATATTTAACAGAAAGGATGACTGCCCAATGTATTTCCTATCATAAAAAAGCTTGAAACTCATCATATGGACTGTTATACATCAATTAGATTTCTTACGAAGGGCTATAAGTTCAACATCATAAAGTAGTTTGTTTTTGTCTTCCACCTTGATGTGACGTGCCAATTCCTCAGTTCATTCATTAATTTTCCTTTTGCGCTGAAGTTAGCGCAGAGGTCAGATCTCTCCAATTCTGTCTGTTCAAAGCTATTTTGTGCAGTTCTTGGATAGTATGGATATTGATTGCTTTACTTTCTTTAAGTATTATTCTTCTGAGTGTTTCTTTTGGTCACAAAATAATTTGTTTGAATGAACAAGAATTGTAACTAGATCACTGTACGACAATCCCGCAATGACGAAGAGAAATCACATGTGCTATTCTTAAATATCCAATATTGTATTACACAGTTTGTCACAAAATAATTCATTTGAATGAAAAAGAATTGGAATGTACTGACTTCTGTTACACAAATCGGTCTGGACTTTACGATGTTAGTTGATTAATCCAACGATTGACGGAATGACCCAGATTTGATTAGAGAAACACCCTCCATTAACAGACGTCACTACCGGAAGCTCTAATTCCTCAGTATTCTGGACTTAATGGATGTCTCTGATCAACAGTTGCAGATATATACACTTTGTCTTGGGTAAGAACATGACAGAAGTTCAAGTATATATCAAATTACAGATATCCCAAAACAAAATTACCTGACAGCAACCAATGTAATACTCACAGTTTATATAAAAAGATACAGCTCCTCACTATACCTCAAACTTAAATCCTCACAGATTGTGGTGGTAGGACTACCTGAACTGCAACCTGTATTATTTTTTTAATGGTTATAAGCACACTGGATAATATTAATGGTTTAAAAAAGTGTAACATCTGACATCATGACTGTAACATCATTGGAACAACAGCTTAAGCTCCCACCCGTACGCTTAACGGCAAGTGTGAATCAACCATCATTCCCCTGGGGACAGACAATAGACAATAAGTGTAACTCACAAAAGGTAAATTTTTATTTAAACAAAATCAAACCTCAAACTAGTACAGTGGAATATGTATATGCAACAAAATATGTATGTAATATCTGAAATTCGCTATATACAGTACAAACAATAAGAATAAATATAATTTGGGATTTTTTAAAAGTGTTATATATGGAAATTTGTTAAAACAAAATTCGCTATAGAGGTTTTTCCACTGTATGGAATTTTAAAAAGTAATTGCACAACTGGATAGAAAAACATTAGCCTGAATCTGCTACACTTCTAAAATACACACAGGTATTTAAAAATACACAATTGTATCAGTGAGTATCTTGAGCTTGAGAACCAAAGCAAAAATCAATGCCCATTGTTTAGTGCAACAACTACAGTATAAGAATATGTTGTTTTTCTGCCGTATTCG
Organism: Meghimatium bilineatum; assembly: GCA_034231615.1. NCBI lineage: Eukaryota > Metazoa > Mollusca > Gastropoda > Stylommatophora > Philomycidae > Meghimatium > Meghimatium bilineatum. The sequence goes on along the minus strand of CM067321.1, from coordinate 55,776,766 downwards.
ACGATGACCAACCAGCATAACCGGAGTGATGATGTTTGCAGTGTGCTCAACTATGACTAATGAGTCCTTTGCATACCTGGAATTGTTTACCGCACTCTGAGCATGTGTTAGAGGAATCTGTGTGACATTGAGCTGCTCTTGCCTTTTTTCTAGCACGTTTTATGTATCACATCAAATCATAGACCTACATACTGTATATACTTTTCCAAAGTTTAGTTGGATGTACATGTGTAAACATCAATTTATCTGACTGTTAGGCAACTTGGGTTCAAGCTCATCACTCCTGGTTTGTAAAAATAATTCTTGAGATTTACCCATGACGTGTTCAGAAATCTATACGGGTGCCATGATATTCCATAACCAATGTCAACTCTCCATAGGTGTCAACTAGTATGGATTTTCCATATTGATACAGATTTCAGGCTCCAAAAACAAATCCCAAAAAATTCCGTTAAAAAAAAATTGGTGTTACAGCTTCAGTAATTCCAACTAATGCAAACATTTTTATTGCACAAGCACATATTTATGGACCCCCCAAAAACATTGGGATGCTAAATATGGATTTAAAAAAAATTGAAATTCAGAAATAATTTGTTAAAAATACGGATTTATGGCAAAATAAGTTTACAGCTATGACTGTTTAACTTCAATGTCTGCTCTTCTAATGTGTCATATTCAGTTAAATGTAATTACAATATTTTAGTAATTTGTCATGTTTTAATCAGATTTCATTGACTCTCCAAGTTTAGAGATAGTGGCAACAGTCACAAGCACACCATAATAATTTGTTTGATCATTCATTCTGCTTGTTTCACATGTAAGTACTCTATGATGAAAAGCTCTTTAAATAGTAGCGATTTTAACCAGCTTGTCTTATACCTTGGTGCTAAAAATAATATATCTTAAAGATGTTTTGTACAATATGTTTCAGCATATCTGTTATATGAATCCATGTTTATAAATAAATGTCATAGTTTAATCATGATGTATAGAGATATCAAGTCATGGTTAATCTTATTGAAATATATCTGTCTATTTCTTATTATTGACATATTCACCTGATGCAAAATTTGATTACATGTATAGTTTTATTTATTTTATCCCACTTGACTAGATAAAATACATATATTGCTACCATTCAACAGATCATAATCACATATGAGCTGTGAATTTGTTGTATAAATAAAGTATATCCTGTATCAATAGGATATTTATCATCATCATTAAGTGCCGTCTCTGCAACAAAAGTTCTATTCAACAGACCCCCATCATCCTTTGTTTCGTGTCTTGGTGGTGCACTCTGCTAGACTGTAACCTGTCCATCTCATTATGTTACTCTGCCACTTGTATCTCTGCCTGTTAAAGTCTTATTCTTGCTGGTAAAGCCTTGGTGAACGGCACCGAGATAAGAAGAGACAAGATTGAATTGATTAGAGCAGTTATGGATACCTTACGAGAAGATAAGGAGGAGGTTAAATGAGACATTGTACATATTCAGAGAATGGTAGATATGGGAGGGATTAGAGACGATGGGAGAAAGTGCTTCCTCTCCGGAAAGATCAGAAGAACGTGTAATCAGCAACTGACTTGAACAATGAGCGTATACACTTTTAGATGGCTCATGGAACGGCAAGCAGAGCATATATGGGAATGCCCCAGTGCTGTGATGCTTATTTCTAATCAAGAATCTCTGCCTACCTATTGTTTGCCACCCTTTGACTTTACCCTAAAGTAAGGTCTTCAACAAAGTGTCCGTCCTGTCTTTTAATGTGTCCAAAATATCTTATTTGCGTCATCTTTATTTCCTTTAATAATTCTTTCTTTGTACGAAGTGTTGCTAGAACCTCTACGTTTGTTTTCTTGTTTCCATGATGTTCTCCCTATTATTCTATATATCCATATCTCAAAGGCATCAATTCTGTCTTCTAATTGTTTGTTTATTGTCCATGTTTCTGAGCCACACATTAAAATAGAATAGATGTATCAATAGGATATTGCTTTTTACCTAATGATGAATCTTTAGACACCACTTATATGAGAAATGAAACATGAATAGGTGACTTTCATGGAGCTTCAACTATGACCATATTCACATGAGTTGGAACTGTGAGATTAGCTCACAAACTCCTTGTCATGGACGTTTATTAGCTGTAGGCCCTATATTTCACAATTTTTAATGACAATTTCTTGAGAAATGAGGGAGTACCAGTAAAAATAGGTACAAAATCGTGGATATTAACTTGTACAGTCTGTCTGTCTTTTATTGATTTAAATGAAACAAAGTGAGAACATATCACCAATATGAGATTTGTATTTTCATTGGTTAGTGCAGCATCCTGGCTCTTTTTTTTCCTGCTCCACATAGTCAGCCACACAAAACTGGGGTTCATTTGGTCGACGTTTTCTTTTAACTTTGAGATCCCTGTAAATATTAATGTTTGCAATGATAAAATAGAGCACTTGAGCTTCTTTTATTGACTAACATAGCATAAACATTAATGCACCAATATTTCTCAAGTAATACAGAATAAGGAACTATTATAGATCATCATCATCATCAAGTGCCGTCTCCACAATGAAAGTTGACTGCAACAGATCCAATATTCCCTGTCTCTTGTTTTGTTTGTGCACTCTGCTAGACTGTAACATGTCCATTGTGTGATGTTACTCTCCAACTTGTATCTCTGTCTACCTCTTGCTTGCTTCCCTTTGACTTTACCATCAAGTAAGGTCTTCAATAAGGTGTCATGTCTTTTAATGTGTCCAAATATTTTATTTTTCTGATCGAAATAGATTCGTTAGAGCTTAGTAAGGATTGGTTCAAATCTATAAGCTGTCTATTTTCAATAGCATTCCACCACTCCTCCAATCTAGCATCACTGTCACCTGCAATAATTCACTTAGTTCCTGGAACATTGGACAGCTTCTCAAGGAAGATCCAATTGTTCACATCAGTGAGTCAGTAGTATACAAGAGTATGTACACTAAAGAAGTACCATAAATGATTCCAAATAAATATCTGAATTCCTTGTAATTCAAGATCCTCATTTTCCCAGGCATCAGTATCACAGTAGGTGTGAAAAAGCTAGTCTTCTATTTCACATACATGGTCTGTCCTATTTTCCCCTCAGAATCAATGGAATCCATGTAACATTTATATCTTGGTCATTGAATCGCTCCATTTCTCTGTAGGCTGGTTTCTTGAATCAATAATATCTCAAAATCTTACACCAATTTTAGAAGAATAACAGCCAGCTGTCTTCTACTTCTGCAATTCTTCTTCTACTTCCTCTGCATTCGTTCTCAAACTCCTGCAGATTAGCAGGATGTAGTCCGGAGAACGGAATGCATTGTGTCATGGTTTACAGCATTGCTGCGATATCTGCGCCTTTCAGCCTGACACATTCGACTTCAGCATGGCTTTGGGTCACTGACCCTATATGGGATGGGACAGCCAACTCCATCCCATAACCTCCTTAGTCGCCTTTTACGACATGCGTGGAAGGTAAACAGTGTTGCTATTCTTTGCTCCCCTTTTGGGCCCGGCAGCACACGGGCGACTTCTGCAATTTAAATAGCCACTGTGCACATATTTTTAAGGAAGTTGATCTTGATCTGCTTGAGACACTCTTGGAGATGTTCTTGATGATCTGCAAGAGCAATTATTTTATTTCTTACATAGACCTATATGTTTTATGTTCTGTATTAACTCATGTGCAATACTTATCTAAGGAAATGGGTATAAGTCTTATATAGTCTAGAAGTCTTCTGGGAAAGTAAAGGTGATAATGTGATGCTGACTATATCATTCCTATCGAAGCCTATTCTTATATGCTGTTGGTCAATGAAAAATACAGACCTAACACTGTATTCTGCAATATGCCTCAATGGTGTGGAAAAGAGAGACTTCAGTTCACTTGTCGGTAACATTTGCTTTCATAAGTCTGTGGGGTGCAAAGGGGACCCAGGGTTAGCAGATAACCAAGAACCCAAATGTACCTCCTCACGGTGCACCCTGGAAATAGAAATACAGCAGATCGAGCTGATTCTGGCCAAATCATTTGGGGATCGTGTCCGAGAATGTGGAGGTAGCAGATGGAAAGAGATTTGAATGCATAAAGGACAGACAATATCTCCGACACCACAAGCAACACCACATACAGCGACACTGTCGACATACAGTGAAGCTAGTTAGCCCAGTCAGAACATTGGAGGGGCGGCCAATGAAAAAAAGCATGAAAAGGTGGATGTATGGCAAAAGACAGATAGATTTCATACTGAGTACAATGGAAAAAAATGAAATGGCAGAACAGCGCTAGAGGGCAGCGCAAACTGCAAATATATAGTGGAAACGATTACGAAAATGGGAACTACAAGCTCTGTTAGCTCGTGATGAGCTTCTAGTTACTTGATTTCCTTATAGGCAGAGACCCATACCCAATAATGGGCATCTAGCAAGCAAAAAGACCTGGCCTAACTCTAATGTCGAGTCTTCCTATACCGGAAACATGCTAGCAAAGAGAGAGGGTGCCGTAACCGATAGGCTAAGGCAAGAATGGGACAAAGATGGCAGTCCTGGCCCAACTCTACTGTCAAGCTTTCCTATACCGGAAATACACTTGCAGAGAGAAAGGGTTCCGTACCCGATGGGCTCAGGCACAAAAGAGACGACGAGTTTATCCCTGGCTCAACTCTACTGTCAGATGTTCCTATACTGGAACTACACTTGCAGAGAGAAAGGGTTCAGTACCTGATGGGCTCAGGCGCTATTGGGACAAGGTCGCTCAGCTCGAAAACACCTTGCTCTCAAACGCGTGGTGTGAGACTCGAACTTGTTCCTGATGTCGGTGAATGACACTTCGGCTAAGAGGGCGAAAGAGCCAGGGTCCAACTCTTCTGGTGAGTTCTTCCTCTTAAGGAACTAGGCTTACAGATGAGAAACAGTTCAGTACCCGATGGACACAGACACAGTACGTCCAATTACACAAGGCAAGTTCACAGACAGTGGAACACCTCATACGAGACAGACATGAGCAAAATCATCTGGGCGAAGAGTCACCACACACATGCATGCCTGGCAACAGATAGGGAGGCTGTCACAGGCTAGGGTAGCCCACCCAAATTGTCAAGGCATGCCGAAATTGGATGTGCTAGGCCTACAAGGCGCATAACGGTGGCACAACGTAATCACGCTCCCGGCAGAAATCACACAGATTTCCGTGCTGATTACAAAGGAGCGAACGAAAGAGAAAAACAAAGTCTGTATTCATCTCTCCTTATTCCCTATAATTGTCCAACTCTCACACCCATACAAAGAGTAGGCATCAGTATTAAGAAACAAAGAAGTACTGGTAGCATGTCCCAAGGGCTCAAATATTAACAATGAAATATTTTCGTTACCTACCTGGCTACTGCCATAAATGCAAGTTCCACATTAACACCAGTTTTCGCACTTGTTTCCATAAAGGGAACACCATACTCCTGTGCAGTGTAAACAATAAATAATCATTTATTATTATCATAACCATATTCTTCTGTAAGTACTACGCTTGTACAATAATAACAGAGTGGTTGAATTCTGCTAGTTATGTCACTGAAATAAGTGCTAAAGGTAAAATAGAAACTAAATTAATATTTGTGACAACATTCCACTTTTAAACAATTACCAGAACCATTAAACTGCTTTAGTATCATATCTGATAACTAGTATGTCTTCAAGCTGGACATAAGCTTGAAGAGGTGAATACCTTCAAATACCTCGGATCCAGTATATGCAGCGATGGTAAATGCAAAGCAGAACTAAAAATAAGGCTGGAGATGGCTTTAGCGTCCTTGTCAAGGCTAACTGTGATTTGGAAAAGCAACATCAGTGTTGGAGTGAAAATCAAACTGTATAGGTCGCTGGTGCTTTCCGTTGTGTTGTATGGTTGTGAGAGTTGGACACTCACTGCGGACATGGAGAGAAGATTACAGGCTTTCGAGTATAAATGCTACAGAAGAATTCTACGAATTTCATTTTAAGTATAGGTCTATGGCATAGGGTCTAACCATATGCAGAGAGACAAGAAATTAAAAGCATAGTGTTTCATGCCTATTATCCAATTGTTATGCAAGCCTATTACAATCCTTAGTTCATGTGGGATTTTTAATTAGGTAATTTATATGATATAGTTTGGTAGTTTGAGATCAAAATAAAACTTGCAATTGCAGCTCTCAAACTAACACAAATAAGAAAACTGTGGCAAAGTAGTAATAATGACATTAAAATAATCCTTATAAGATCAAGTGTTTTCCCAGTGGCAACATACGGCTGTGAAACCTGGACTTTATACAAGACAATATCATGACGGATAAATTCATTTGAAATGAAGTGCTACAGAAAGATTATATGAATATCATGGACAGAGAAAAAGAACATTTAAAAAATACTGAAATTAAATGAAGGGTAGCTTCTAAATTCAATCATTAGAAGAAGCTACAGTTTTTTTGTGTGGACACAGACATGATGGCATGGGAAGAAGAATGATTCTTGAGGGCAAAGGACCAGGGTTGAGAAGAAGAGGAAGACCACGAAGATGATGGACCAGTGATAGTGAAGAATGTATGAACATGCCTCTGGTCATTCCTGTCTGCTCGCCTGGGACAGAGAGGCATTCAAGAGTATCCACAATGAAGACATTTTGGAAAAATATGTCACTTGATATATATATATATATAAACTACCATAATTTTAATGTAAACTGAAGAGGGAGGGGAGACAGCTGCAGTAATTATTACTAATAACAGAATGTGATGTAACAATAAAAATATATGGGCAATATGTAATGGCCCTTTAACTTTTTCAGGACGCAATTATTCCTGGGGTTTGGACGTAATTAAATTTAAGCTAAATTTTTGGATCGCAACATTATTCAGACGCAAGCTTCCTGGTGGCATAGTATTAGCTATGGAAGGTAATATAAGGTATCAAAAGAAAGATAATTGAATGTGGAATCTATATACAATATAAAAATATAAGAATTGTAACAACAAAATACAAAAATTGCACCACAAAGAGGAATGTTAGTTGAACAGAAATTTTTTAACAGATATTTTCTTCTACTCACCTTCAATTTTACTTCTCTCGAAATGTTGATATCCAACTTTACTACAGTAGATGCCTTGACTGTCCATTTACTGATCATAATTAGTTTATTTGAAGTAAATCTATCAACTGGCTAGTGTTTTATGCCATTTTGTGTGTACCATATTCAATTTCAGAACCGAATAAAATATTGTGAAAATTTAGGAAATATTCCCAAGAATTGGATTTCCAAAGATGAACTTTATTCCACTCAATATTATCATTAGGTCTAACTCTATTTTCTGTATAATGTAATGCAAGAGTATCATTGCTGTCACCAGGCCTATTTGATTCTTCAGAAACAACAGGAACAGTTTGAGAATTTTTGAGCTCTTACCTCTATTAGGCCTATTTCTTTTCCGATTTTCAACAAGTCTGCAATCTCCACTGTCAAAATCGAAAACACTGTTGTTTACTGACACACCACTTGAAATTCTTCTTCTTCTTCAGCGTTCATTCTCAAACTCCTGCTGGATCTCTCCTGTAGCAGTACTACTAGATCTCCAGCAGGATGCAGTCCAGAGAATGGAAATGAGTTGTGTCGCCGTTTTATTTGCGCCAATGGCCTGACACATCCATCTTCGGCAGAACTTGGAAATAATATTTCCAATTATAAAACTCAAAGAATAATAAAGCCAGATGCTTGCTAAATGCTTCAGCTCTCTTGTTAGTGTAACATGAAGTCATTTTGAAAGCCTGAACCTACCTTGTACAAATTTTAGTTTAAAATAAATGTCACGCGTCTAATCACACAATAACACTGATGGTTTCCTTTCGTCAGCCAGATTTCTAAATGTTAAACGGCTAGATAAGTTAATACTTGTCATTTACGAACCAAATTAAGCATATTTTGATGGCATATATTCAGGAACTATATATTGTGATTATGTCTGGAAAAGGGGTGCTCTATACTCCAATATATTGTGTTTGTGTACGAATTGAGTTAATAAGTTGACAGGTAAGGTACTATAAATGAACATTCTGCTAACATAAAGGCATTATTATATCTTTAAGCTTACGGGAAAATGAACCAGGTCTGTTCTAGGGCACCGAATCACATTGCAACTCAAGTAAACTGATTTTTCTATACTTGACTAATCACATCCCCTAAATAAAGATGCAATTTTGTCAAGACATTCAAACTGTGTACTTAAGTCACAGAGAACAGACCAATGGAGACAGAACTATTACAACAATGAACATTCTGTACAAGTATTGGAGTATCCTCGGGACCACAAATATAGAACATCTGTATTAGTACTACAAGGGTCAATAGGCCTACTTGTAAACATAAATAACATAGAGACAGGACAATGTTGCTTCAAATAATGGCCTATACAAGTAAATTCAAGTAGGAAGCATGAAGATAAATGTTAAATTCTTGATGCTGATGGGAATTGAACCAGGTCTGTTCTTTGAAGCCATTATTTGAAGAAACATTGCGCTGTATCTATGTTATTTGTGTTTACAAGTCGCCATTCTCTGGCACCAATGGCCAGAGACATCCAACTTCTGTTGTTTTGATTTTGCTGATTACTATGGTTTTTGTTTTCTGGAGGCTAATATCTAGTCAATAATGTCTGCTTTATTTGTTAGTCTGTGTAACTCCTGTTCACTTTCTACCAAGAGGACTGCATATCTTATGTTGTTTATTAGGTTCTTGTTTGGAACCTGTGTCCCCTATTTGACTATTTCCCATGGCTATATTATCCAGTTTATGTTTATCATTTATTAATAGCAATGACCATAATGGATGGGGTGCAAAGGGAATGCAATGCTCTTGGCGGACCCAGGGTTAGCAGATAACAAAGATCCCAAAAGTGCCTCCTTGGGGCATACCCTGGTAACAGAAATACAGCGGTTCGTGCTGATTCTGGCTAAACCTTTTGGGGATCATGTCCGTGAATGTGGAGGTATCAGATGGAAAGAGAATTGACTGCAAAAAGACAGGCAATATCTCCAACACCTCTGTGTCAACACATGCAGCAACACTGTCGACACACAGTGAAGCTAGTAAGTTCAGTAGAAGCATTAGAGGGCAGTAATGTAGTCGGTATGAAGCAGGCAGATGTCCCAATCAAAATAAAAGCACAACGAGCACACTGAGAAACATGAACAGCGCTAGAGGGCAGCGTCATGTGTAAAGAGTACAGAAAATGATTCAATGAAATTGGAACTAAAGCATTGTTTGCTCGAGACAAGCTTCTAGTTACCGAGGATCCCAGCCTGGGTTCAACTCTACTGTCAAGTCTTTCCTATACCGGAAGCATGCTCAGGGAAAGAAAAGGTTCAGTACCCGATGGGCACAGGCATAGCAGTCCAAGGTGACAAGCACTATTCAGCTCTAGAACAAAACGCAAGTCCCTAACATTTCTAAATATGTGTACAGATTAAGACTTTGGACGAGGGGCTCACGACGTTGGTGAACACCGCTTTGGCTAAGAAGACAAATGAGCCCTTGCCTAACTCTTCTGTCAAGTTCTTCCTAAACCGGAAACAGGCTTGAGGACGAGAAACGGTTCAGTACCCGATGAGCACGGGCACAATATGTCTAATAATCACATGAGGCAAGTTCACTATCTGCGAAACGCCTCGTGAAGGACAGACGTGAAGGACAACCCGTCTCGGCGTAGAGTCTACACATTCGCTGCCTGGCGACAGATAGGAAGGCTGTCACGGGCTAGGGTAGTCCATCCAAATTGTCAAGGCATGCTAGAAACCGGATGTGCTACGAATGGTGGCACAACGTAATCACGCCCCCGGAGGAAATCGCATGGACATCCATGCTGGTTACAATGGAGCGAACGCAAAACCACACCATAATGGATGGGATGATGCGAGGGCAACAAAAAAGAGGTACAACACAGTAGATGGATGCAAGACATCAGAGACCACCTGAACATGACACTCACAGAAGCAGGTACTCGTAGATTGGCTAAAGATCGGCAGGCATTTTGAAAGGCTATGATAACTGCTACATTCTGTCTAGGATATGCTACTTGATGATGATGAAATACATCCCTGACATACTCATCTTTTTTATTTCAATGTGAGTAGATATTCTTGTATCTTATTGTTGCAGTTTTTTTCCCTATATATATCTCTGATCAATCTAATATATTTTCTATCTAAGCCTATTTTTGTGTGGAGACATTCAATTAATTTTTCATGTTAGATTTTTATCAATGGCCTTCCTGTCTTGAAGGCTTTGATAGGTTTTAGGGCCTTTCTATCTGATTTCATTTCAAATGCTGATATTTTCTTTTCCATTGTGGATGTCATTACCTATGTCTCACAACCATATGTTGTCAATGGAAAGATATAGCTTCAACTAGTTGCAACTTTGTTTTTCTGTTTGCCCCTTGCCATAGATTTTTAACTTGTGATGATTTTTGTAGGGTCATTGTTCATCTCTTTCTGATTTCTGATGAGTAATCTCCTTTGTTTATGGTTGGCCTAAGGTATTCAAAGTTGCTAACATTTTCTAGTTATTTTTTGTCAATGACTAATGTAGGTGTGAGTCTATTTCTGTTGATTCATTATTTTTGTCTTTTTTGCATTGAGTAAAAGATTTTGTGCTTCGTCATGATGTTTGACTGACATTCTCATGTTTTCTAAACCTGTGGTGAGTCTTAACATTAGATGTGGTGAGATGTATCTGGAAATATATCTATCTGTATACCTAATTTCTGAAATCTCATACCAACCTGTTCCATAATTTATGTGTTGCACATTCAATGGCTTTTGAGTAGCCTATGAAACAAGTGTGTACTCCTGTGTTGCATTCTTTCCACTTATCTATAATATTTCTGATATTGAAAATGCGACTCTCAGTGCTCTCTGTTCCTTCTAAAGCCTACCTGGACTATAGTTATTTATATAATGGAAACAATCAGTTGATTTCAAATATATTGTCCATGTCATTATTGAAATTCACACCCCATAGTTGTTATGAGTAGTATATTACAACAGTCCGGCTCTATGGCGAAGTGTTGGAAGAGCATGTCTGTGATGGCCAAGGTACAGAGTTCAATCCCTGCCACAGGCATTTGAGCATCCAGACCATTCAGAAAAACAATGGCAAACTACTGGACATATTTATATAGCCTATATAAATATAGAAAATCACTACAGCCAAAAAATGCATGTCTTCTTCTTCAGCGTTCGCTCTCAAATAACCACAACAAATATTTCGTGTGATTTTCGCCAGGGAGCATGAAGTACGTTGTGCTGCAAGTTCCACAGTAAAACTGTGATTATTTGCACCCCGGTTGTCCACTTGTGGTCAGGACGTCTGAGGTCAAGCACATCCATTTTCGTCATTCCTTTATTTTGGGTTTGGTCCCTAGTTCGTGACAGCCTGTGTATCTGTCGCCGGGCATGCTGGTATGAAGTGCCTCTTCGCCAAGACACTTGTCGAGCGCGTCTATCTGGCATGAGGTGCCCCACCGTCTATAAACCCATCTCGTGCAATTGGACGAATTCTGCCTGTGTCCATCGGGTACTGAACCTTTTCTCATCCGCGAGCCTGGTTCCGTATGAGGAAGAACTCGCCAGAAGAGTTGGACACTGGTTCGTTCACCATCCTACCTGAGGCATCGTTCACAGACATCGTGAACCCCTTGTACAAGTTTGAGTCTCACACCACGCGTTTGAGAGCAAGGCGTTCTCGAGCTGAGCGGCCTTGTCCCAATAGCGCCTGAGCCCATCAGGTACTGAACCCTTTCTCTCTGCAAGCGTATTTCCGGTATAGGAAATCTTGACATTAGAGTTGGGCCAGGACTGGTATCGTTGTCCCCTTCTTGCCTAAGCCCATCGTATTCGGAACCCTTTCTTTTCGTGAGCATATTTCCGGTATAGGAAGACTCGACATTATAGTTGGTTTAGGTCTATTTGCTTTTCCGAGCGCCCACAATTGGGTCTGGGTCTCTGCTTATAAGGATCACAGGTAACTAGAAGTTTGTCTTGAGCTAACAGAGCTTATAGTTCCCCTTTCCTAAGAACTTTTCATTTGCAGTTCGCGCTGCCCTCTGGCGCTGTTCTGCCCTTTCATTGTGTCATTGTACTCATTATGACATATATTTGTTTCTCTCCATGAAACCACCTTTATGTGTCTTTTACATTGGCTGCCCCTCCAATGTTCTGACTGGACTAACAGACGTCACTGTATATCGACAGTGTCGCTGTATGTGGGGATGCAAATGATGTCGGAGATATTGTCTGTCTCTTTTGCAGTAAATCTTTTTCCATCTGCTTCCTCCTCATTCTCGGACACGATCCCCAAATGATTTGGCCAGAATCAGCTCGAGCTGCTGTTTTCTGTTTCCAGGGTGCACCACGAGGAGGTACATTTGGGATCTTGGTTATTTGCTAACCCTGGGTCCGCCTAGAGCATTGCGTTCCCTTTGCACCCCAAATGCATGTCAATTTTATATTACAACAAGACGCTAAACAAAGAAATCTGACCTTTGACAATCTTTCTCCATCTTCTCTTTTAATGACTCTGTCATTACTTGCATCACATTTGTTGCCAAGTAGCATTATAACAACATCATCTTGAGCATAGTCATTTATTTCTCCAAGCCAGGCCTGTTAAATATAAATATTTTTTTCTTTACAGATTCACCAATATTAGGAATATAAGCAAGAATAACCAAATGCACATTCCTAGTAATCTGATACTAAGAAGATAAGAAGTATTAATTATTATACCTTTCATAGATGAAATTCTTTTAGGAACCAGGACAAGGAAGTCACAGATATTAAATTGAAATGATTAATTGCAGGGTTAATTATCACAATAAATTATGTTCTGTGAAGCAGGCAAGAATTTAGCATCTTGTATAATAGAAGGTTTTCCAAAGCTCACAGAAATGATTATGATCTGATGTCACTGCACTCCAGGCAAACATATAGGTTTCACCAAGCAAATATTGAAATATATGCATTCTGATAGTTACTTGGATTTGGCAACAATGCTACCTGACATGAGGTTCTGTAAGTAACAATGCTACCTGACATGAGGTTCTGTAAGTAACAATGCTACCTGACATGAGGTTCTGTAAGTAACAATGCTACCTGACATGAGGTTCTGTAAGCAACAATGCTTTAGGTTTCACCAAGCAAATATTGAAATATATGCATTCTGATAGTTACTTGGATTTGGCAGTATGACAATCAATACAAGGTAACTGCGTGAAATGTAACAACAATTAGACTTACGTAAAACACAGGTTTATATATATTTCTGACCTTCCGGCATATCATTTCCATATTTCCGTTGGACGTTGTGATAATTTTTCTATTCGTCGTCATTTAATGTTTTGTTTGTGTCTTGATAAAGACCTTTTGGTTGAAACGTTGAATATGATTTGTGTATTGTAATTTTTATGATTTCTTGTGTGCTCATCATTGCCCATCATTACCCACTAGTTTTAGATATAGTCTATGGTGTCCCATTGAGACGATATATAAACCTGTGTTTTACGTAAGTCTAATTGGATTTGGCAACAATGCTACCTGACATGAGGTTCTGTAAGTAACAATGCTACCTGACATGAGGTTCTGTAAGCAACAATGCTACCTGACATGAGGTTCTGTAAGCAACAATGCTTTAGGTTTCACCAAGCAAATATTGAAATATATGCATTCTGATAATTACTTGGATTTCTGGTTGAACACATTCCTCATTCTGTCCCTCAGATGTCCAGTATTAATTGTATCACATTGAATACCAAATTACACAACCATACTATAGATGCATCATCTACAATAGTGCCTACATTCACCAGATGCTGGTCAAACAATGGTAAAATGTCCCCTTTTTCCATTCTCAATTCATTGAATAAGGTGTATTCAATGCAGGCATATCTACTCTCTCATTTCCACAATTGTCAGCAAGTTCTGGGCAGTAAATCGATGTGATACCCAGAGGTTGGAACAGACTATAGAGGCCATCCACTTATAGCTACACTGACTGTTTTAAATCTTTCGAAGCATGGACTAAGAATCAGATACTCAGATACTAAAACTCTCAGTCTCCTGGATGATGAATATCCACATGACAAATGGATCAGAGTATATACAGATGTGTCAGCAGAGAATGTATGCAGATGTGTCAGCATAGAATGTATACAGATGTGTCAGCAGAGAATGCAGTAAAAATGTAGGAGCAGGAATAAATATTATATATATGCCTGTAGTACTACTGATGGATGCAAGATCACCACATCGTGCGCTCCAGTCCAAAGAATTACCAGACCTGCAAATATTACTGACCGAAATAAGCAAATGGCATACAGTAGCTATGAAATGGATTCCCTCACATTGTGTGAAATACCTGGAAATGGGAGAGCAGATGGGGTGCAAAGGGAACGCATTGCTCTAGGCAGACCCAGGGTTAGCAGATAACCAAATCCCCAAATGTACCTCCTCGTGGTGCACCCTGGTAACAGAAAACAGCAGCTCGAGCTGATTCTGGCCAAATCATTTGGGGATCGAGTCCGAGAATGTGGAGGTAGCAGATGGAAAGAGATTTGCCTGCAATAGAGACAGACAAAATCTCAGACACTATTTGCATCACCACATATAGCGACACTGTCGATATACAGTGACGCCAGTTAGAACATTGGAGGGGCGGCCAATGTAAAAAGCATGTAAAGGTGGATGCAATGCGAGAAATAAATAATGTCATAATGAGTACAATGACACAATGAAAGGGCAGACAGCGCCAGAGGGCAGCACGAACTGCAAATAGAAAGTGAAAGGTTCATAGGAAGGGGAAACTACAAGCTCTGTTAGCTCGAGACGAGCTTCTAGTTACCTGTACTCCTCATAGGCAGAGACCCAGACCCAATCACGAGCGTTCGGAAAAGCAAGAAGACCTAACCCAACTCTAATGTCGAGCCATCCTAAGCCTAAGAACATGTTTGCCATCCCTGCGCTATGGAGACGGGGCTTGATGAAATATAGACATCTATTTTATTTTTTATTTTGTCGTTTTCTGTTGTTTGTCTCTTGAAAAAGGTTCAATTTGAGCCGATACGTGGAGAATTGTCCTGTTTAGTTTTATTGTATGTTTTTTTATATATACTTTTTAAAATATATTTTTATTAATAGGCTAGGTAAGTGTTTTAGTAACCTGTTTACCTCATTTTGCGTTACTATTTGTTCATTAGGTTACTGCGGCACCATCCACTTTGTCGGACACCCTCTGACCATTTGGTTATTTATATTTATGAAAGATGGATCACAGAAATCAAAGAAGCCACAGGAACAAGATTACAAACAGCAAACAAGAAGGCCACCTCCAGAGAACTCTTCCACCCGTGATGCTGCAAGGCAAACAAGGGCCACAGTGTATAGATATATAAAAAGACTTTCTATATCACTGTCCGGATCTGTGACTGCCAAGGTACCAGGTTCAAATCCTGCCACAGAAAATTGTGCCTCCGGATTATTTGAGAAAGCAAAGGCAAAAATGACTGAACATATTTATATTGTCTAGAAAATCAATACAGCCACAAAATGCTGGGTTGATGGTTACATTCTAACTATGATGTGTCTACTTTCCAGATACATTTTGCAAAGCAATTTTAAGGTAGCTACTGAATAATTTTGTATCCTTGCTAGATTTATGGAGTGGTTTCAAATAGATATGTATCCAATCTTCTGGCACACTCTTCATATTTGTGTACAAAGCCTCTTTGACTATGTCAATACCCAACTTATCAAGCTACTAAATATGATAATATTGGACACCATCAGGACCAGCAGCAATGGTTCTGCCTATTTTGAGTACAAAAATGACATCATCCTTAGCTACTATCAGAATATTGCTCATTATTGTTAACAATGCAATGAAGAGCAGTTAAATCTAGGAACAGAGTGATGAAGTTTTGCTAATCACTGGAAACACACACAAATCAGAGTTTCAACCAACAGACCTTTATCAAGACTACATACATGACATAAAATAACAAGCAAGTACGACACAGTTGATATTCACATGGTTGAGTTAAATGTAATGTGATTATTTATAAAGAAATATTACAGCAATCACCTTTATTTATCTTTAAGTCACACATCTAAGAAGAAACCCATTTCCGTTATTTGCTTCTATTACACCTGGAGAGTCAAATCGGATATATACTGGAGTGTAATCCTCCAGCTTATTCTCTGATGCAACTGCAGAATTTATATAAGGACTTACTATCACCAATCTGTGTAATACAATTTTTCATATCTCAGAATTGGCTTCACTGGCCACCTTTACAAACTCATTAGTCACTGCGTGTCTGACTGCAAACTTATCAGCTACCTCATCTACATTCAGTCTTCTCTTTCTGGCTTTCTGCCATGACTTTGTTGCTGCTTTTTTTTGTTAGCCATGCTTGTTCCACTCTTTCATTCCACCAGGATGGCTGCAGAAATGATTTTCTTGTCACTATGACGTGTAATAGAAGGCAGATTTAGGTTTTCTATATCTTGATGGTTCTCTTTTGACCATTATAACTACACAAGAAAGATGATCACTTTTCTGTGCCTCAAGAACATTCCAGCAAGTGGAAGGAGTATCAACACTAGAGAGCAGTGCCAGATCTATGACAACATTCATATACTCTAGTCTCGACACTAATCATGTTGGACGACCATCATTCAAAAAAGATAAGCCAGAAATAAGCAAGACTTAGCTCGAAGCTATGTCCTGTTTATTTTCAGTAGCTTTCCCTTACTCCTTAATCTCTGATTATGCATACATCCTTCATGTCTTGATCTGCATGAGCTACAGACAGTGAGCCAGTCTCCATTGCAAAGATTGTTTTAAAACAAAATAAACCTACCGGTAGTGACAAATATTTATAAATGTTCTATAATATCTAAAATAATAACTTAAATAGCACAACTGTAAATATTGTAAACAAAAGAAGTAACAATTCTACACAACAATATAGCTAAAGTAATAACTTAAATAGCACAACTATAAATATTGTAAACAAAAGAAGTAACAATTCTACACAACAATATAGCTAAAGTAATAACTTAAATAGCACAACTATAAATATTGTAAACAAAAGAAGTAACAATTCTACACAACAATATAGCTAAAGTAATAACTTAAATAGCACAACTGTAAATATTCTAAACAACAGAAGTAACAGTTCTACACGACAATATAGCTAAAGTAATAACTTAAATAGCACAACTATAAATATTCTAAACAACAGAAGTAACAATTCTACACAACAATATAGCTAAAATAATAACTTATTTAGCACAACTGTAAATATGGTAAACAACAGAAGTAACAGTTCTACACAACAATTAAAACTTTCTTTATGGTTTCTATATTTACTAAAATCATTTATGTTTCATTGTATCAAAGTGGTTCAATTACTGCACTCCTTTTATTGCTATAAATGAGCTGTATGCTCCTTTTCTTAGCTTGTGCATAAAGGTTTTGGTATTCTCTAATCCTATAATTTGATATTTGAAAATTACAGAGATGTATAACATTTTAAACTATAAATTGAACATTAAATATCCCATGTTCAACTTTAGTTTTATTTTCTTTATCTATAAATTAGAGCATTATGTTTTTAACAATGATTAGAACAACTGGAGCGCGGTAGCCTAGTTGATAGTGAGCTTTCTATCACCAGGTTACAGCGTGACGGGTTTGAAACCACATTCAGTAAAAAAAACTTGATGTGACCACTCTTCCAGTAGACTCAGCTGTAAATGAGTACTTGACGGATGAGTTAGGAGATGTAAAAACAGCAAGCTAGGGAACTGGCCACCCCACCTAATAGTTGCTGTGGCTTAGTACATGAAAAGTTATCTTCATTCCCGACGGCAGATGCTATAGGACCTACCTTTACTTTAGAACAACTTCATTACAATTTCAGATGCTTTAATTAATTTGTATAAAATATCAGATGGTGTGAAACAAGATTTGATCACTTGTCAAACTCATGTTGATTTGTCTTACAGATTAGATTACTACCTCAGTCAATCTACATCTCCGATGAAGGTGTGATTTTGACCAAAACATTCAAACATAAAACTGATAACATAGACTGTGGAACCAGTAAAACATAGATACAATACAACATTTGTACAGGTATGTAAACTTTTACAATAAAATCCTTTAAGGTGGCAAATGAGATTTGATTCTGGAACTTACAAACCTATACAATTTGTATAGTACATTGTTGTGTGGTTCGAAACCATAGGTCAGGTTTGAAACCACATCTGGACAGACAAAAAAACAGTCCAGGTTGTGATTTCTCCCCTGACATGTCTGCTTCTACAGTCAACCCAGCTGTAAGTGGGTAAGTGACGCATGAGTTAGGGAAGGTAAACACAGCAAGGAAGGGAACTGGCCACCCTATCTAATAGCTGCTGCAGCTTAGTACATAAAGAGTTATCTTCATCCCAGGCAGGTTCCTGCCATGGGATCTACCTTTATCTATTATTGTGTCTTCTGTGTTTGAATCTACAGGTCCACATTGCATAGTGACCAAAAAATACACATTAAAATTACTGGATCAAATTGGCATACATTTAAGGATTGCAGATTGACTGTGTTAGTAAAAATGTTGTCTCAAGTTGCAAGACAAATTGGTGTCAACTGGATAGGAAGGATAAAATCTCATT
This sequence comes from Meghimatium bilineatum, assembly GCA_034231615.1. Lineage (NCBI taxonomy): Eukaryota > Metazoa > Mollusca > Gastropoda > Stylommatophora > Philomycidae > Meghimatium > Meghimatium bilineatum. The sequence continues at coordinate 55,757,985 of CM067321.1, read as the reverse complement.
TGTTACCTTCTAATTTTAACACTGGTAATTTAACAGCTCTTATATGAGTTTTATGTTCAAATTAACACAGAGATAAAACAGTCAAGTGCTGTGTAGTTTCAAATTCCTAGTTCATTATAACGACATATTTATAAATCAATGAACAATAAATACTATTTTTAGTAATCTAAACAATCTTTTATAACAAATTTGTTTGCATTCAATTTTATGTGTCCATATCTTCATCAGGTCTTGTTTTCTGCAGATCAAATGTCAATTTTCGTACTATATCATTCTCATTGTAATGAATACAGTTTACAGGTATTTGTCATCTGTAAGGTTTTCACTTACAATGAAACTTTTCAACCATATTTGACAGTGTAAGCCTGATGAAACTTTTTAATATCCTTCAGATTAAATGCTATTCCAGGCAATGTAGATCTATTCTAAAGAAGGATCTATATACAATCAAATCCCTTTACTTAGCCACCAGATCATGATACTTCGGATACCCCCATAGGTGCCCCAATCTCATATCCTTCAGTACGTGGTAAATGACTGCTTTGGTTCTTTTGATTCCTATATACCTATTTTGTCTTGCAACACCATGCTTCACTCCCAGGTCCTGCATTATAGCCATGGACATGGAAGAAGAAATAAGTCCCATATCTTCCAACTGGTCTAACTCCATGATTGCATTAACATATCAATATACTCCATTGAACTACCACTAGTCATTGTGCTCTATCTGATGTTTCATTTTTCCCTCCTTGTGTCCAGGTACAAAAATTAAGGTAACCCTTTCACTACATACTTCATTTAACAGTAACAACTGAGAGTGAATCTAAATCTTTCAAAGTATACTCAGAGTATTAGTCAGAAAACAAACACCTTTAGCACTATGAATCACCAACCATATCATTGCCTGGGTCACTTCCATCATCATACTACTAGCAGATACATAGAATGTGCCACGTTCTTCCCTAATAAACTTCCCTCTGCATTAAGCTGTAAATGGCCAGACACTGCCCACATGTCGAACCATGAACCCATCAGTGTTAAAAAAAAATGGTAGCATATCCTATTCAGGACATAGCCATCAATCCAGCATTTTTTGGCTGTAGTGATTTTTCTAGACAATATAAATACATTCAGTAGTTTGCCATTGCTTTATGAATGGACTGGATGCTCAAATGCCTGTGAATGAGTGAAATTTTCTAATCCATAATATCTCTTATCTGTGTAACGATCACTTCAAAAGAAGTTGTAAACTTGACAGGCTTAATTTCCATTCTGCTCTATGTTTTATATTCCCTAATGAGCATGCCCATTTAATAACCTCGTCTGTCCTGCCAAGCCATGACTGCCTCCTTTTTAATATGCTTCCTTTGATATTTTCATTATCATCATCATGCAGTGGATGGTTCTTGTCTGCACTGATTCACATTTATGAATGAGCATGGCAAATTTCCATTCTTTGCATAATAGTAGGATAATCCACTATTGGAAGGAAGTTCATCACTATTATTTATTTATCTTTGGGGCATCCAAGAATGATATGAATAGCCTAATTTTAGATATTATCAAGTCTAGCAATCTTCATTAGACTAAAGGTCAGTATAGTCAAGACTTTACTACTGAACCAGCTCTTGAAAGAGCAGAGCTCTTAGGATTGTGCAATTTTACATGCTCATTTAAACACAAACATCTGTCGAACAGCACTTCAAGTTTTTTAAAATTGATGTTCTCTAAATTATTTCTCCACATAGATTTGATGGGTCAAATCTTATTATAAGACATTGGTAGATTTGATGGGTCAAATCTTATTATAAGACATTGGTAGATTTGATGGGTCAAATCTTATTATAAGACATTGGTAGATTTGATGGGTCAAATCTTATTATAAGACATTGGTAGATTTGATGGGTCAAATCTTATTATAAGAACATGGTCTGGTCAAACAAAACATGTATGTAATAGTAGTGCACTATGTACAGTATAAACAATAAAGAATAAATATAATTTGCAATTTTGAAAATAATGTTAAAAACAGAAATTTTTTATAAAATTATGCAAATTAGAGGGATTTTGTAAAGTTTTCCAAGAGGATATTAAAGAGGTAGCTTCATATGGATAGTACAGAACATTTCAATACAAAAAAGAAATTTAAATAATTAAGCAGAAATTATTTATTATTAATTTATGATTCATGTAATGAATGATTATAAGTTATAGATATATGTATCTGCTCTGCAAGAGTGAGTGTTTGTGTAAAGTCTGTTAATGACATTGTCTGCCTTTTAAACATGTTGTCAAATCAACAGATGAATATAAATACAAAAATTATTTACTCATATTTCTGTTTCTTATGAAACAGCAGCTAGAATATGTTACAACATGAAATGTTATGAAATAAAATCATGCATAGAGAAGGCAGTGAACAACTGAACATTACGGCATGGAAAAAGTGTCAACAACAGACTTTATAAACAAAACAATGTGGCAGGATGTATTATTATAATTACAACACTAAAGTGATACAGCAATTCTACATGGTTAACAACAACAGTTGTGCAAAATATTCTCAGAAACATGGTTTGGCTTTAACTGTCTTTAAGAAATTCTAAGAAACATGGTTTGGCTTTAACTGTCTTTAAGAAATTCAAAATAAATATGCTCTTATTTCAAACATGTTTTTTAAGCATCAACAGAAACAGATACAATTTTTTAATAAAAGTTCATAACACAGGTCCTCAATCAAGGACTTCATTCTCCAACAAATCATATAATTTTTGCAGTTTTGTCTGAAGGATAATTTTGTAAACTTTGTACCTTATGTGTGTGATTATTGAATGGTTAGAAATGAGGTACAATTTAATTAAGTAGTGAGTGTATTTATATTGCTGAGTATTAAAGGTATTAATTTTACCAGAAGTCAACTTTAAGTTTATTTTCATGAAATGGAAGCAAATAATTTTTATTTTATTAGCCATAAATTATAATGAACTTACAATTTATCTTCAGCAAACTGCAAGAAAACCATAAAAAGGTAGAAATGCAGATTCTAAATGTTCCATTCCACTTGTAGAGATAATTATTTCTTTTCATAACACTATGATAACTAGTTTGATTAATATCTATGTCTTTAAAATGCAATTATCAGTTGGGAATTTAATTTGGAGAGTACATTGCAGGAATTTAATTTGGAGAGTACATTACAAGAATTTAATTAGGAGAGTACATTACAGGAATTTAATTTGGAGAGTACATTGCAGGAATTTAATTAGGAGAGTACATTACAAGAATTTAATTTGGAGAGTACATTACAAGAATTTAATTAGGAGAGTACATTGCAGGAATTTAATTTGGAGAGTAGATTACAGGAATTTAATTTGGAGAGTACATTGCAGGAATTTAATTTGGAGAGTACATTGCAGGAATTTAATTTGGAGAGTACATTGCAGGAATTTAATTTGGAGAGTACATTACAAGAATTTAATTAGGAGAGTACATTACAGGAATTTAATTTGGAGAGTACATTGCAGGAATTTAATTTGGAGAGTAGATTACAGGAATTTAATTTGGAAAGTACATTACAGGAATTTAACTTATTTCAAGATTATCACTGCTGGTGAGTGTGTATGGTATAAACAAATTTCTCATTAAGAGGATCACAAAAAATGTACATGACAAGCACCTTGGAAATGTAAACCAATTGAATACTAGTGGGTTCCTTTTTATTTTTCTAGACAATAGCATTATTGTTGTGTATAAGAAATACAATCTGCGACCCATGACAATGATGATGTGCTTCACAAGACCAATCTGAGTCACAATGAATCTTTCACAGTATGTGCATGGAAACACAGGCCCACTTGTACCATTGTGTGCAATTGTTTTTCTTTTTAGATATGCAGTCCTAACTAAACTCTTTGCTATCACTTTCTCCTTTGTCTTTATGCCATTCCTGATCTTTTCCCTTCAGGCAGCATGATCCATTGCATCCTGGTCTCAAGATTCCATATCAATATCTTATGTATCATTCATATAGAGTTTGTATACATCTTTGTACCGAAGCAGAGGTCGACCCCGAAATCTTTTCCCAGACTGTATATCTCCATAAAGTAGATCCTTCAATATTCTGTTATCTTCCATCCTCCTGGCACATCCCAGCCATCTGAGTATGAAGACTGAGTACCGAAAATAATGTGATAGATTGCCTGATCTTTCCATTACATCAGCATTAGTGACCTTGTCCTACCACCTAACTTCAAGAGTTCTACATATGTACCACATGTGACAGCTGTTTAGTCATCTCTCCTGGTGTTTTATATATATATAATTACAAAAAAAAAAGTCAGAGAAGGACAATCTATGAGCTATGTATCGTATAACACAAATACCAAAGTAATAATTGTGAATAGATAATTGTGTGTACAAATGCCTACCACTTCTAATAAAAAGATGACAAAAACATTTTAATAAAATTTATAAGGATGAAAATGGTTGACATTTTGATCTAATATCTTTGATGAATAAACATATAATAATAAGAAAAAAACAAAGAATACAGAAAAAATATTAATGTAAAAACTTCTTTTAAAAGAAATAAACAGTCCACATAGTGACCTAGTGAAGAATGTAAGGGAATTGCATAATTTTTGCAGTTTGTTCAAGAATAAAAGTGTGCACACCATAATAAAATTGCATATTTTGAAGAGATGTAAAAGATTAATACATGAAACCAGGATAATATCTAACCGCAGACACGAGAGAGAGAGAGAGAGAGAGAGAGACACAATAGAACAGCCTTAAAGAAATAGCACCATCCTCCCAAAATAACTTGTAATACTAGGATGGCAAGAGCCAGTAGAATGTCATCATGGTAGTGGTCACCATTCAGATTCCCAATCACATGATAGAGGGGTGGGGGGTTTCTGTGATGTAAACTAATGCTTGCCCACATTATCACTGATTACCCACCATATTGGTTACGTTCAAGGACTGCACCATCACTAAAGTGTTCACCATGACACCTCCATACTCTGATTTGCCCATCTCTAGGCTCATGTGTGAATATAACATTAGTCCATTGTGTACCATTGTACTAAATAAACTACTCTGTGGGCAGCAGTCAAATGTGGTCAAATGGACGACAAGCACAAAGTTTGGCGTAGAATAGTCTGATCACTGACTGATAACATTTGTAGTTCTCTGTTGCAGTGCTTGCCTCTTATCACTGACTACAATCGTCTGGGTGAAGAGTAACCACACACACGTGTGCCTGGCGACAGATAGGGAGGCTGTCACAGGCTAGGGTAGCCCACCCAAATTGTCAAGGCATGCCGAAATCGGATGTGCTAGGCCTACAAGGTGCATAACGGTAGCACAACATAAACACGCTCCCGACGGAAATCGCACGGATATCCATGCTGGTTACAATTGAGCGAACGCAAAACAAACAAACTGACTACAGTGTTGCTAGCATCTCTGAGGAACTGACTGATAACATTTGTAGTTCTCTATTGCAGTGCTTGTCTCTGAATTAAGTGATATTCATGAACCAATGAGGTGTAGTGACTTTAAGTATGACCTGTGCATTGTCATTTCTTGATGATTCCAGTCTGGACACAGCACTGCTGCAGTCTGACAGTTACTGAAAGAGATTCTGCAAGCCTCTGAGCCACATTTTAGACTGTAAGATTTTCCTTTAACTATGCAATGACTTTTCCTTTATCCACAACACTTAGCTTCTGCCATGGAGGCATATACGTTGTTGTGCACTGCTGGTTATGTAGCAGTTGTATTTTTTTTATAAAGATAATTTTATGATGACAGCTCAAGACAAACACTATAGTCTACCGAATGCAATATGCTTTTCTGGATTAGCATGTTGTTTTTCATCTCATACATTATTAAAAACAATCACATTTTAGCATCTCAGCAGCATATTTTCAGCATGTTTGTTGAGTTTAACACTAGTCACACACTCTGGTCAGCAGCATATTTTCAGCATGTTTGTTGAGTTTAACACTAGTCACACACTCTGGTCAGCAGCATATTTTCAGCATGTTTGCTGAATTTAACACTAGTCACACACTCTGGTCAGCAGCATATTTTCTGCATGTTTGTTGAGTTTAACACTAGTCACACACTCTGGTCAGCAGCATATTTTCAGCATGTTTGTTGAGTTTAACACTAGTCACACACTCTGGTCAGCAGCATATTTTCAGCATGTTTGTTGAGTTTAACACTAGTCACACACTCTGGTCAGCAGCATATTTTCAGCATGTTTGTTGAGTTTAACACTAGTCACACACTCTGGTCAGCAGCATATTTTCAGCATGTTTGCTGAGTTTAACACTAGTCACACACTCTGGTCAGCAGCATATTTTCAGCATGTTTGCTGAATTTAACACTAGTCACACACTCTGCTGGTGGTCCATGCAGGAGGTGTTGAATGTTGTTTGAGAAAATCAATTTCAGATAACTGGTTATGAAATATAATTTGTATAAATATTGGTTAATTTTCTGCTACTCGTCCTTCCCTTTTTTTTTAAGGGTATAGATATCAATACTTCTATTACAAATATAGACTTGTTTCAAGTGAATGAAAGAAGAAGAATAAGAATACTTCCATTCTTCAAGACAAAACATTTTATTTTAGAAGATATTGTGGTGCTAGTCTATCTTGTTTTCTTGTCTGAATATTAGAGTGTTAATTTCATTTTTCATCTTACTTGCTCTGTAGAATATTGTTCTTAAATACTTGTATGTTTCCATTCTTGTGATTTTCAATCTTTTTCATCTCCTAAACTGGCATGTGATGTGGACATTGATTTATTTAACTACCTGATATTATCTTGCATTCTGCCCTTCTTGATTTCAGCATATTTTCTGCATGTTTGTTGAGTTTAACACTAGTCACACACTCTGGTCAGCAGCATATTTTCAGCATGTTTGTTGAGTTTAACACTAGTCACACACTCTGGTCAGCAGCATATTTTCAGCATGTTTGTTGAGTTTAACACTAGTCACACACTCTGGTCAGCAGCATATTTTCTGCATGTTTGTTGAGTTTAACACTAGTCACACACTCTGGTCAGCAGCATATTTTCAGCATGTTTGTTGAGTTTAACACTAGTCACACACTCTGGTCAGCAGCATATTTTCTGCATGTTTGTTGAGTTTAACACTAGTCACACACTCTGGTCAGCAGCATATTTTCAGCATGTTTGCTGAATTTAACACATCACACACTCTGATCAGCAGCATATTTTCAGCATGTTTGCTGAATTTAACACTAGTCACACACTCTGCTGGTGGTCCATGCATCTGTCAATGGTACAAAACTAAAGCAACTGGCCTGGTGTTCTGCTTATCTTCATAGCCTCTGTTTTAGATGTGTTTAGTGGAGTGCAAAGGGAATGCATTGCTCTAGGCCGACCCAGGGTTAGCAGATAACCAAGATCCCAAATGTACCTCCTTGCGGTGCACCCTGGTAACAGAAAACAGCAGCTCGAGCTGATTCTGGCCAAATCATTTGGGGATCGTGTCCGAGAATGTGGAGGTAGCAGATGGAAAGAGATTTGACTGCAAAAGAGACAGACAATATCTCAGACACCATTTGCATCACCACATACAGCGACACTGTTGACATACAGTGATGCTAGTTAGTCCAGTCAGAACATTGGAGTGGCGGCCAATGTAGAAGGCACGTAAAGGTGGATGCATGGCGAGAAACAAATATATGTAATAATGAGTTCAATGACACAATGAAAGGGCAGAACAGCACCAGAGGGCAGCGCGAACTGCAAATGAAAACAAGGGACAAGGTCGCTCAGCTTGAGAACGCCTTGCTCTCAAACGCGTGGTGTGAGGCTCGAACTTGGGGTTCACGATGTCTGTGAATGACGTCTCGGGTAGGAGGGCGAACGAGCCATGGTCCAACTCTTCTGCCGAGTTCTTCCTCATATGGAACCAGGCTCGCGGATGAGAAACGGTTCATTACCCGATTGACACAGGCAGAGTACATCCAACTGCACGAGGTGGGTTCATAGACGGTGGACCACCTCATGCCAGATAGACACGCTCGACAGGCGTCTTGGCGAAGAGGCACTATACACCAGCATGCCCGGCGACAGATAGAGGCTGTCACGGACTAGGTACCAAACCTGAAAGGAATGACGAACGGATGTGCTGGACCTCTGACGTACTGACCACAAGTAGCCAACAGGGTGCAAATAATCACAGTTCTACTGTGGAACTTGCAGTACAACGTACTTCACACTCCCCAACGGAAATCACACAAAATATTCGTTGTGGTTATATGAGAGCGAACGCAGAAGAATATGTGTTTAGTTTCATGTTGTGTTATTTGCAGGTTGGAGCAAGTGTGTGTGCCACTTGTTAGAAAAATTTGTTTTCAGATTCGTATATTAAACATTGATCATCTGCAAATAGCAGTTCGTTGAGTGAGCTGTGATCTTCATTTGATGCTTCTGCAGGGATGAGTTTATTTCTTGGGTCTGCTTCTTTAGTTATCCTGTCCATGTCATGTTATGAAAAGAAATGGTGATAGTACGCAACGCAGCCTTGTCTAACGCCTGTTTTTATTTAAAATGGGTCTGTTGTTCCCTCAGTAGTTCTGACCTCTGGCAGTTTTTATATAAAGCTTATATGTTGTCTAGTAATTGTCCATTCAATCCATAGTCCTCCAACATTAGCCACAGTTTTTCTCTGTCAACTCTGTCAAATTCTTTTTCTTGGTCGATGAAGGTGATGTTTAGTTGGAGGCTGTACTCAAGTGTCTTTTCGCTCAACTGTCGTAGTGCAAAAATAGCATCTGTGCATCCCATACCTTTCCTGAAATCAAATTGTGTCTTATTTAGCTGGGGTTCTATTATCAGTCTTACTTTCTGTTCTATGATTTTTGCGTATATCTTTCCTATGAGGTTGAGCAGAAATATGCCTCTGTACGTCTCACACTCTCATTTGTTGCCCTTGTTTTTCCATATGGTGACAATTATTTCTCTCTGCCAGTCATCTGGTACTTGTTTTTCTGACGATGCTTCTGTGGATATTATCTTTAACCATCTTACACCAACGTCATTGCACCCCAGGATGACTTCAGCTGTTATGCCATCCATGCCAGGTGATTTGTTTCACAGGCATTTCTTAATATGTTCTTCTATTTCATGGCCTAGTATTTCTGGTTCTGGAACATGTGAATATCTTGGAGTGAAAGGGTAGTTTCTTGTGTTGGTTGATGGGTTGTACAACTCTTTAAAATACTCTAGTCACCTTGTTTTCCTGTCTTCTCCATTGAATGTGGGGGTACTGTTTCTGATGTTTATGGTTGTTGCGGGGTTATAACTCTCATCTCTTACTTTCATTGCTTTTATACTTTTGAAGAAGTCTCTTGGTCTTATATTAAACATATCTACAATATGTTTTGCATTGTCTGATTTTTTTTATAAAAAATCCTACCTCATGTATTGCTCTCTCTTTTGTATCAACTCCGCTCCATACCAGTGCATCATGGTTATCCACTTCCTTGATATTTCTACCTTTCTTCCTGATGTCAGTTAATCCTAAAATTTCAATTTTACTTCACTCCATAAAGCTAATTAGTTTTACCACCTTGTCACAGAGAGTGCACACATTTATAGTAGCATTGTTGACTCGTTTTTTTTCTGAACTCCATTTCTATTTTTAGCACACATAAACACTGTTGGATTGCCAATCCAGTCGCAGCAGCGATATATTTCACTGACCTGGTCTTAGATCAGGAATAAATTAAATTGTTCACTTCTAGTTATTATCCATCACTGTCCTTGAGTGTACTAAACTACATAGCTGATAATATCCTTCCACGTTGAAAACTGTTTTAAAATATCATTTTAAAACTGAAATTTTAATCCTTCTACACAAATTATATATTTATTATTTCAATATCATCTGCGCTTATTATGAAGTGAATTTATTATTTCAATTATCATCTGCGCTTATTATGAAGTGAATTTATTATTTCAATTATCATCTGCGCTTATTATGAAGTGAATTTATTATTTCAATTATCATCTGCGCTTATTATGAAGTGAATTTATTATTTCAATTATCATCTGCGCTTATTATGAAGTGAATTTATTATTTCAATTATCATCTGCGCTTATTATGAAGTGAATTTATTATTTCAATTATCATCTGCGCTTATTATGAAGTAATTTATTATGATGATGATGATTGAGTTCTAAATACTGCTAAGAACAACTAAAGTACACACTCACCCTTACATTGTCAAAGCTTGTTTTGTTTGTCACATCATAAAGCAGAAGTAAAGCTATAAAGAAGAAACATATTGCATAATTAAATTATATTACATTTGCATTAGATGAAATTAATTTTCTTTACTAAAAACAATCACTTGAACAATTTTTAAATTTGGGCATATATGTACAATTTTTGCCAATGGCTGTGATTGATGTCATAAAGAGAAAGATTAGTATGTTGAACAAGATACATCTCTAGTCAGAATAGACTTCAGCAATGATACATGTGCTGACAAAATCAATGAAAAGGTTGTCATGAACTAATTGTTTTCACAAGATAATTGTTGAGATGTTCAATGCCAAAAGCTGCTTAATTTTACTGAACAGGAGAAACTTAGATCAGGGTAATAAAGTATTGCTAATCACTGGTAACACATAATAACACAATAGTTTCAACTACATGAGCAGCACTCTCTCACAAGCTCTAAACATCAACACTGACGTAAACAATGTCACACACTTCCAGACTACCAACAGATAGCGTGCCACAGATGGCCATGACACAGACATCACGACTATAAAGTCAGAGGTAGACCATGTAAAATATGGATCACAGAAATCAAAGAAGCCATAGGAACAAGCTTACAAACAGCAAACAAGAAGGCTCCAGAGAACTCTTCTACCCCTCTGATGCAGAAAGGCAAACAAGCGCCACAGAGTATAGATAGATATTAATATTGTATATTTCTTTGGGGTGCAAAGGGAACTCATTGCTCTAGGCAGACCCAGGGTTAACAGATAACCAAGATCCCAAATGTACCTCCTCGCGGTGCACCCTGGTAACAGAAAACAGCAGCTCGGGCTGATTCTGGCCAAATCATTTGGGGATCGTGTCCGGGAATGTGGAGGAAGTAGATGGAAAGAGATTTGACTGCAATAGAGACAGGCAATATCTCAGACACTATTTGCATCACCACATACAGCGACACTGTCGATATACAGTGACGCCAGTTAGTCCAGTCAGTACATTGGAGGGGCGGCCAATGTAAAAGGCACGTAGAGGTGGATGCATGGCGAGAAATAAATAATGTCATAATGAGTACAATGATACAATGAACGGGCAGAACAGCGCCAGAGGGCATCGCGAACTGCAAATAGAAAGTGAAAGGTTCATAGGAAGGGGAAACTACAAGCTCTGTTAGCTCGAGACGAGCTTCTAGTTACCTGTACTCCTCATAGGCAGAGACCCAGACCCAATCACAAGCATTCGGAAAAGCAAGAAGACCTAACCCAACTCTAATGTAGAGCCTTCCTAAACCGGAAATATGCTCGCGAAGAGAAAGGGTGTCGTACCCGATGGGCTTAGGCAAAAAAGGACAACGATAACGATGGCAGTCCTGGTCCAACTCTACTGTCAAGATTTCCTTTACCGGAAATACACTTGCAGAGAGAAAGGGTTCAGTACCTGATGGGCTCAGGCACAAAAGGAACAACGGTTTAGCCCTGGCCCAACTTTACAGTCAAGCTTCCTATACCGGAAACACACTTGCAGAGAGAAAGGGTTCAGTACCTGATGGGCTCAGGCGCTATTGGGACAAGGTTGTTCAGCTCGAGAACGCCTTGCTCTCAAACGTGTGGTGTGAGACTTGAACTTGGATGAGGGAACCACGATGTCCATGAAAGACGCCTCGGGTAGGAGGGCGAACGAGCAAGGGTCCAACTCTTCTGGCGAGTTCTTCCTCATACGGAACCAGGCTCGCGGATGAGAAACGGTTCATTACCCGATGGACACAGGCAGAGTACGTCCAATTGCACGAGATGGGTTCATAGACGGTGGAGCACCTCATGCCAGATAGACACGCTTGACAGGCGTCTTGGCGAAGAGATACTACACACCAGCATTCCCGGTGACAGAAAGACAGGCTGTCACGGACTAGGGACCAAATCGATATAAAGGAATGACGAAAACGGACGTGCTGGACCTCGGACGTCCTGACCACAAGTGGCCAACCTGGTGCAAATAATCACAGTTCCACTGTGGAACTTGCAGCACAACGTACTTCACGCTCCCTGGTAGAAATCACAAGAAATATTTGTTATGGTTATTTGAGAGCGAACGCTGAAGAAGAAGAAGTATATTTCTTTGAAACAACCATTACTTATTTTTCTTATTGTTTAGACTGAGACCTTTTTTCACTTTCTTGTACTACTATATGCATTATATAAATGAAAGATATACAGACAATTTGTTAGTTGCTGCTAACAATACAGACAATTTGTTAGTTGCTGCTAACAATTCAAGAGTTAATAAAGATCTTGACACATTTAATGCAGTTTTGTGCTATGTTTGTTAAAAGCATCAAGTGAGAAGATAAAGAAAATACATTGTTATACTGTATTTGACCATACAAGCAAACCAATTCAAGAAAATATTATACTATAAAGATCCTAGTACAAAATACAATTGGGGTCTTTTATGAACCTGCAGCAAAAAAAAGTCAATAATGCATTTATCTATACAAAATACTTTAGGTGTGACATTATTGAGGTTCAATAATGAATGATACAGATCTTCACATTTCCTCAACACAAATTAATTGTTTTGTTCAAAGGATCAAAGCTTTCACATTATGTTGGCATAGGAGTCAACTAGTACGGATTTTCCATATTGATACAGATTTCTGACCCTTCCCCCAAAAGAAAGGTCTTTTGATGCTAAGTATGTATGCTATGTTGCATATATGTTGCATATTTTTGGTGTTTTTCCCATTCGATGGTATGATGCTTCCAAGATGAGTAAATTCTTTCATCTAATTAAGTTGTTGGTCATAGATGAGAATAGTGGTATTTCTTTCTGTTTTTGCGATTGACATTACCACAGTTTTTTCTGTGTTTATTTTCATGTTAAAGTCCCTACATGTAAATAATTCTTACAACTGACAGGAATTGAATCAGGTCTGTTTTAGCAGCACCGAATCGCTTTGCAACACAAGTAAACAGGTTTTCCGTACTTGACCAACCACATCCTAAAAAAAATGTGGTTTCGTCAAGACTTTCAGCCTGTGTACTCAAGTCACTGACAACAGACCAATTGAAACAAGGACTATTACAACACCAACAAACATCCCGTACAAGTATTAAAGTATCCTCAGGAACACAAACACAGAAAATGCATATTCGTACACAAGGACCTGAAGGCCTTCTTGTAAACATAAAGAGACAGAACAATGTTGCTTCAAATATCTTATACAAGTAAATTCAAGTAGGAAGCATGAGGATAAATGAAAATAATTCTTACAACTGATGTGAATTGAACCCGGCATTAGATATTATTTGTAGCAACATTGTTCTGTCTCTATGTTATTTATGTTTACAAGAAGACCTATTGACCCTTGTGTACGAATATGCATGTTCTGTGTTTGTGTTCCTGAGGATACTTTAATACTTGCACGGGATGTTCGTTGATGTAATAGTCCTTGTTTCAACTGGCCTGTTCTCAGTGACTTGAGTACACAGGCTGAAAGTCTTGACGAAACCACATCCTTTTTTGAGGATGTGGTTGGTCAAGTATGGAAAACCTGTTTACTTGAGTTGCAAAGCGATTCGGTGCTGCTAGAACATACCTGGTTCAATTCCCATCAGTTGTAAGAATTATTTTCATTTATCCTCATGCTTCCTACTTGAATCAACATGTTGTAAGCAGTCTATTTATATGCTGTTGAAGTTGCTCTTCTGATGATATTGAATTTCATCTTCTGAGAACTCTCCATGTTTCCTACCAGCATTTTAATTCTACACTGTCGGTTTGTAGATTACTAGGATAGACCTGTAAAAATGTTGTTTTGTCTCCAAATGGTTAAACCGTGTTCTAGTCTATCACATTCAGAATATAAATCATATATTCCATTTAGAAAGCTCAGAAACACCAAATTTTACTTCATTTTAGGCAAGTAAGATAGCAACCGCCACTCCGCGCTATTAACCGGAAGTTAATATTAAATGTCACAAGTTAATGTAATGTTTTATTACAACAATGAGAATAATAATCTCTTATTACAAATACATCCCCTTTCTTATTGCTTTCTACATTTGTTTGTCCCTAAATTGATAAAAGACATTTGATCAATATTGTGTTTCTATTCACATAATTGAAGTTTAACTTATTGAATGAAAGAAGAATATCACTTACTTATAGTCTCAGGTTTAAATGTTTCTCAAAATATTGTTATTTTTCATCTGCTATATTGTATATTTGTATTGTTATATTGCATACTTATCAGATGTAATTAAGCTACTGTATGACAGTAGTTGGTAGAACCTATTTCTTGTAACGCTGTAAGTCGGACTTCATCTACCTATTCTGACAACACATTGTGCCAAGAGCTTTGGGCAGTGAAGAACATGTGTGAGGATACAGGCTTTATCTTAGGATGAGGAAATGCAACTTAAAAGCAAATGGTATGACAGAGCAGTCCAGATCTTTAGCCTTAGTTGGCAGCTAGTCTAGGTTGGGAGCACCAATAGTTGGACAGATAGAAAACAGCTCTGCTCATTCGGCAGTTCCTGCAGCTTGCTTTGTTCCATATTTATTGGTATTACCTTTCCTTTGGAGTTAACACAGCAGGCAGTGATCATGATGAATAGGTAACACAGGGTCTCTAGATTTCAGCCTGAGGATTGTGCTACGGAGAGATATACTCCATTCCTGGTCTTAATGGGTCTCAGAATCAAATAAGGAGATGACAGTTAACTTATGGGTTGTAAATCCGTGTCAATTGTCATAGACGACAAAGGATGCCATGGGCTATCTCTCTGATAGTGGAGACACTTTCAATGTCATTGATCAACTAATGTCCGCCTCAAGCTGGACAGCCCCTCCAGCCAAAAAGATGTTAATCTGCCACAGCCTGTCTGCTTTAATTAGTATCTTGTTTAAAATTTTAAATCCGTATCAGGATTTTAAGACATACGTACCATTTGCATCTCGATAATATGCTCTTGTAATGCTGCGAAATCTTTCTTGTCCTGCCGTATCCCAGATCTGAAATATGTAAACAAGATCTGAGTATTTGCAAATTTTGATCATATCGACAGAACTTTAATTAACTCTTACAGACCATAAATTAACTTTTACAGATCATAAATTGTTACAGATCATAAATTAACTCTTACAGACCATAAATTAACTTTTACAGACCATAAATTAACTTTTACAGATCATAAATTGTTACAGACCATAAATTAACTCTTACAGACCATAAATTAACTCTTACAGACCATAAATTAACTCTTACAGACCATAAATTAACTTTTACAGACCATAAATTAACTCTTACAGACCATAAATTAACTTTTACAGACCATAAATTAACTCTTACAGACCATAAATTAACTTTTACAGACCATAAATTAACTTTTACAGACCATAAATTAACTTTTACAGACCATAAATTGTTACAGACCATAAATTAACTCTTACAGACCATAAATTAAATTAAAATAAATTAACTAAATGATTTACTACAGAATGAAGAAGACAATGTTGGAGGTGATAATATGCACATACAAAGAATGACAGAAATAATGATGACAGTGGTGAGGGCAGAAAGTGTGTCCTCTCTGGAAATATCTAAAGATCACATAATTAATATCTGATTAGTCTGAGTTTGCATACTCTTGGATAGCTGCTGGAGCAGAGATTGGAGCACTTATGGGAATGTAACAGGTACAGCTTGTAACAGGGTAGTGCAATTTTGCTAATCACTGGAAACATGCAAAATCAGACACATAAATCGACATTTCAACCAAAAGGTCTTTATCAAGATTACATACACATATACATAAAAAACACAGAGCAGGAATGACCTAACTGATGTTCACATGACCTAGAAAAATTTGGAGATAACCAGAAGGATTGAAACTAGGTTAGAGGAAATATACAAAGAAATGCTGCCAAATAAATGTGAAAACAAGACAAACAGAGAAATGACAGAACAACATGATATCATCCATATGTCTGGCTCTCATTGATCCCGAAATGTTTAAGAGTGCTAAATTCATATATATATATATATATATATATATATATATATATAGCGGTTCACAAGCATGTGATGGGTCTGGTCGTCAGAGAAGCATGCCTTAATGGCAGTCACCTGAATATCCTGGGCACCCCGATGGCCTGTGCCATTGAAGTGGATATCGTCAGGATAACCTGAATGATTTTTTATGCTATGTGGGTGTTTGCAGAATAGGTCAGCAAGCCTCCTACCAGTCTCACTTATATACGTCATGGCGCAGCGCTTGCAGATGATGGCATAGATGACGTTACGGGACACTCATGAGAAACTCTCTTCAGTGGTGAAGGTGGCTTTGGGGAATATGCGTTTTCAGCTGATGGTGTCAAATTTTGGACGTCTGGCTTAAGATGACTGCAGACCAATAAATCCCAGAGCCTCGTATTGCATCTGTATGCAACCAGAGGGGGTCGTAGAACACTACACACGTCTTGGGATCTGACTGGAGAAGAGGAAGGTGTTGGAGTAGGATATTATGAACAGCAGCGCAATGGGGATGGAAAGTGAGAACAAGTTTGATCCTGTCAGATGGGGAAGACCTTCGAGTGTTTAAGAGGGTATCCTGGCAAGATTCTTGATTAGGAATAAGTGTCACAGTACTGGGGCATTCCCATATATGCTCTGCTTGCTGTTAATCAGCCATCTATCTATCTAATCTATCTTATCTTATCTATCTTATCTTATCTTATCTATCTTATCTTATCTATCTAATCTATCTTATCTATCTTACTTATCTATCTTATCTATCTATCTATCTATCTTATCTTATCTTATCTTATCTTATCTTATCTATCTATCTATCTATCTATCTATCTATCTATCTATCTATCTATCTATCTATCTATCTATTAGCCAAACCCTTTATTGCCTTTAAGTGTCAGCGGTAGAAGAGATGGCCCTCATGTGTGCCGAGTATATTGTGGAATTTGTTGCCTCTTTTATTTCGGTGGTCCATCGTTTTCGAGGTCAACCTCTAAGTCTGCCTTCACTGTATCTGTGTAGCATAGCTTGCTGTGGTATGCTGTCTGGTGGTAGTCTGCTGATGTGTGCAAGCCATTTGATCTGTTGGCTCTTAATATACTCCAAGATTGGGACAGTGACGGTTCTTTGTCTAATGTCCTAATTTCTCACTCTGTCTCTTAGCGATATTTCTAGAGTTCTGCGTAAGCATGCCATTTCAGCTGTCACTAGTTTACGTCAGCCATCTAAAAGTGTATAAGCTCAGTGACCTAGTTGCTGATTAAGCGTTATTCTGATCTTTCCGGAGAGGGAGCACTTTCTCCCATCACCTCTAGTCATTCATATTTCTACCATTCTCTGAAAATGTACATTGTCTTGTTCAACCTCCTCTTTATCTTCTCGTAGGGTATCCATGACTGCTCTAATCAATTCAATCCTATCTCTTCTTATCTTGGTGTCGTTCATCAAAGTTTTATGAGCCAACACATCAGCTCTTTGATTTCCCCTGACCCCAACACGAACTTGACTGTAGATCCATGTGATACACTTTTCAAATCATACACTTTTCTATCTTGCACAGCACGCTTTGAGTTCATTAGAATCACCGAGTTTGATGGTGGTTTCATCGCGAGCCAAGTGAGAGCTGCTGTCACTGCTTCTATTTCCATTCTCATACTTGATGTTGTAGTGACTTCTCAGTTAATTTCTTGCCATTTTAATAGGCCATGAAACCCCAACCACATCTGTTTATTTCTTGTGTTACTGGGCTGTTTGTGTAAATTATTGTATCATGTGGTTTTGAGTGCTGCAGTATGAGTTCTTAGGTCATTCCCTATTTTCTGTTGGCAGCCAAGTCATGGCACTCTGTTCCCATCTGTATCACAAGTGTTCTCAATAACTTTCTCTCTTTGCCAAATGTCACCCACTCACAGCTCACCTCCAGCTAATTCCTCTACCCACTTCCTCCCGCTCACAAACTGAGTAGGGCATCTTCTGCTTCTATCATCCAAGACCTTCCTCTCTTGATACGCCTTCCTTTTGTGTTGTCTAGAAATTGGTGTATGAGGCGAGAGAGGCTGTACACTTGAGACAAGGCAGACTTGAGGACCCTGTCTGGGTATAGGTGACAGAGAAAGAAATCCACCATTTCATGGGCTTTATCGAGAAAGTTCTCCTCACCACCACACAGACACTGAAGACGAAGAAGTTGAGAGAATGGAAGGGAATCATAACAGGCAGAGGGATGATAGAATGTCAGATCACACTTAGCAGAAATGCTCTACCGAGAAATACATTGTCATTTGGTCCACACTAAATGTTTATAGTGTATTTGAAAACAAATATAATTACAAAATATTAACCTGTAATTTCACTTTTGTTCCTTCCACATCCACAACTTTGTTCTGTAAATATAACAAAAGTATATTATGTACTTATTATTTAATATTTAAATAGGATAAACTATGCAAATTTGTATATCTCTATAGCCTAATAGGTACTGCAGCAAAGTCGAAATCTAAAAACGAAAACATGGTAATGCTAATCACTGGAAAGTACAAACACAAATTGATGTTGCAAACAAAGGGTATTATATCAAGAATACAGTATAGCTAATCATGAGTCAATTATGACAATCACTGATCACATTCATGTGAGTGCCATATCTGGACAATGACAGCACAAGACAAAAGAAAAATAGTGACATCAGAAATGACATGTCTATGAAGAATACTCTGAGTGTCATTAAGAGATAGAATTAGAAACGATAACATCAGATAACCACAACAATACCAGTATTGGAACACATAAAAAGACAACAGATCAAGTGGTTTTCACACACTTCCAGACTACCAACAGACAGCATGCCACAAATGGCCTTAGCACATAGACATAATGGCTATAAAGCCAGAGGCAGACCATGTAAAAGATCGATCACAGAAATCAAATAAGCCACAGGAACAAGCTTGTGAACAGCACACAGGAAGGCCATTTCCAGAGAACTCTTCTACCCCTGACGCCGCAAAGGCAAATAAGGGATACAGCATATAGATAGATCACATTAACAGTGCTAATATGAACCAGTAGACCTCTCCACCTCACACAAGAAAGAATGCATTACTTTCTCTACTTTTGCTTTCTCTTAAATCTTAACAACATTAACTTTACACCTCCATTCATTGCTGGTGGTGTTTTATCCATGAAAATCCTAACATTAGCTATATACCTCCATTCATTGCTGGTGGTGTTTTATCCATGAAAATCCTAACATTAGCTTTATACCTACATTCATTGCTGGTGGTGTTTTATCCATGAAAATCCTAACATTAGCTATATACCTCCATTCATTGCTGGTGGTGTTTTATCCATGAAAATCCTAACATTAGCTTTATACCTCCATTCATTGCTGGTGGTGTTTCATCCATGAAAATCCTAACATTAGCTATATGCCTCCATTCATTGCTGGTGGTGTTTCATCCATGAAAATCCTAACAACATTAGCTATATGCCTCCATTCATTGTTGGTGGTGTTTCATCCATGAAAATCCTAACAACATTAGCTATATACTTCCATTCATTGTTGGTGGTGTTTCATCCATGAAAATCAGAACAACATTAGCTATATACTTCCATTCATTGTTGGTGGTGTTTCATCCATGAAAATCCTAACAACATTAACTATATACTTCCATTCATTGCTGGTGTGTTTCATCCATGAAAATCCTAACAACATTAGCTATATACATCCATTCATTGCTGGAGAAAAGTAATATGATACACTAAATATTGATATAAGATAATAAGTGATATAATAGACAACAGAGTTCAAGTAACTTGGGTTAAATCCTAGGAGAAAAAATGCTTAATATATTGCACAGATATACATCTTTATACAATTAATAGAAAGTAGCACATGTGTAGATACTGCATGATTGAAAAACTAACCAGATACTGCATGAGTGAAAATCTAACCAGATACTGCATGAGTGAAAATCTAACAGAAAAATATAATAAGAATGACAGAACTTCACACAATTGTGTACTTATTACTTATAATTATTTAATTATCTAAAACTTGTTTTATTTTAACCTACATTAAATAAATGAAATAAAATACAAATAGAAAATGGCTAACATTTAAGACACATACCCGAAAATCTATACCAACAGTAGAGATGAAGCTTCCGGATAAAAATGTTCCATCTTTGAATCGCACCAACAAACACGTCTTGCCAACTCCACTATCTCCTATCAACATTACCTACAAAAATTTGAAACTGAAAGATAAGATAATCTTGTGGAGCCTCCTAAATTGTACATGTGGCATTTATAATCATATTGTTACTATTAACTGTACATGTGGCATTTATAATCATATTGTTACTATTAACAAAATATATTTAGCAGTACTATAGTTATTCAGCCTCCCTCAACAGATGATCAGCATGATTTTGACATTTCTGTTCACATACCTTGCCTTGTAGGACTTCAGAGGTTATGATTGTATCCATTCTAATGACTGCACCTAGAGAACTATAGTAGCATGATAATGCATCCAATGAAGGAAAGATAAGATGATCTAGCACTGGGATGATTAAAATGTAATATCTTTGTCCAAAATAGAAAAATGCTGAGAGGGAAATATTCAGCAGATCTACCCCTGTACCATGGTAGTAATCTAATGATTCCCTAAAATAAAAATATTACTCAGCAGTCTCATTAACAAAACAAACAAAAAACTACCGGGTATCTGCAAAAGTAAACCACCAAAATGATCCAAAGAATTCCTGAGCAATCGTAGATATGTGCATTTACAGATGAATCATCTACAACATGAAATCAGAAATGGAGTTATTGGTATCTTTATAACATACTCTGGTCATTTCTATGAAATCAAGTCTATCAGCACATACAAGTTATGCTCCAACTACAATTCTGAGGTTCAATTAATAGAATAAGCTGCCCTCATGACACTTGACTCTACCTCTGAATGTCAACAAGTTGTTATCTTCAAAGATATAATATCACTTTTGCAGGCTCTCAAAGACAGTAAATTACCACATTTGAGAAACAAATTAAACATCACAGCAAGCAGAAAGAGCCTGTACTTCAGTGGGAACCAGGACACTGTGGTGTGCCAGGAAATGAATAGATTGATGATATGAGACTAAATGGGAGGAAAATTTATGCAGAAAAACAATGAAGTATCATACCCAGAAAAGAATAGAGCTATACAAAATATCAGAATGGAAAATAACACGACAAAAGATGCTAACCACTATCTAAATTGGTAGGGGCAGGTCACAATACCTTATCAGAGAATAGGGTACAATAGATCAAACACATGCACAAGGTGCAACTATATATAATTTCAGTCTGTGACAAGATGCCAAACCACTGTGAACTTGTGAAACAGATCTCTGAACATATTCTGCAGAACTGTCCCCAATATGAAAAATTGACAGAGACAGATTATTGGCCTGCAAGTAAAGATATATGGGAACCAAAGATGAACTGCAGACAACTGTGGAGTTCATCCATAAGACTTGTCTGATAGTGTGCACATCAAGTAGCGAACGGGGTGCAAAGGGAACGCATTGCTCTAGGCGTACCCAGGGTTAGCAGATAACCAAGATCCCAAATGTACCTCCTCGCGGTGCACCCTGGTAACAGAAATACAGCAGCTCGAGCTGGTTCTGGCCAAATCATTTGGGATCATGTCCGAGAATGTGGAGGTAGCAGATGGAAAGAGATTTGACTGCATAAGAGACAGACAATATCTCCGACACCACCAGCAACACCACATACAGCGACACTGTCGACATACAGTAAAGCTAGTCAGTCCAGTCCGAACATTGGAGGGGCGGCCAATGTAAAATGCACGTAAAGGTAGATGCATGGCGAGAGACAAATAGATTTCATACTGAGTACAATGAAACAATGAAAGGGCAGAGAGGGCAGCGCGAACTTCAAATAGAAAGTGAAAAGTTCTTAGGAAAGGGCAACTACAAGCTCTGTCAGCTCGAGATAAGCTTCTAGTTACCTGTGCTCCTTACAGACAGAGACCCAGAACCAATCATTGGCGTTCGGAAAAGCAAGTAGACTTAACCCAACTCTAATGTCGAGACTTCCTAAACCGGAAATATGCTTGTGAAGAGAAAGGGTTCTGTACTCAATGGGCTTAGGCAAGAAAGGGACAATGATGGCAGTCTTGGCCCAACTCTAGTGTCAAGTTTTCCTATACCGGAAATAAACTTGCAGAGAGAAAGGATTCCTTACCCGATGGGCTCAGGCGCTATTGGGACAAGGTTTCTCAGCTCTAGAACGCCTTGCTCCCAAATGCGTGGTGTGAGACTCAAACTTGGACAAGGGGTACACGATGTCGGTGAATGAAACCTCGGCTAAGTGGGCGAAAGAGCCAGGGCCCAATTCTTCTGTTGAGTTCTTCCTCTTAAGGAACCAGGCTCATGGATGAGAAACGGTTCAGTACCCGATGGGCACAGGCACAGTACGCCCAAATACACGAGGCAAGTTCATAGACAGTGGAACACCTCGTGCGAGACAGACGAGAGAAAAAATTGTCTGGGCGAAGAGTCACCACACACGCGCGTGCCTGGAGACAGATATGGAAGCTGTAACAGGCTAGGGTAGCCCACCCGAATTATCAAGGCATTCCGAAATCAGATGTGCTAGGACTACAAGGCGCATAACGGTGGCACAATGTAATCACGCTCCTGGCGGAAATCGCACGGATATCCGTGCTGATTACAATGGAGCGAACGCAAAACAAACAAACAAGTAGCGAACAAATGAAAGAAATGACTGCACCTTGAGTGCCTCTGCTCCATTGTTAGCAGAGTTAGTGCGTTCAACATGAATTTTGTGCACAATTATCACATCTACCATAAAAATAGAGTATACTAAATGAAAACTAATCCTCACAACATCAGAAAGTTCTCCGAAGATGACATGAAGATTGTGCATGAAAATGTAGGCACTTGGTCAATTATCACATTATATTGGCATGTTAAGGGTGAGTCTCCACTCTATGTGCTGCCATCTTTGAAGCAATTGTACTCCTCCTTAATTTGTGCGAAGCGCATCCTTACAAAAAATTGCTAATGTCTTTCACACATGAATTACTATGAGTTTAATAAATTTTGATTAAATAGT
The DNA here is from genome assembly GCA_034231615.1 of Meghimatium bilineatum. Lineage (NCBI taxonomy): Eukaryota > Metazoa > Mollusca > Gastropoda > Stylommatophora > Philomycidae > Meghimatium > Meghimatium bilineatum. Next base: position 55,734,527 of record CM067321.1, on the reverse strand, counting down.
CTATTGTCTATTCCCAGGTGGAGTTGTGGTAGCTTCCACACTTGCTGCTGAGCGTAGGTGTTTGTGAAAGAGTTCCAAAGCCAGGTGTGTTGCTCTGGTTGAGATGTAGTCATGTTTATTCAGGATGGTCTTGATGTTGTCTATCCACCTTTTCCTACATCTGCCCTTGGCTCTGATCTTGCTATAAGCACTTATGGGAAGTTGATCGTTCATCCTCATAAGATATCCAAACCATTTTATCTGTTGTTTCTATATATATTCGATGAAATACCTATTTTCTTTAACTGTGCATTTTGTTGAGCCTAGTGACTTCAAAAGCTTTCCTTAGATATTTCATTTCGCAAGTTTTGATCTTTCTCTTATGTGTAGATGTCAGTTGTCAAGTCTGGCATTGGTAGCATAGTCTTGGTATTAAGATGCTCTTAATCTTTTGTTTCTTTACATCCATATTGATTTGTGGGTGTAATAGCAAAGGTGACAGCTGGTATGTCACACCATTTGCTTGTTGATATCTTGTTTTTATCTATCTGTCGAGTCGTACATCTTCTGTGAAGATACTTCCTAGATACTTGAACTCTTTGACTTGTTTTACTTTTTTGTTCTCTATTTGGACGTGTAGATTCTCTGTTTATCTTGTTATTTGCATAGTTTCTGTCTTTTGTGTGTTAATCCGCATGTTATATTTATTGCATATTCTTGATAGTGAGTTGATGTGAGTTTGCAGATTTTCTTTGTAATCATATATGATGCTTTGATCGTCAGCGAAAAGCAGTTGAGTTCATTGTTAAGTTGTTCATTCTCTGTTGTTTCGTTATATATCTCACTTTGTGTTTCTTTTATAATTCTGTCTATGTAGACTTTGAATAGAATAGGTGACAACACGCATCCTTGTCCGATTCCTGTCTTTTTTGTGAATGGTTCTGATACTCCATCTGTTGTTCTCACTTTTTAAAATAATGCTGTGATGTTGTGTAGTAGATGTTCCTTGATTCCGTATATTTTTACCGTTTTCCCTAGTATGTCTCTGTTTATGAAGATGAACAAGAGACCACATATTCAACATGAGGAACATAATTGAAAAATTTAGAGAATACAGCTTAGATCTACATATGTGTTTCATAGACTACACAAGGCATTTGATTGTGTTAAACATCACCATCATCATCAAGTGCTGTCTCTGCAATGAAGGTTGGTTGTAACAGATCTCCAACATCCCCTGTCACTCTCATATTTGTATCTCTGTCTACCCCGTACTCACTTCCCTTTGACTTTACCCTCAAGTAAGGTCTTCAACAAGGTGTCATGTATTTTAATGTGTCCAAAATATTTTATTTGTCTAATCTTTATTTCTCTTAATAATTCTTTCTTTATATTAAGTGTTTTTAGAATCTCTTTGTTTGTTTTCTTCTCTTTCCACGATGTTCTCCCTATTCTTCTATATACCCTCATCTCAAAGGCATGAATTCTGTCTTCTAATTGTTTGTTTAGTGTCCATGTTTCTGAACCATACATTAATATAGAATAGATGTAACATTTTATAATTCTCATTTTTAACTTGTTTGTAATTTGTTTAGATGTTACTATTTTCTGCATATCAGCATTTCCTCATATCCAAACATCACCAGCCATGGTCTATGATGGGAGACAGGGGCTTCCCCAAAAATCTAATACATCTTATGGAAACACTATATCATGAATAAAAAGCAGCAGTAAGAGTGGAGGGAGAAACATCTGTGCACTCTATCCCCTTATCTTTTTAACATATATGTAGAGTATATAAAGAGAAATGTAAGAGAAGATGATCTAGAGGAAATTGAGTTTCATCCATTAAATATCCAGTGGGTACAAGATTCCAGAAATAAGATATGTAGATGACACAGTCCTCCTAACTTCACATCCTGAAGGACTAAAACAACTAATCACAATAACAAAGAAATACAGCGAGATCAAAAATCTATATCTAAACGCACAGAAAACAAAAATTATGACAACAGACAAAACAAAGATCAAATCAATAATCAACATAGACAATATAGAACTAGAATGTCTAAACAAATTTGAATATCTGGGAGCAAATATAAACAGTTCTGGAAATTGTTATGTCGAAATTAGGATAAGACTCACAATTGCAGCACTCAAATTACTGGTAACACAAATGAGAACACTGTGGAAAAGTAGTAATAACAACACTAAAGCAACCCTTTTAAAATCATGTGTTTTCACAGTGGCAACATATGGATGCGAGACGGACTTTAAACAAGACAATATTCAGAAGAATAAATTCATTTGAAATGAAGTGTTACAGAAAGATCCTACACATATCATGGACAGAGAAAAGGAAGAACATTGAAATTACTGAAACTAAATGAGGAGTGGCTTCTAATCAATCAATCAATATCAATAAAACCCATAACCCTTCAGGGTCGTAGGGGTACCACATTGGAAGCTTCAGCACACAGAGTCCTCCAGCGAATTCTATCCTCAGCGATGCGGATGAGTGTGGAAATATCTAGCCCTGTCCATGCCTTGATGTTGTCTGTCCATGTATTTATTTGTCCTCCTCTGCTTCTTCCACCCTCGACAGTTCCCTGCAGTATTGTTTTTGACAAGGAATCGTGCCTGCATACATGTCCGAACCATGCTAGTAAATACCATCATAAGAAGGAAGCTACAGTATTTTGAACACTTACAGTGACATGATGGTATCGAAAGGCTGATTCTTGAGAGCAAAGTGCCAGGCGAGAGAAGAAGAGGAAGACCACGAAGATGATGGATCAGCAAAATCGAAGAATGTATGCACGTTTCTGGCCAATGCAGGCCTGCTTGTCTGGGACAGAGAGGCATTCAGAGTATATGCATGATGAAGACAATGTTCTGGTAAGAATATGTCCCTTGATATATATATAGCCATAGTAATGATCCCATATTTCCTAAGAATGAGCATGTGGGTGTTTCAGCCCTTGGAATCCACTCAATATTTTTAAATCTATGAGCTTGAATAGTCCTAACATTTCATGAATATTATGGGGCAGGCCTATGAAATGATATAAAAGGATGCCCTTAAAATCAATACAGCAGAAAATTAATTTGGTTCACCCCTAAATGAAGTAAAGTCCTGGTAAAGTTTATTACTATATCTTACTCTTGCAATGGTTAGGCGTAGGGCTTGTTTTGATCAGTTATTTTGCACCCCTTGGGTGAGGTACACTCCTTTAAAACAGGAATATGATTTCAGTTTGGTTAAATCAGAGCTTTCTTACGATTAAAAATAATGAAGATCGTAGTTCAAGTAATTCTGTTACCATGACCCAGAATTGTTAAGTATTTAGGCTATAGCTTGTTTTACCCATATTCAAGACTGCATATAAGCTGAGTTCAACCAATTTCCCAGTAAAGTGAAACATGACAATTTAAACTACAAGGCATGCTTGAACTTGGGTAAATATCTGCCCTGATTTTTTGACAAAAACAACAAAATTCCCACACAGAAACAACTTCAGGGGATAGCTTCCCCCACTTTGCCGATATCTACAAACACACCCACATTGATCTGCATTTGTTCTGTTGCTATGTTTGTTGAGTTATGATAATTTAGCTATGTGTCACTCACTCATGGAATATGGAGAAACCATCATTGTAAAGTTATCTTGCATGTCATCATCATGTGATATATTCTTTTCAGAACGTAGTCTTCCTTACGGAGCTTCTGAACACTCAGTGATTCTGGGCGAGGTGACCTGCTGTAGCTAGAGACATGCTTAAGGTAGATCTCCCCCCCCCCCCAAATATTGATATAAAATTGTGACATTTTTAGTAAATAGCATATTTAGAAACTTCATGCATTAAACTACAAATCTAGCTATTAATTTAACATATAACTGTCATCATTTTCTAATTATTGGTATCTTTACAGGTCACCCCATGATTAATTTTACTTAGAAACCATTGTTTATACTTGGTTGCTATGGCCCAAAATCAGCTGTATTAAATAATTGTCTACAGCAATGTGAAGCAACTATATTACAATCCTTCTATTAGTAAGAAATAACTGGATTTTTATGGGAGATCACGCCAGTGCGGTATCAAAGCAATCCGACACAAGCCTGTTTCAGTTTGAAAATGTCTTTGAATCTTTGCGTCATGTGATTTGTATATGTATAATTTCTGAAGTTATATATATGCAATTTGTGACTGTTTAGTTCTTTTAAACATGGGAAATAGTAGAAAGTATAGTAGACCAGTCAAACGCAAATTTCAGGGTAACTAGTACATTTCTTTATATGATTCATTTGAGAAAATGTCTGAATAATCAGTTATCGATAACAATAATAGTTGCCTAGCTGTTAAGAAAATAAAATTTTATTCACAGTACAGCCAAGAGACATGGCCCAACCTCTCCCAACGGTGTTATTTAAATGGAATTAAATCTATGGGGGACTACTCCGGGACATTTGCAGTTGTTTTGTAAGTAAAATTACGTAAAAAATATGTTTTTTCTCCTTTTCTCGAAACTATGTTCTTATTGACATCAAAATTCACAACATCCTATCTCTACTAATACACTTATGTTTGGATTACTATGACATTTGGGATGACTATTCGTAACCATATAACACAGGCCCTGTAGCAGTATTATTGCTGTACAATGAAGGTTACCTTACTTTTCTATGTGTATAAGATTTTAGAAGTAAATTGGAGCACTTTTGGAATGTTCAAAATTTAAAAAAATCACACAAAAAACCCCCCAAACATTGTTCAATACAATCCCAAAAAATCTGCCACAAAATGTCCATTATGAACATATATTTGACCAAATATGAACACCACCAGTAAATTTGGTAATGAGCTGTTATGGTTAGAAAATATAAGCTATTTTTTAGTATCCCGGCGGCCATATTGGTATCTAATTTGCATAGAATTTCAAAATTACTTTGCCAGTTATAATCTTTAATCCCCTAGAGTCCAACTATCTGGTTAAAAATATTCTTAATATACACATTTAAAAATTAGGGTCCCTGAGGGGTATTCTACATTTAAGCAATCTGATATAGGCCTATATCTGCACCATTGTCGTCCTCTTCCCCTGTTACCGTTAACTCTGCCTTCAGCTATTAATCTTTCCATGATATAATGTCTCTTTAAAATGACCAAAAAAGAACAACCAAAAAAACAGCTTTCTTGTTTTAAAATATGTATGCCTACATGAAATGATAAATTCTCCCTGCATAATATTATTATTAGTAATATAATAATTTAGTTCATTATAAGAAAATCTTAATTGCAATTAAATTAGCATCCTCTGCTCTGGTTATTATCATATCTATCAGAATCAAATTGTTCAATGCCAATGTTCATACGTTTTAATATTCTTATTGTGTGGAAAACTCATTACGCAAATGAGCACAACACCGTGACATGAGTTGACTTATATCTATCTATCTATTCGCTGAAACACTTTGTTGCCTTTCGGCGTCAGGGGTAGAAATCTTTCCCTTACACTTACCGTTTACGCTATCCTTACCGTACACTATTGTAGCGAATAATAGAATAATTATAGATAGACCCTATGCTGACTACACTACTGTCATTAGTGTCATATGCATAAATAGGCCCCTACTCAACAACAAGGCCATAAGCTATTTTTCTACCATTCTATCTGATTGAATTACCAACCTTACAGGAGAGGTCGTATGTCTCTAACACCGAGGATTGACGAGAAGCTTGTCTAGTGACATCATTAGTGTTTGTTCCATTGTGACTTGAAACGTCTAATCCAGTTAGAAATCTTTCCCTGACCATGATATTGTCTTATTTGTGTGTTATGTATTTATATTAGCGTGTTATGTGTTAAAACACACTATTAATTGTTACTGTATGACAAATGTTTCACTAGATAAAAGTTTATGCACATTGATGTAGGCAATGTGCATCATTTACAGTACTATTTATGTTGTTCTATATGTGTGTAGGTGTTTTGCCAACACACTGTGATACAACACGGATCCAGCTGTCACGCAGTGTTGCCAACTCACTGTGTAAAAAAGAACAAGATGTGGGTACACACAAATAATATAATAATAATAATATATATATATTATTATATATTATAATATATATATAACATAGTTCATAAAAATCATACTTTCGTTAAATCAGTGGGATCCGCGTACTAGGAAAGTACCATATATATAGGTTATATAGTTTTAGTAGTATTTTATTATATTTAATAGCACTACATTTTATGCTGGTTTTATTCTTATTCGGCGTCATTTTGAATATTAGGACTAATAAGTTCTGCGCGCATTTGAAAATTACATAAATGGGATAAATAGATCCGCCTTGTCTTCGTGAACATAAAAAAATGTTTAGTTTGTGTATTGTAGTATTGTATTAATTGTTATTTCAAAGAAAGAAAATAACACACCTTGCAAGATCATAGTGAATGATATAGTATTAAAACAGGTCCACCAATTCAAATATCTAGGTACAATTATAACAGCAGATGGAAGAAGTTCAACAGAAATAAGATGCAGAATAGGACAGGCAAAAACAACATTCAGAAAAATGAAAAATATACTCTGTAATATGACCTTGTCATTAGAGGTGAGAAAGAGAGTTCTGCGGGGCTATATAACCCCTATACTAACATATGGGTGCGAGTCTTGGACAATAAACAAACTGGAAAGTGGGAAATTTGGAGGCAACAGAGATGTGGTTCTACAGAAGAATGCTGAGAATACCATGGACTGCCAGAAAAACTAATGTAGAGGTGTTAAAAGAGTTAAATGCGAAACGGACCTTAATCAACAATATAAGAAAAAGGCAATCTTCTTTTTTTGACCACTTCATGAGACAGGCAGGTTTAGAGAACATAATCACAACAGGCAAAATTGAAGGCACCAGAGACAGAGGGCGACAACGTGAGAAAATATTAGACAGTTTGACAACCTGGCACGGCAAAGAAACAACAACGACTTTGATACATAATACTGTGGACAGAGAGCTGTGGAGAGCCATGACGCCTACGCCACCCGGCATGGCACCTGCTGATGATGATTGTATTATTAAGAAATAGCTAAGATAATTCAGAAATTATTAACTCAGCTCTATTTTGTGGTCACGAGTTTAATTTATATGTTTCATGTATCCTAAATTATTCTGATGCCAAATTAATTCGATCTATCTATCTATCTCTATCTATACGCTGTGTCCCTTGTTTGCCTTGTAGCGTCAGAGGTGGAAGAGTTCTCTGGAGATGGCCTTCTTGTGCGCTGTTTGTAAGCTTGTTCGTGTGGCTTCTTTGATTTCTGTGATCCATCTTTTACATGGTCTGCCTCTAGCTTTATAACCGTTATGTCTATGTGTCATGGCCATTTGTGGCATGCTATATGTCGGTAGTCTGGAAGCATGTGAAAACCACTTGATCTGTTGTCTTTTGGTGTATTCCAATACTGGTATTGTTTTGGTTATCTGTCTGATGTTATCGTTTCTAATTCTATCTCTTAATGACACTCCGAGTATAACTCGTACACATGTCATTTCTGTTGTCACTATTTTTCTTTTGTCTTGTGCTATCATTGTCCAGGTTTGGCACTGGTAGCATAGTGATAGAATAATAATAGTCTTGTATAATGCAACTTTAGTGTCTATGTTTACATTTTTGTTCTTGAAAATGCGTGTCACCTGTCCTAGGATCTGGTATGTTTTGTTGCATCTATTTTGTATCTCTTTACTTGTTTTCCCTTCACTCGATATAATGCTTCCTAAGTAAGTGAACTCATTTATTTGTTTAAGGTGTTTATTATCGATGGGGATAGTGATATTTCTTTCTTTCTTTGCTATTGCCAAATTAATTCGATAAACAAATTAAATTATAACTTTTTTTTAAGGATGGACGTACACACTTGATTGAAGTATCGTTGAATTGTAATTTGTAAGGGTTATCTAACTATAATATTTTAAAATATATGGCACTATTTTACAAATTGTGTTCAAATATCTCGTAACCTAGAATTCTGATAGGGCCTAACTGATGATAGGCGTAGCTGCGGATAACCCAGAAAATACTGGACTTCCACCGAAGCTACAAAATACAATCATGCAGGGGCATTGAAATTTATCCTCTCAGGATTTCTCGCATGACTATGGTCCTGCTACCTGCTAAATTTCCAGCAGAATTTCGTCCCTAGAATGAAAATGTGCTGCATTACCGGTTTATTTGCGTCAATTTTCCGACACATCCGTCTTCGGAAGAGGAAGTCAGTTCAATATAGTTATGTTAGATCTTTACAAATATTTAAAAAATTGTAGAGGTCGCGGTTCTGGTAGACCAGTCACTACAACATCGCAGTCTATAAACACCACACATAAAATAACGGCAGGGGAAGTAATAATAATTTCCAGAAACCTACGTTGTATAATTCTTCTGATTACACTACTAAGATTATATATGTAGATTATGCATAAATCTTTACACAAGAATTACTATAATTTGATTTAAAATATTTGTAATGCATTTCTCATTAACTAATTTAAATAAAGAAATAGTAGATCTTATTTTGAAATAATAATTGCTGGTTACATCTAGTTCTTGCTTATTATAGTATTTGAAATGGACTTCATCTTGAACTTTATAAGTAGAGCATAATTAAAAATTATGAAACGTCTATCGCTATCTAAGATATTCCACTTTTTTTTTTTATCAAAGTACATACACCAATGTACATTATAACTGTCTTATACTGCAGGCAACTGTCGAGGGTGGAAGAAGCAGAGGAGGACAAAAAAGTAATGGACAGACAACATCAAGGAATGGTCAGGGCAAGTTATTTCCACACTCATCCGCATCGCTGAGGATATAATTCGCTGGAGGACTCTGTGTGCTGAAGCATCCAATGTGGTTCCCCTACGACCCTGAAGGGTTATGGGTTTATTGATTGATTGATTATAACTGAAAATAAATATATAAACATCAATTTACGTTGATAACTGATATCCTCATCATCATCATGTTACGTCTCTGCAAAGAAGATTGCTTGCAACAGACCTAAAAAAAAACCATGTCTCTTGTTTTGGTAGTGCACTCTGCTAGACTGCAACATGTCCATCTTCTTATGTTACTCTCCCACGTGTATCTATGCTTACCTCTTGCTTGCTTCCCCTTAACTGTACCCTCAAGCAATTAACTTCTTCAACAAGGTTTCGTGTCTTTTAATGTGTCAAAAATATGTTTTATTTGCCTGATATTTATTTCTCTTAATAATTCTTTCTTCACATTAAGTGTTGTTAGAACCTCTTTGTTGGTTTTGTTCTCTTTCCATGATGTTCTCCCTATCCTTCTATATACCAACATCCCATGCATCAATTCTATCTTCTAAATGTTTGTTTAGTGTCCTTGTTTCTGAGCCATACATAAACATAGAATAGACCTCATCATCATCAAGTGACGTGCCGAATGACGTCGACGATCAGATTTCTCCATGTACACCAATCTCTCATATTATTTTATTATAAGTAAATCTTAATTGTAAAGTGCAATTAAATTACCATGCTCTGTTCTGGTTATTATCATATCTATCAGAATCAAATTGTGCAATGTCAATGTTCATACGTTTTATTCTTATTGTGTGGAAAATCCATTACTCTTATGAGCACAAACGCGACACAAGTTGACTTTACCGTACGATATTCTATCTTTCTATTCGCTGAAACCCTTTGTTGTTGCCTTTCGACGTCAGGGGTAGAAATCTTTCCCTTACAGTTACGCTATTCTTACTCTACGCTATTGTAGCGAATAACAGATAGTAGACCCTATGCTGACTACTGTCATATGCATAAATAGGCCCATACTCAACATCAACAACAACGGCATAAGCTATTTTTCTATCATTCTAAGTGAACTTGAAACCTCTTGGTTGCAGTTCAGCCTGTAAATAGCGGGTGATTTGTGGCGTTCAAATTCCCCTTCCTCCTTTGAAAAAATATGGCGTAACATTTAGTATTGATATGCAAGCCAATAAATCGCGTGAACACCGGTCCTCTCCAACCCATTGAAGGACTCTCCTGAAAAATAATATCACAAACGCCACTTAAAACAAGGTAATTTTCTCTTTTTTTGTTTAAAGGCAAACTCCAATCCCTCTTTTTGGAAGACGTATATTTGCGGTCAATGTTGTAATAGGAAACATTCATCCCATGTTGTGGTAGGAAACATTCACCCCATGTTGTAATAGGAAACATTCATCCCATGTTGTGGTAGGAAACATTCACCCCATGTTGTAGTAGGAAACATTCATCCCATGTTGTGGTAGGAAACATTCATCCCATGTTGTGGTAGGAAACATTCATCCCATGTTGTGGTAGGAAACATTCATCCCATGTTGTAGTAGGAAACATTCATCCCATGTTGCAGTAGGAAACATTAATCCCATGTTGCAGTAAGAAACATTCATCCCATGTTGTGGTAGGAAACATTCATCCCATGTTGTAGTAGGAAACATTCATCCCATGTTGTGGTAGGAAACATTCATCCCATGTTGTAGTAGGAAACATTCATCCCATGTTGCAGTAGGAAACATTAATCCCATGTTGCAGTAAGAAACATTAATCCCATGTTGTGGTAGGAAACATTCATCCCATGTTGCAGTAAGAAACATTAATCCCATGTTGTGGTAGGAAACATTCATCCCATGTTGTGGTAGGAAACATTCATCCCATATTGTGGTAGGAAACATTCATCCCATGTTGTAGTAGGAAACATTCATCCCATGTTGCAGTAGGAAACATTAATCCCATGTTGCAGTAAGAAACATTCATCCCATGTTGTGGTAGGAAACATTCATCCCATGTTGTGGTAGGAAACATTCATCCCATGTTGTGGTAGGAAACATTCATCCCATGTTGTGGTAGGAAACATTCATCCCATGTTGTGGTAGGAAACATTCATCCCATGTTGTGGTAGGAAACATTCATCCCATGTTGTGGTAGGAAGCATTCATCCCATGTTGTGGTAGGACGCATTCATCCCATGTTGTGGTAGGAAACATTCATCCCATGTTGTGGTAGGAAGCATTCATCCCATGTTGTGGTAGGAAACATTCATCCCATGTTGTGGTAGGAAACATTCATCCCATGTTGTAGTAGGAAACATTCATCCCATGTTGTGGTAGGAAGCATTAATCCCATGTTGTAGTAGGAAACATTCATCCCATGTTGTGGTAGGAAGCATTCATCCCATGTTGTGGTAGGAAACATTCATCCCATGTTGTGGTAGGAAGCATTCATCCCATTAGGATAAGTTATCTGCGATCCATGTTGATGCCCAAGAAAAAACAAACGTCCTGCAATTATTCTCTGCACAACTTGGGCTTGAAATCAACACATCCAAAACAAAAATATATGACCTTACCAACAAACCAACGGACATCAAACTAAACGACAACACTCATGAAAAAATCAACAACTTCACATACCTTGGCAGCAAGCTATCAACAACCGGAGATTCATCAACAGAAATATCACAACGTATTGCACTGGCTGCTAACTCATTCAATAAACTATCAAATATCTGGCATTCAAAAACACTAAGAAATAACACAAAACTCAAAATCTTCAACATCTGCATAATTCCAACGTTAACATATGAATGTGAAAGTTGGAAAGCAACATCAAACTTAGAACAAAGACTAAACACCTTTGAAAATAAATGTCTTAGAAGGCTACTGAACGTACGTTGGTCAGACTTCAAATCAAAAACAGTTGTCAGACAAGAATCAAAACAAGAATATGTATCCACCTATATTAGAAAGCGACGATGGAATTGCATCGGACACGCACTGCAAATGGATACTGAAAGACTCCCCTGTCAAGCTTTGATGTGGTCACCAAACGGTAAGAGAAAACGAGGAAGACCAAACGAAACTTTACGTAAAACTATTACAAGAGAACGTTTCACCATCGGTATCAGAAACAATGAAGATCTAAAGCAAATTGCAATGAAACGAGATACACGGAAATCTATTACATCCGCCCTATGTGCCGTCTCTGGCCCCAGAGAAATAACGAACTAACTAACATGTTGTAGTAGGACACATTCATCCCATGTCGTAGTAGGACACATTCATCCCATGTTGTAGTAGGACACATTCATCCCATGTCGTAGTAGGACACATTCATCGCATTAGGATAAGTTATCTGCGGTCCATGTTGTGGTACGCCACATTCATCCCATTAGGAAAAGTTATAATTTGAAGATATCTAATTTAGTTTATTTGATAATGTTTAGTTTTCTGTGCTGGGAGACAGTGGGAGCGGGAGTAAACCATAGTATTCTCTGAATCACTCGGGTCAACATTCGACAAAACCTCATCCACATTTAGGGCATGTGATGAGAAAAACAAAACTTCAACATTTAGTAACCACCGGAGAGATTAAGGGGAGAAATGACAGAAGAGGACAAAAAGGGATTGGTTGTCACTGTGGCACAAAAAGAAGTTACTAACTGAACTTATTAACAACAAAAGAAGCAGAGAGTTGCGGAGAAACATGCTCGCCTACGCCACTCGTCATGACGATTGATTGATTGGTTGCATCCACCAAAAAATATGCGATTTTAGTAAACACATCTGACGTGTATATATTCTCCAGTTACTATGAGCATGGACCAATCGATTAAGACAACGACAATAAAACACACATTGCACAGGCATATAAATTAGTCGACGACCACACACATTTAACACAATTACGTATCACTAGGCAATCGTACTACAAGGGTCATTAAATTTTATTATAAACATAAGTAACATCATCATCATCAAGTGCCGTCTCCGCAACGAAGGTTGGCTGCAACGTATCTCCAACATCTCCTGTCTCTTGTCTTGGTGGTGCACTCTGCTAGACTGTAACCTGTCCATCGTGTAATGTTACTCTCCCACTTGTATCTCTGCCTACCTCTTGCTCGCTTCCCTTTGACTTTACCCTCAAGTAAGGTCTTCAATAGGGTGTCATGTCTTTTAATGTGTCCAAAGTATTTTATTTGCTTGATCTTTATTTCTCTTAGTAGTTCTTTCTTCATATTAAGTGTCTTTAGCACCTCTTTATTTGTTTTCTTCTCTTTCCATGATGTTCTCCCTATTCTTCTATATACCCACATCTCAAAGGCATCAATAAACATAAGTAACACACATACACATTTGGTTCAGATGTAACATGAGTAAATGAATATCATTAGGAAGCATCAATTAATATGTAGAGAATAAGAAGGTATCAGATGGGATGTAAACCAGGTTCATTCGGCTGATTAGCTTCGAAAATTCTATAAACATGTTTTATGAATTCTACCCCAGACGAAGACAGATTTGTCAGGCAATTGGCGCAAATAAAATGAAAACACAACGCATTTCCATTCGCAGGACTATATCCTGCTGGAAATCTAGTAGGGCCATTGTCCTGCTACATGAGAGATCCAGTGGGAGTTTGAGAATGAACGCTGAAGAAGATAAAGAATTCGATCAGTTGAAGTAGGTCACATAAAAAATATGTTCGAGCTTAGTCCAGACATCCAACGTATATACTTAAGTTATTATGAATATGGTCAGACCAGTCGATCGAGACACAGACAACTACACACACACGGGTCACGTGTATATCAATTCCTTGAGGATCACAACATTTAATACACGTACGAGCCCGTGTGTTGTCGAGGCCCGAAAGGGGAGCAAAGAATAGCAACAATGTTTGCCTTCCATGCATGTCGTACGAGGCAACAAAGGAGGTTATCAGATGGAGTTGGCTGTCCCATCCCATATAGGGTCAGTGACCCAAAGCCATGCTGAAGTCGGATGTGTCAGACCGAAAGGTAGGTATCATAAGACCGCAGATATCGCAGCAATACTGTAAACCATGACACAAAGCATACAACCATACAAAAGTACTGGAGGTTGAGGTTCTTGCAGTCCAGTCATCACGACCTCTGGTATTCCTATATCTTCTCTTCATATTTTTCAAATTGATTTATTTTAAAATTAGCCTAATATTAGACAATGTACATATTTGAAACTATATTTCTTAGTGTTACCAAAATAAGTCGATAAAACAACATAACAACGAGACGCAGTGACAGACGACGTTTCGAGTAAAAAACGTTTATGAGGACAAACAAAGGACCACAGTAAACAAATCTTACATAGAGACAACATGTGGTAATTGGAAGGAAAGAAGACGTAAGGACAGTAGCGAGAGGAAGACGGAGGAAGCAAAGATAGGACAGCATAACAAGGAAAAGAGGATGAGAGGGGAAGACAAAAGTGGTAAGTAAGCAGGGGGAGGCACTATTTATGACTGTTACCTGACACTTAAATTATTATCCCTATAGATACGCAGGTCTGCTATACCAATATTGTATATGTGGTATAAATGTGTCACATTTTTTATTAGGATACATATATAGTAATTGATGTATCCGAATCAAAAGTGATTAGAAAAGCTGCAAGTTAATGATAAGTTACAATACGTCAGTAGTCAGTGAATTGATGACAAGTTACAATACGTCAGTAGTCAGTGAATTGATGACAAGTTACAATACGTCAGTAGTCACTGAATTGATGACAAGTTACAATACGTCAGTAGTCAGTGAATTGATGATAAGCTACAATACGTCAATAGTCAGTGAATTGATGATAAGTTACAATACGTCAGTAGTCAGTGAATTGATGACAAGTTACAATACGTCAGTAGTCAGTGAATTGATGATAAGTTACAATACGTCAGTAGTCAGTGAATTGATGATAAGCTACAATACGTCAGTAGTCAGTGAATTGATGATAAGCTACAATACGTCAGTAGTCAGTGAATTGATGATAAGTTACAATACGTCAGTAGTCAGTGAATTGATGATAAGTTACAATACGTCAGTAGTCAGTGAATTGATGATAAGTTACAATACGTCAGTAGTCAGTGAATTGATGATAAGGTACAATACGTCAGTAGTCAGTGAGTTGATGATAGTTACAAGATATTAATAGTGAGGGAGTTGATAGTTACAAGATATTAGTAGTCATTGGGGTGCAAAGGGAACGCATTGCTCTTGGCGGACCCAGTGTTAGCAGATAACCAAGATCCCAAATGTACGTCCTCGCGGTGCACCATGGAAACAGAAACACAGCAGCTCGAGCTGATTCTGGCCAAATCATTTGGGGATCGTGTCCGAGAATGTGGAGGTAGCAGATGAAAAGAGATTTGACTGCATAAGAGACAGACAATATCTCTGACACCATTTGCATCACCACATACAGCGACATTGAAGACATACAGTGAAGCTAGTCAGTCCAGTCCGAACATTGGAGGTGCAGCCAATGTAAAATGCACGTAAAGATAGATGCATGGCGAGAGACAAATAGATTTCATATTGAGTACAATGACACAAAGAATGAGCAGAACAGCGCTAGAGGGCAGTGCGAACTGCAAACAGAAAGTGAAAAGTTCCAAGGAAAGGGGAACTACAAGCTCCGTTAGCTCGAGACGAGCTTGTAGTTACCTGTGCTCCTTATAGGCAGAGACCCAGACCCAATCATGGGCGTTCCAAAAAGCAAGAAGACCTAACCCAACTCTAATGTCGAGCCTTCCTAAACCGGAAATATGCTCGCGAAGAGAAAGGGTTCCGTACCCGATGGGCTTAGGCAAAAAAAGTGACAACGATGGTAGTCCTGGTCCAACTCTACTGTCAAGATTTCCTATACTGGAAATACACTTGCAGAGAGAAAGGGTTCAGTACCTGGTGGGCTCAGGCACAAAAGGACAATGATTTTAGCCCTGGTCCAACTCTACTGTCAAGCTTTCCTATACCGGAAATACACTTGCAGAGAGAAAGGGTTCAGTACCTGATGGGCTCAAGCGCTATTGGGACACCGCTCAGCTCGAGAACGCCTTGCTCTCAAACGCGTGGTGTGTGACTCGAACTTGGGCGAGGGGTTCACGATGTCCGTGAACGACGCCTCGGGAAGGAGGGCGAACGAGCCAGGGTCCAAATCTTCTCGCAAGTTCTTCCTTATATGGAACCAGGCTCGCGGATGAGAAACGGTTCATTACCCGATGGACACAGGCAGAGTACATCCAATTGCACGAGATGGGTTCATAGACGGTGGAACACCTCGTACCAGATAGACGCGCTCGACAAGCGTCTTGGCGAAGAGGCACTACAAACCAGCGTGCCCGGCGACAGATGGACAGGCTGTCACGGACTAGGGAAGCCTACCCGAATTAAAGGCATGACGAAAACGGATGTGCTGGACCTCGGAAGTCCTGACCACAAGTGGCCAACCGGGGTGCAAATAATCAGTTTTACTGTGGAACTTGCAGCACAACGTACTTCACGCTCCCCGGCGGAAATCAAACGAAATATTCGTTGTGGTTATATGAGAGCAAACGCTGAAGAAGAAGAAGAAGAAGAAGAAGTAGTCAGTGAGTTGATGATAGCTACAACTTCGATAGACATTGTGTTAACGTTATATACTATAATGATGTACGCAGTGAGTTGATGTTAAATACAGTTACCCATGTAGTCAGTTAGTTACCAATGGAGAAGGGAGAGTACTAAACCATGTGGCCACCATGAATTTTGGACCTCAGGCGAGCCTTGACTCGCGAATCATTCTTTACATAAACTAAAATAATTTCGGTTGTGACGCCTCATGATATTCCTTTTTTTTCGTTATTATTTTCGTGACTTGTGGTGAAATTACTTGCACGTAATTTATTAGTTTTTAATGAGCGCATTCTGGATGTGAACGCTGTGTGATGTATGACTCAGTATGATTCGGTATGATCGTGGCTCCAGACTATATAGACCTACTAGCAGAATTAATTTGGACCCCATTCGTTACGTTTTTTTTATTATTTTTGGTATTTTAATCGGTTACTATTTACATACTTGGAGTCATGCCAAAAATAGACAAGGCCAATCAATATATTTCACGCAAATAGGAAACTTGTTTTTTTTTTTACGGTTTAGTTGACAGGTCTTCTATACTCTGACGGTCGAGATATGACTCAACAAGGCTGGTGTTTTTGGGAGCTCAGTAATAAAACGTGACATATGTAGGAGTTGGTCACCGAGTAACGAGTTTAACCCGAAACTTATAGGAGCCACACGCATGCATAATATTGTACAACTTCGTGAAGAAAATGAGTACATATGGGCTGTCTTATATAAATTCGATTCATAAATCAGTTTCTAGTCAATTATAGTCCTGTAGACTCATCGGGTTATCCATCAAAAGTGCCACTATTTGATTTATCTCGTTATTTTCATTGGCCACTTTGTGTCGACAGCCAAAGACAATCCCGGGAAAACTCACATAGCGTTACTATTGAAAAGTGATGCATATAAGTCCACAATATACTGTTGACCAAGTATTGTGATGTACTTGTGACCAAGTATTGTGATGTACTTGTGACCAAGTATTGTGATGTACTTGTGACCAAGTATTATAATGTACTTGTGACAAAGTATTATAATGTACTTGTGACAAAGTATTGTGATGTACTTGTGACCAAGTATTGTGATGTACTTGTGACAAAGTATTATAATGTACTTGTGACAAAGTATTATAATGTACTTGTGACCAAGTATTGTGATGTACTTGTGACAAAGTATTATAATGTACTTGTGACAAAGTATTATAATGTACTTGTGACCAAGTATTGTGTGATGTACTTGTGACAAAGTATTATAATGTACTTGTGACCAAGTATTGTGTGATGTACTTGTGACAAAGTATTATAATGTACTTGTGACCAAGTATTGTGATGTACTTGTGACCAAGTATTGTGATGTACTGTTGACCAAGTATTGTGATGTACTTGTGACAAAGTATTATAATGTACTTGTGACCAAGTATTGTGATGTACTGTTGACCAAGTATTGTGATGTACTTGTGACAAAATATTATAATGTACTTGTGACCAAGTATTGTGATGTACTGTTGACCAAGTATTGTGATGTACTTGTGACAAAGTATTATAATGTACTTATGACCAAGTATTGTGATGTACTTGTGACAAATGTATTGTGACCAAGTATTGTTGTTAGTCATCATCATCATCATCATCATCAGGTGCCATGCCGGGTGGCGTAGGCGGTCATGGCTCTCCACAGCTCTCTGTCCACAGTATTATGTATCAAAGTCGTTGTTGTTTCTTTGCCGTGCCAGGTTGTCAAACTGTCTAATATTTTCTCACGTTGTCGCCCTCTGTCTCTGGTGCCTTCAATCTTGCCTGTTGTGATTATGTTCTCTAAACCTGCCTGTCTCATGAAGTGGCCAAAAAAAGAAGATTGCCTTTTTCTTATATTGTTGATTAAGGTCCGTTTCGCATTTAACTCTTTTAACACCTCTACATTAGTTTTTCTGGCAGTCCATGGTATTCTCAGCATTCTTCTGTAGAACCACATCTCCGTTGCCTCCAATCTCCCACTTTCCAGTTTGTTTATTGTCCAAGACTCGCACCCATATGTTAGTATAGGGGTTATATAGCACTGCAGAACTCTCTTTCTCACCTCTAATGACAAGGTCATATTACACAGTATATTTTTCATTTTTCTGAATGTTGTTTTTGCCTGTCCTATTCTGCATCTTATTTCTGTTGAACTTCTTCCATCTGCTGTTATAATTGTACCTAGATATTTGAATTGGTGGACCTGTTTTAATACTATATCATTCACTATGATCTTGCAAGGTGTGTTATTTTCTTTCTTTGAAATAACCATTACTTCTGTTTTCTTGATATTTAGGAAGAGGCCTTTCTCTTTGCTTTCTGTGACTACTACTTTAATTAATTTTTGAAGGTCTTCTTCACTTTTTGCAATCAGAACAGTGTCATCCGCACATCTCAAATTATTTATGTTATGTCCTCCCACTGATATTCCTGGGATATCTACTATTGCACGCATTATGTTTTCACTGTATAGAGAGAACAGGTCTGGTGAAAGCACGCATCCCTGTCTGACTCCTTGTTTTATTTGTTGAAAAGGGCCAAATTGCTTTCCTACTCTTATTACTGCTGTTTGTTGCCAGTACATGTTCTTGATTATTCTTAAATCCTTGCTGTCAATGTTCAGATTCTCTAGCATG
This sequence comes from Meghimatium bilineatum, assembly GCA_034231615.1. Taxonomy (NCBI): domain Eukaryota; kingdom Metazoa; phylum Mollusca; class Gastropoda; order Stylommatophora; family Philomycidae; genus Meghimatium; species Meghimatium bilineatum. Next base: position 55,715,400 of record CM067321.1, on the reverse strand, counting down.
TGTATAATTTCGCTATGTTTAACTTTGTCAAAAGCTTTAGTGTAGTCTATAAAACAGAGGTACAGATCTGTTTTTACCTCTATAGACCTCTCTATTAGTGTTCTCAATATATAAATCGCATTGTTGGTGCCTTTGCCTTCTACAAATCCACATAGTCATCATGGTGGCCCTAAAATATCAACAGAACAATTAAACATCCAAATAAAGAACACAAAAATAAAACAAGTCATAGAGTTCAAGAACTTATGAAGTATCTTCACAGAAAACGGACAACTCGACAGAGAGATAGAAACAAGATGTCAAAAGGCAAATGATGTGACGTACCACCTGTCACATTTGTTACTGCTCCCAAAAATCAACATGGAAGTAAATAAACAAATGATTAAGAGCATCTTTATACCAACACTTTGCTACCAATACCAGATTGGCAATTGACATCTACACGTAAGTGAAAGATCGAAACTTGCGAAATGAAATGTCGAGGGCTATTGGAGTAATCAGACTCGACAACATGCACAGTGAGAACACCAGAAAGATAGGTATAACACCATGCATAGAATATATAGGGAAACAACAAATAAATTGGTTTGGACATCTTATGAGGATGAACTATAAACTTCCCATTAGATATTTAAAAAAAAACAAGATGAAATCTGGATACAGAGTCAAGGGCAGAACTAGGAAAAGGTGGATAGACAACATCAAGACCATCCTGAATAAACATGACTTCACCTCAACCAAAGAAAAACACATGGCTCTGGAATCTCTACGCTCAACTGCAAGTGTGGAAATTACGACAACACCACATGGGATTGACAATATACAATAGACAATACTCTATATAAACAAGAAACTATACGCATGTGGTTGCGTCTGTGGGTCTCACCAATGGCCCACTAGACATACCACCACCCATGCAACAGAAAACCTTAGTGTTTGACATGCCGTTATATTGAGATTATCTTCTTAGAGAAGCTTCATGGCTCGTCATCTATACAATATTTTCTTTTATTTTGTTGTTGAAATGTGTTTCATTTTTGCCTGAATATATATATATATATATATATGTATATATATATATATATATAATATATATATATATATATATATATATATATATATATATATATATATATATATATATATATATATATACATGTGATATCTCCCTCTGTGGTTGGGAGGGAGCCAGAGATGTACTGTGCAGCACTGGGGAGGAGGAAACTGACAGCACTGTATTTTCCTATGGCTGAAACCCATCATAGAGGAACCACAGTGACTCAGAACGTGACAATCCTTTTGACTTAAACATTTGGTTGCCTGCTTCGAGCAATAGAGAAGTTCGGCATAACCAGTAGTCAATTGATTGCGGGGAATGAGCACAGTGAACCCTATCTTGGATACAGTGGCTAGGAGCAGTGCATAGGTTGAAACCTACCTTCCTGTTGGTGTAATAGTTATTCTCTGGCTCTGTCCCGGGGTGGGCGGAAAATCCACAGACTTCCCAGCAATATAAAGCCATTTAATGGCATTAGGTCAAAGGGCATGAGCCCATGGACCGCTGGATCAGCAACCAACCAACCAACAAAACAAGAAACTATAATTAAGCAATAACCATTAATCTGCATGGGGGAATGCATACAATATCGTTCATGCTTAAAATAAATGGAAATTAGAGAAACAATCGTCATTTATGACGTCACGAAATTACAAATAGTATGGCGGATAATTCAAAGTCAACTATTTCATCCTTTCACATTTCAGAAATATGCAGCCGTTGAAATATTTTCATTCTCTCGGAGACTTCGAGTATTTACAGAATAGTTATTTACAATAATACTGGTCATAGATGTGTCAAGGAAGAAATGTAGGACTGCCACTGTGTTGGTGAGTGAACAAGTACTCAAGATAGTGCAAGTCTGTATACAATATGTTTTATTGAATTATGTGTAACATATACATTAGATATTCAAGTAAACAATGTTTATATAATGCAACACATACATACATAGAAGTCACATAGTTTGTTAGTTTGTACATACCTATAATTAATAGATCAATCTTTCCATCACCAACATCAGTCAAGCTCAAGCACAAACACATCCGGAGTGAAGATCATACGGTAGTTGTTTGTTTACTAACACCGGGAATTGCGAGAAATTTGCTCTTACTTCCTATGCGAGGTTTGGTGGTTTCTCTGAGCTATCATTCATACCCAGGAGACATCAGCTTTTAGTTTTATGCATATTGAAGACACATCCCTCTCGGGTATATGTCACGAGACGAGCTGATAGTTTGCCATGGTCACCCATTGTGTGTCTTTCCTCCGACGAGGCGATTATCAGCCGGCAAAACTATTCATCGTGTAGGAAGACTATTCAATTACCACCCTATGTGTCCTTAGGTCCCAGACCTAACTTTTTCTGTATGAACCGTGTTGAGCAGCGGAGAAAGTCAAATTAGACTTATTGTGGATACACCTTCCTAGGTGAGGTATTGCTTCGCCAAACACATCATGGTCTGGAATTTGACATGTTCATTTCTCACGCACTCGCCTCGGCCGCTTGTGATGACCTTCCAATCCATCGCCAGGCACGAGTTCGACTTTGCATTTATCACCCAAAGAAGTAGATAGACTGTGCCTATCTTAGACGAGGAGCTTCGCAATCGGCGGACAAATCTCATCTAAGAAAGACATCATTCCACACTGTGCCATTAGGTACTCAAACATAATTAGTTTTTGTATGATTCGTGTAGAGCAATGGCAACAGTCGAGTTAGACTAGGTGTATTACATCCTCAAACATTAGGACGTGCTTCGCATCTGCGTTGCCCACAGCGACCAGAGTCCGCGTCACAACACTGCTTCCGTCAGAAATTTGAACAGTATGTGCTTCTCGACATTTGTTCGATGCTTTTCCTTTGTGCAATGTTGAGCTATATTGAAAGCTTTTTTTTCATAAGCAGTTGTATATGTTCAGCAGTGACATGGTTCACTTTTAACAATGACATCGTTAAGTCTGAGACACCGACGGTGGAGATGAGAGGGCAGAATGTAGTCAGGACACCTTCACTACACAGCCTGGATGTGCGATGTTATAGTAGTTTGTGCTTTTGAGAACACGTTGATCATGTTATCGTAAGGCCAGAAAAAATATTTCAACTTTTAGAGTGGTGGCAGCGGTTGACACTAAAAATATCATAGTCCCTAGTCTTATATGTGACTCTTGTTCTCCCTGTTATTGAATATGCGCCTCCCACTATCACCACTTATAAAATGCAGATTGAGAGAATGAGGAAAATTTAAAACGAAGCGATGCACATCATCCTTGGTTGCACACGAGACACATCCTGTGTGCCTAAAAGGTTCCTCCTTAGCTTCCTAGCATATCTCACAAAATTAATATATACCATGCCCAAGCATACCCCAGAGTTAATTCCGACACTGATCATCTTCTAATGAGTTCCCGCGCGTGAAAGGAAGCAGGCTCAGGAGATGCAAATCGTAGATGGGTCGGGCAGAGTATACTGTTAAACACATCTCCGCTCAGGAGGGCATAAATCCTGGCGAGGAATGGATGGATACCTGTCCTAATGTCGTTCAGGAGATATTCAAGACATTTATTACAGTCATTAGAAATGAAGGGAGCGAAATTCAGCGAGCGTAGTCGCTGAGATTAAGGCACTATCTGCAAACATGCTGACAATACTGATGGTATTTACACAGAATGATCGGTCATTCGCCATCAGGTGTGTGTGCATGGGCCGTCTTTACTGCCAGATCACGAGGACGAACAGTGCACTAAGACAGCGGGACATTCACGCA